>CP139507.1:118416393-118891399 GCA_021014915.2 Artemisia tridentata subsp. tridentata
ACCTCAGGGGTACTTTGTGTCATTTTATAAAACTTTCGAAATAGACTTTTTGGGAAAAGGACTCCTTTTGCAAAGGGCTGTCGACTTCAGGGGTATTTTCTGCCATTTTTCCAAACTATCAAAACGATGTCGTACGCTAGGTCACTGTAGCAATAACTAAGGGGGCACTGTAGCATGTGGGATGGGGCACTGTAGCTCATTTTTTTTTTTTTTTTTTTTTTTTTGGCTTAAAACGGCAGCGTATGCTACCTCAAATAATAATATGTATAATAACTGAAAATTAATTGAACTAACGAGAGTCGTTCAAACATCTTTAGATAGCAAATCATGTTCACTTCTTACCTTAAAAAATACACAACTAAACAGGTGAATATGGGTTTAAAACCATGTAGATTTTTTACTTAGGGGCTGTTTCTTTTTTTTCCTGTTTCTAGTTAGGTCCTGTGTGGATATATGTGTACTGTTTCTAGTTAGGTCCTGTGTGGATATATGTTGTTTCTTTTTTATGCTTAATTGACCATCTTAATACGAGTTTTTTCCCGAACTAGTGTAGGTGGAAAAAATTTATAAAAATTCGAAAAATTTATGAAAATTCGAAAAAATTTATAAAAATTTTAAAAAAATTCAAAAATTTTTAAAAATTCAAAAAATTTATAAAAATTCAAAAAATTCGAAAATTTTATAAAAAATTATAAAAATTCGAAAAAACTTATTAAAATTTTTAAAAAATTCAAAAAATTTATAAAAATTTATAATTTTTTTAAAATTCAAAAAATTTGTAAAAATTTATAATTTTTTAAAAATTCAAAAAAATTATAAAAATTCAAAAAATTCAAAAATTTTATAAAAAATTATAAAAATTTTTAAAAAATTCAAAAAATTTATAAAAATTTATAATTTTTTAAAAATTCAACAAATTTGTAAAAATTTATAATTTTTTAAAAATTCAAAAAAAATTATAAAAATTCGAAAAAAAAATTTAATAAATTCAAAATTTTTATAAGTTTTTTTGAATTTTTATAAATTTTTATAAAATTTTCGAATTTTTTGAATTTTTATAAATTTTTTGAATTTTTATAAATTTTTTATAAAATTTTCAATTTTTTTGATTTTTTATCAATTTTTCGAATTTTTATGAATTTTTTTGAATTTTTATAAATTTTTTCAATTTTTATAAATTTTTTGAATTTTTATAAATTTTTTATAAAATTTTCGAATTTTTTGATTTTTTATCAATTTTTCGAATTTTTATAAATTTTTTTGAATTTTTATAAATTTTTTGAATTTTTATAAATTTTTTCAATTTTTATAAATTTTTTGTATTTTTAAAATTTTTTGAATTTTTTTAAAATTTTTATAAATTTTTTCGAATTTTCATAAATTTTTCGAATTTTTAAATTTTTATAAATTTTTTCGAAGTTTTCTAAATTTTTCGAATTTATTTTTTCCACCTACACTAGTTCGGGAAAAAAATCGTATTAAGACGTCCTGAATAGAGACAGTATCAAATTTTGCCCCCTTCCACATTAAGGATTCTCTTTTGCAATAAGTTAAAAAGAAACACTAAAGTTTCCTGTTTCCAGCCAATTTTGTTACAAAACAGGACATTAAGTTGAAAGTAAACGGCCCCTTAGTTGAGAAAACAAAAATGTGGGGTTAATTGGGTCGTAACAAAAATATTCTATTTAAGTTGTGAATAACTTCGTATCAAACTATGAGAGGTGACATGTTACGATCCCACATCGGCCAAGTATGGGATTGGTCGGTGGTTTATAATGTCTAGGTGCCTCCCCCCCCCTCCCTCTTTTTAAGATAGTTTTTTTGAGTTAGTTCTACACTTAGCTTATAAACGATACGAACCGAGTGTGGGAAGGTTCGTATCTCGATTCGCCTGGCAGTTTGGTCAATCCATTAACGGATCTTAAGCGGTCCTTAATGGTGCATATCAATTGGTATCAGAGATAACCCTACCTTTCGAGGTTCCAACACTCCGAGTGGTGGCCTATGGAGTGGTAGCTTGGACCCAAAGAGGGTGCCAACCGTGACCAACGAGGATGTTGGTTCTTCAAGGGTAGGGTATTGTTATGATCCCACATCGACCAAGTATGGGATTGGCCGGTGGCTTATAATGTCTAGGTGTCCCCTCCTCCTTTAAGCTAGCTTTTTGGAGTGAGTTCTACACTTAGGTTATAAACGATACGAACCGAGTATGGGAAGGTTCGTATCAAATTAATATCAAGCTATTTTAATGAATTGTTCTTTCTTACTATCTTGATTCGCCTAGCAGTTTCGCCAATCCATTAATGGATCTTAAGTGGTCCCTAGTGATGCATATCAATCCATTACATTATAAACCAACATGGGCGGAGATAGGAGGGGGCACAAGGGCACGTGTGCCTGGGGAAAAAAATTGTAGTGTAAATTTTTAAAAATAATATCTTCCTTCCTTTTTTTTTTTTTTTTTTTTTTTTTTTTGGTAATTTGCCCCTCCTTAAAACCAATTTGTATTGTGTTTCTAAAATTTATCAAAGTGTGACTCCTCGAGCAAAACTTTCACCCCTATGTACAAATGAATTTATATTACCTCGTAACTTTTAAAAACTATTCTAATTAATTGAAATCTCAAAATGGAAAATTATTTTGAGACAAAAACACTTAACTTATAGATTGAAGCCAAATAGCCACACAATGAACAATCAATCTAATCTAATTTAAACTAACTAACGTTACACATTTCACAAACATGAAGACAAGCAAAGAGAGCAACATCAACAACTATATACTTGACCAAGGGAAAAAAGCCAAGAATCCTGCAAAAAAAAAAAAGTGCATAAACATCGACGATGTTGGTTGATCAAGGTTTAATGCCCAAGATGTGGATATTATTATTTGTATGTCTGTAATTTTTAACTTTTGACAAAATGTCTATGCACATCTTTTCGGTTGTCTGTATGTTTTACACATAAACTAGTAATTTAGAATTAAGTTAATGTTGCAATAAACACTAAAAGTGTTGCCCTTTGAAGCCACTTCAATGCGCTATTTTTGTACACATTGGGCATATACCAATAAGTAATTAGTTAGTATTGTATTGCTAATATGTGGAATGTTTATCTACATGACTTCTATCTTCATGACTTGTTGTCTTAAGTTATGTAATTTTCATGTCTAAACTTATGTCATTGCATGAACTTGAAACCACAATACGAAATCTCAAGTGTTAACTTACTTCTTTCATTGATAAAAGTTGGTCTTGCAACTATTAATAAACAGCCATAAGTACCTTAACAACCATAAAGCATGAAACATGAAACAACTTATGTCTTCACAACTACATACCTTAACAATGATAAAGTATGAATTATCTATAACTCTACAAGTACATTAAATAGATCAACAAGTAACAAGGTGAAACAACATCACAATCTGTAACACCCCCAAAATCTGGTTTAGTGGAAGCATACATGTTTGGATGCTACTAAATTGGTAATCACAACACACAGATATAGAGAACGGATTATCAAATCCGTTTTAAAACAGTTTACATTTCCAAATCCAAATCGTTTTATAATAAGTTCAATTTAAAGAAGACAAACCCATAAAACATGTTGGTCCCAAATAAAACGTTCTAGTTATGCGTGAAAACACTTCAGAGTGAATATGACCGATGCCATGCCATGCCTTCAACAGTAACAATTTCAAACACCTGAGAAAAATAAAATGTCAGCTAACGCTGGTGAGTTCATAAGTTTACAGTAAATAAGCACAAATGAACCATAGCAAATATCAACATGTACACATTAACTATATGCTAACAATAAGCTCATGCAACCGAAGCTACGACAGTTCAGTATAGGGGTGAGCAAAAACCGCACCGCAAACCGCAAAACCGCAAAAACCGCAAAAAACCGACCCACAAAAACCGCAAAACCGCAAAAACCGGTGGATCGGTTTCAGGAAAAAATAAAAACCGATTTTGCGGTGCGGTTTCGGTTTTCACCGAAAAACCGCACCGCACCACTCTAAAATTTTTAATTTTTTAAATATATTTTTTTATTTTTTAGAATAACACACTAAAATAATACACTAAAATTTATAATTTTTTATTTTTTAAATATATTTTTTTTTAAATTTTTTAGATATATTTTTTTAAATATATTTTTTTATTTTTTAGAATAACACACTAAAATTTATAATTTTTTTATGATAAAATGATTTTGTTTATACTTTTATAATAAACTATTTCAAACACATTTTAATTGTTAATTATTATCTAAGTTTTTTAGGTAATATATACCAAAAGTTAAAATTTCAAAGAAAAAAAAAAAAAAAAAAAAAAAAAAAAAAAAAAAAATTTGAACCAAAAAAAGGGCAAAACCGCATAAACCCGCAAAACCGAAACCGCAAAAACCGCGCGGATGCGGATCCTCATTTTTTAAAAACCGCATTTTGCGGTGCGGGCCGGTTTCGGCCAAAAACCGCACCGAACCGCCCCATGCTCACCCCTAGTTCAGTATGCCAGACTGGCATAGAATAATAATAGTGGGGCCCCAGCGAGTGTTTATCCCGATACATTCGGCAAGTCCGACATGGTATACGCCCGCATTGACCCGTCTAGCCAATTCGAACGGGGAAGTCACCCCCAATAGATCTATCTATAACATTCGCGCTTCCCGCATGAACTGACTGTACATGATAGTGAGCATAGTGGGATCGTACATACTTAGGTTATCCGTATACTAGTGTGTAAAAAAAAAAAAAAAAAAAAAAAATCAGTTTTAGGTCCATTAAAACAGTTTTGCATGTTTCTCAACATAAGGTTTATAAAACAGTACTTATAAGAAAAATGAGGTTATAAAACAGTACTTAAAACAATACAAACTATAAGTCATGGGGCAAGAGAATGTAACAATCTTGCTACTTTTTGCTTTCTTGTGTAGCCATCTTTATTTTTTCTTATTATATACATCATATTTTGAAGGGTTCTGTTAAGAGAACACCCCCTACCATGTGGGTCCCCCCTATTTTAATCAAAATGTAGAACCTTTAAAGCAGAAAGTACCACCGGCGGCAGCGTCCAATCATTGGAAACACCCCCTATAAGGGGTGTTAGGATAACACAGGCCTATTTTGAATTCCGTCTATTGTATGTATTTTGTGACAATTATTACCTTTCTCATTTATTAACACTCCTACTAACGGGTAGGGGCAAAATTGTCATAAGATAGTGCATTAACATTAATTACGCATTAATATTAATTACACAGTTATATGTATGATTATCTAGGTTAAGATATTATTAAACCTAAAGGTGTTTGCATTAATATTAATTACGCATTAATATTAATTACACAGTTATATGTATGATTATCTAAGTTAAGATATTATTAAACCTAAAGGGGTTTTGTCACGAATCTTGGGTCTAAAATCAAGTATTATGAGTCTAGTTTCTATTCGAAGTGGTTTCGAGTCAATTGGACAAGTTTAAGTCGGTCAAATGATTTTCACAAAACAAGTGGCCAAAGTTGTGTTTTCTGGACATCCTACTTCGCATTTACATATCTGCAAATCTGTATATATTCGGCTACACTTTCTCTCCAAAAACATCCAACCTCATGACAATGATAATCTAACATTTACTGTCATGAGTTCATGACTAACATTTATTGTAAATTTATACACCTTTTTTATACTTTGCAGCAAGAAACAGGTATTATGAGAGCGGGTAGGAATTGTTTCAGACTCTGGAGGAAATCAAAATGCTAAATAGCGTAGTCGTGCTACCATCATTGAATGTGGAGGATAATGTAAGAAGAATCCATATTCTTAAAGATAATCTTCTTGACATCCATTTAGTTAACATTAATCAAGATGACAACAGTCATGCTGATGCAATGGCCAGAAATGATATAGCTAGACCATATATCTAGCCACCTGGTATGATTCTGTAGCTCACACTAAACAATAACAAAAGCCAATTTAACATCACAACCATTTTAACATCACCGGGTATAAAATAACACTATACTTTGCAACACCACATACCATTTTAACATCACCGGGCATAAAGGAAAGACACAACAATAGTATATTCATCAAAAACTTCAAACCAACAAATATTTTTTAATTACATCAAAGCAAAATTTAACATACATAGCTTTGACATTACATAAGCATGTTACAAGACTTAACATCCCTGCATAAGTATAACCCGATAGATGATTATCTACGGCATGTTTTAAAGAAGTAATGAGAAGATCCTTGTTTATGAGCATGTGTTTAACGATATCTATTAAAAAATCATAGATTGGTAATTTTAATCCAACAAGGTAAGAGCTATTTATATCACTATGTATGACTATAAGTTGTGACTACAAAGGATTATGAGGGTAAGCTAGTCCACCTGCAACATAAATGAGTATCTAGAGTCATTGGATTCTCACGTGAGACACGTGCAACACAAGCTTTTGGAAGCACAAGTCTCATGTGAACTAATGACTCAAGATATGCATTGATGTTGCAAGTGGGCTAGACTACCTTCATAATCCTTTGTAGTCAATGACAAAAAGTCATACATCGTGACATAAAGAGCCCCTTGCATTACCAAATTAGAATTTAAAAACTCAATGGATGACTAGTATAGCATATGCTAAATACATGCTCATAAACAATGATGTTCTCATTGCAACTAACGCAAACTAAAAGCTATAAAAATAAATTTAACATTCCAAAAACTTGATAACCTTAATGTGATATCACAATGAGTGATATCACCACTGCTGCCCTCATTTGGATATCCTCCAATGTGTCCTTTGAAGCATAATCAAATACCCATATAGCAATAATCAGGCAAAGCAACTGCATACCAAAAGAATACCAATATTAGAAGACAAATTAAGATACCCATTAATGTTAATAGTAACGTTTTTAGAAAGTCAACCAACAGTTCGTCACTTTTGTTAGCAGATCTATAGTTGAACCAACATACAACAGCAATCTAAACTACTTCACATGTTTTAAAATGTCACATACTCAAAGTACATGTTCTAAAAAGTGAACCAACAGTTCGTCCCTTATATAACTTTTGACCTCAGTGTCATGATCTCAAAACATTTATCTAAGAAAAAAAAGTTCATACAAGATCTAGCAACTTAAAACTTAATTTTTTTTTTTTTAATTTTTTTTTTACAAAAATTAAAAACCGTTAAAAGCAACATAAACTATATCATGCTCATTATTTTATCAAAAATATTAGACATAAAAAACAGCATAATAGTAAAATAGACTGATGGGTATACCTATGCTTGCAAAAGTTACATCTATCTTGAGATATTCAGATTTACGATTGGTAAGGAACTGCATAGCAGCTTTTTATTTGATGGTGAGACCATCAGAAGAAAAACGGCGAGCGTGTTAGGGTTAGGGTTTGTGAAACTGGGAATGTTGGGAGTTATATAACTGGGTGGAAAATGAAGGTGGTGAAATGGGCTAACGATGGGTTTGGTTTGGTTTGGTTTGGTTGGGCCTAAGTGATGGTGTTGATACTTATTGGCAAGGAAACCATTTGATCATGAATAACTGAAATAAATTAATTGAACTAACGAGAGTCGTTCAAACATCATCCTTAGATAGCAAATCATGTTCACTTCTTACCTTAAAAAATACACAACTAAACACGTGAATATGGGTTTAGAACCATGTAGATTTTTTACTTAGTTGAGAAAACAAAAATGAGGGGATAATTGGGTCGTAACAAAAACATTCGATTTAAGTTGTGAATAACTTCGTATCAAACTATGAGAGGCGATCCATGTTACGATCCCACATCGGTCAAGTATGGGATTGGTCGGTGGTTTATAATGTCTAGGTGCCCCCCCCCCCCCCACTTTAAGCTAGCTTTTTTGAGTTAGTTCTACACTTAGCTTATAAACGATACGAACCGAGTGTGGGGTGGTTCGTATCTCGATTCGCCTGGCAGTTTGGTCAATCCATTAACGGATCTTAAGCGGTCCTTAATGGTGCATATCAATTGGTATCAGAGACAACCCTACCTTTCGAGGTTCCAACACTCGGAGTGGTGGCCTATGGAGTGGTAGCTTGGACCCAAAGAGGGTGCCAACTGTGACCAACATAGCCATCGTTGGTTCTTCAAGGGTAGGGTACTGTTACGATCCCACATCGGCCAAGTATGGGATTGGCCGGTGGTTTATAATGTCTAGGTGTCCCCTCCTCCTTTAAGCTAGCTTTTTGGAGTGAGTTCTACACTTAGCTTATAAACGATACGAACCGAGTATGGGAAGGTTCGTATCAAATTGATATCAAGCTATTTTCGTGAATTGTTCTTTCTTCCTATCTCGATTCGCCTAGCAGTTTGGCCAATCCATTAATGGATCTTAAGTGGTTCCTAGTGGTGCATATCAATCCATTACATTATAAACCAACATGGGCGGAGATAGGAGGGGGCACAAGGGCACGTGCCTCCTGGGAAAAAAATTGTAATGTAAATTTTTCTAAATATATTTTTTTTTACTTTTTTTATTATTTTTTTTTATTATTTTTTTTTGTAATTTGCCCCTCTTTAAAACCAATTTGTATTGTGTTTCTAAAATTTATCAAAGTGTGCCCCCTCGAGCAAAACTTTCCCCCCTGTGTACCAATGAATTTATATTACCTCGTAACTTTTAAAAACTATTCTAATTAATTGAAATCTCAAAATGGAAAATTATTTTGAGACAAAAACACTTAACTTATAGATTGAAGCCAAATAGCCACACAATGAACAATCAATCTAATCTAATTTAAACTAACTAACGTTACACATTTCACAAACATGAAGACAAGCAAAGAGAGCAACATCAACAACTATATACTTGACCAAGGGAAAAAAGTCAAGAATCTTGCACAAAAAAAATGTGCATAAACATTGACGATGTTGGTTGATCAAGGTTTAATGCCCAAGATGTGGATATTATTATTTGTATGTCTGTATTTTTAACTTTTGACAAAATGTCTATGCACAACTTTTCGGTTGTCTGCATGTTTTACACATAAACCGGTAATTTAGAATTAAGTTAATGTTGCAATAAATACTAAAAGTGTTGCCCTTTGAAGCCACTTCAATGCGCTATTTTTTTACACATTGGGCATATACCAATAAGTAATTAGTTAGTATTGTATTGCTAATATGTGGAATGTTTATCAACATGTGTATCTTCATGACTTGTTGTCTTAAGTTATGTAATTTTCATGTCTAAACTTATGTCATTGCATGAACTTGAAACCACAATATGAAATCTCTAGTGTTAACTTACTTCTTTCATTGATAAAGGCTGGTGTTGCAACTATTAATAAACAACCATAAGTACCTTAACAACCATAAAACATGAAACATGAAACAACTTATTTCTTCACAACTACATACCTTAACAATGATAAAATATGAATTATCTATAAGTACATTAAATAGATCAACAAGTAACAAGGTGAAACAACATCACAATCTGTAACACCCCAAAAATCTAGTTTCATATATGTTGATATGTATGTCGTATATATTATAGAGTAAGAGATGAAGAGAACATGATTTCATATATAAGAGCACACACACAAACACACACACACGTCCCCCTTACAAATGAGGTGAAGTGTGCCTTATATAGTACAATGTAAACGCTTCATCGGCTTTCTTGTGGGCTTTCTCATGGACTATGGATTTGGACAAGTATAACATAACTTCTAACATATTAGATTAGTCCTTGAGCCCTTCGACTATTCTACTATATTATTTACGACACATTACAAAGTTGTAAATACGTAAATGACCATCACTTTTTATCAATGCTAACATAACTGAACGAACAAAACGCTTTTGTTCATGCTCATTAATTTAGATAAGCGAACATTAGATTTGTTCATGTTTGATCTATTTAAGAGATCAAAAAACTGGTTCGTTAACAACATACATTGAAATAAACAAATACTCTCTTTGTCCCATGGCCATCTTTCCTATATAGGGTATGTTTGGCGAAATTAGCTAGAGCGTTGAAGCTTTTACTTTAATATATGTTAGGCAAATAATAAAAAGCTAGAGCCGAAGCTTATAATTATGAAATGACAAAAGAGGGCAAACAAATCAATGTAAAATTTAAACCATAAGGATATTTATGTAAATTGTCTTTTTTATAAGCTTAGGCCACTTTAAAAGTTATTTCCAAGGAGCTTCTATTATAAGCTCAAGCTTCTTTAATAAGCTTTTAAGGGGGGTTTTGTTTAAGCTTATATGTGGGCTTATGAGCTTATTTGATTTCGGCTTATACTTCATAAGCCCTAATTTTCCGCCTTATTTTGAGACTGCTTATATAGTTATATGAGTTTATCATATAATAATAATAAACTTATATAAGCCCACAATTCTAAAAATAAGCCAGAATATTGGAGCTTATGAAATATAAGCCGAAAAACAAATAAGCTTGTAAGCCACATATAGGCTTAAACAAACACCCCCTTAAAAGTTGGCGTGACAAATGAATCGCATTTTAATAGCTTAAGCTCCCATAAGCCCCTATAAGCCTCTCCAAAAACGCACCGTACGGGAATTTGATGAAGGTTACTAAATTACCACTACTTATAAATTATAAAGAATGCATTAATAAAGTAATTAGTTAAAGATAAAACAGTCATTTCCCAAAAAGTAAGCAATAATGGTTATGTAATAAAAATAGTACCTTAACAGTGAGGTCATAAGGAAAGGGCCAAACAAAAGCATTATGAGCCGAGGCTCGTTCACAACGGGACCGGTTAGCCGCTTCGAGTAGAGCGGAGCTAATGTCGATTGCTCGTTGAATGAAATCATTTTGTTTGGATTGTGATTCAAGGATTTGGTTAAATGAGGTGGTGAGTGAAGCGGGATCAGTGTTATTGATCAATGATTCAATGAGGTTATTATTATTGTTATTAGGGTTTGATTGGAATTGCAGGTGCGTTTGGGAGTCTTCATTTCGGAGAAATGGTATGTGTTGTTGTTGATGGTGAAGTTTTATCAAAGGTGTGTATTTAGTTGCAGAAAGAAATTTTCATTTTTATTAGTTAGAAAGGAGAAGACTTATTAAGGTGTTTGAAGTTTGAACATTACTTAGACTTATTAAGGTGCTCTTATATAGAAGCTAACGAGGTCGGCCGCGACCCGCCGCGTTGCGGCGGAGCAGCGAAAATTGCATGGTATCAAGCATGGTAAGTATTTGCCTGGATGCAAATTGTTGGCTGCAGATTATCTATCATCTATTGACTATTATGGTAAGTGATAAGTATGCATTTTTCCTATTACATTAGGAGAACTGAGGTTTACATCAATAACACATTATATCGTATTGTAGATTTGTAGGGGTGATTACTTAGTCAAAAAGGGTTATGTACAGATATAGAGATACCATTGTCAGTGCCCCAAAACATGCCACCGAATTTTGCAATGGTTTTGTTGTGGAGTAAAATGTGATCAGGCCAGGAGCCAGTGTTCCCAATTTCCACAAAGCCCGGTTCTCATTCTGCACAATAAATTACCATACTGTCATTTCACTATGGAATATTTGATGAATAGTTGCAAAAATGTAAAATTTTAGTATAACATCGATTAATCTTACCAGATTTTGCCAATAATGGTAATCTTAGGTGCACTTTTCTCTGCTCCAAGCGTCCAAATCAAAGAAATTCATCCAATGATAATGCTACTTTTTGGTCTAAAATTACCTATCTTATTGAATTGCACCAAGTTGGATAAAACTACCTATGGTAGTTCGATTACTTAGACGTTCCTTTCATCTGTTTCTTCATCAGTACCTGTAGGAAATGTAATTGGAAAATGTGATATAATCTGTTCACAGCTTACACCAAAAAATGACAGAAAAAAGGTCAGAATCCCGCCACGGCTGCAAAGACGGTGGCATAATAGTAACTATGCTATCACGCCTTCCGGTCATTGCCGTGCCAAGTTACGGTTAGGTAAGTGTAAAAAAGAATGGCGGCGTATATAATTAAAAGGGTGGAAAGGCTGGTTGGGCTCGAAAAGGGCTGGGCAGAATTCCGCGATGGCTGCAAAGACGGTTGCATAATAGCAACTATGCTATCACGCCTTCCAGTCATTGCCGTGCCAAGTTACGGTTCAGACATCGGCTGAAAAGAAAGTATAAGAAACATCAATAATGAATAACATACCGAAAATACATTAAAGATATATAGTTGTATTCATGTCCGTCCTGACCGGTTGCTACCCTGCTCATCCTTGGAATCATAACATACTACCTTAAATTTTTTAAAATAAAAACCTAATAGACGACAGACCAACATGTTGAACAGAAAACCTCACTTTTTGCCATTGTCATTCAAAAGTTCGAACTCTTCCTTTTAGTTCATTGTGTTAATTAGCACAACTAACGTAGTCAATTACACAAACCCTAATTTAGCAAAGAAAAAAATGTACCTACCGACCACTTTTTCTAAGTACATCAGATGTAGGTTGTGATCTTCCACATTCATTGTACCGCTCAACAACATTCCTGTAACCATAAAAACCAACACTTAATGGACAGTCACATAATCAGATAATCTAAACTACACAAAACCACTAAAACCATAAAAGAAAAACCTTAAAATAAAACCTTTAAACACGCATAATAAATCAAAAGCTCAAGTCACCTCTCGTTTTACACATGGGTTTCCGTCATTGAACGGCATAGATACTTTCTGGTGCCCTTTTTTTGTGCTTTTGCAATTTGATCATGGAAAAGTGTTGATTCAGTGTGTTAATTTTGTCTCTGAATCTATGCTTTGACTTTAAATCAACTAATTATTAGAGCTAAAGAAAACTGATTTCAGAACAATTATAAACATACCACCAAGTAGCAAAAATCAAATCAACCTGGTAGCGAAAGAAACGGATACCAACTTGTTCTTCTGCTACTCATAGTTTTTCCAGATACAAAAACCTAAAGAAAAATAATTTCAGATTACTTTCAGTTGAAGGTTATCACCAAACAATTAAACATCAGCAGCAAAGAAATAATAAGCGTACCAACGATAATCAAACAACGGCAGTAACGAAATAGCAGATCCTTCTTCTGACAGTGATGATGTTTCCAGATGCATATGAGTAGAGAAAAGAATGGCGGTGATGTTTCCAGATGCATATGAGTAGATAAGTCTAGAAAAGAAAAATATGGAGTAATATTTAACTTCAAACGGACTGGGCTGGGCTTTGAAAACCAAACGGACTGGGCTTCGGATGACGCAAAATTGACGTCATGTTACTGTTCAAAGACTCGACGCCATTTAGTATATATACTAATTAGTAATGCTGGAGAACGCTGATTTGGACCATGAGCATTTATGGCTTTTTAGACGTGGAGTTCCATGGTACGTTGTATTCATCGAGGAAAATACAGTACTGTATAGCTAATCATCCATTGCATGGACATCCTACTTTGCATTTACATATCTGCAAATCTGTATATATTCGGCTACACTTTCTCTCCAAAAACATCCAACCTCATGACAATGATAATCTAACATTTACTGTCATGAGTTCATGACTAACATTTATTGTAAATTTATACACCTTTTTTATACTTTGCAGCAAGAAACAGGTATTATGTTAGCGGGTAGGAATTGTTTTAGACTCTGGAGGAAATCAAAATGCTAAATAGCGTAGTCGTGCTACCATCATTGAATGTGGAGGATAATGTAAGAAGAATCCATATGCTTAAAGATAATCTTCTTGACATCCATTTAGTTAACATTAATCAAGATGACAACAGTCATGCTGATGCAATGGCCAGAAATGATATAGCTAGACCATATATCTAGCCACCTGGTATCATTCTGTAGCTCACACTAAACAATAACAAAAGCCAATTTAACATCACAACCATTTTAACATCACCGGGTATAAAATAACACTATACTTTGCAACACCACATACCATTTTAACATCACCGGGCATAAAAGAAAGACACAACAATAGTATATTCATCAAAAACTTCAAACCAACAAATATTTTTTTATTACATCAACGCAAAATTTAACATACATAGCTTTGACATCCCTGCATAAGTATAAGAAGAGTTGTAAACTATAGGACTTCTTTTTCTATTTAGGGTTTTTTCGTTCCTTCTCTTCGATAAGAATATCGATTTGAAATAACCCGATAGATGATTATCTACGGCATGTTTTAAAGAAGTAATGAGAAGATCCTTGTTTATGAGCATGTGTTTAACGATATCTATTAAAAAAATCATAGATTGGTAATTTTAATCCATTAAAAAATCATAGATTGGTAATTTTAATCCAACAAGGTAAGAGCTATTTATATCACTATGTATGACTATAAGTTGTGACTACAAAGGATTATGAGGGTAAGCTAGTCCACCTGCAACATCAATGAGTATCTAGAGTCATTGGATTCTCACGTGAGACACGTGCAACACAAGCTTTTGGAAGCACAAGTCTCATGTGAACTAATGACTCAAGATATGCATTGATTTTGCAAGTGGGCTAGACTACCTTCATAATCCTTTGTAGTCAATGACAAAAAGTCATACATCGTGACATAAAGAGCCCCTTGCATTACCAAATTAGAATTTAAAAACTCTCAATGGATGACTAGTATAGCATATGCTAAATACATGCTCATAAACAATGATGTTCTCATTGCAACTAACGCAAACTAAAAGCTATAAAAATAAATTTTACATTCCAAAAACTTGATAACCATAATGTGATATCACAATGAGTGATAACACCACTGCTGCCCTCATTTGGATATCCTCCAATGTGTCCTTTGAAGCATAATCACATACCCATATAGCAATAATCAGGCAAAGCAACTGTATACCAAAAGAATACCAATATTAGAAGACAAATTAAGATACCCATTAACGTTAATAGTAACGTTTTTAGAAAGTCAACCAACAGTTCGTCACTTTTGTTAGCAGATCTATAGTTGAACCAACATACAACAGCAATCTAAACTACTTCACATGTTTTAAAATGTCACATACTCAAAGTACATGTTCTAAAAAGTCAACCAACAGTTCGTCACTTTTATAAATTTTGACCTCAGTGTCATGATCTCATAACATTTATCTAAGAAAAAAAAGTTCATACAAGATCTAGCAACCTAAAACTTAAATTAAAAACCGTTAAAAGCAACATAAACTATATCATGCTCATTATTTTATCAAAAATACTAGACATAAAAAACAGCATAATAGTAGAATAGACTGATGGGTATACCTATTGATGCGTGGTTTTGCAACCTTACATCAGGTTTTACCTCTCAAGGGATCTCAAGAGGCTTACAACCCCACCAGGCAGTGTACCTGACCGATGTAGTATAGTGTAGTGGTAAGTACGGGGGATTGATCGTTCTCCACAGGGAATAGTGTTCGTTAGGTATGAAAAACTACTCTAATTTGGTCTAAGGGTGAAGGAAGATTCTTTTTGTATTTTTATGTTTTTATGAAAGCAAGTAAAATCTCGGGTTTGAAGGAGTGGGCGGAATTAGTTGCTAGTCAACTAACCCAAATAACTACAAATGCAAATAAAATAAATAACTGAAAATAAAAAGTGTGGTGGAAATAATATGGAGAGAAATGTGTTTACTTAGATTTTCTTACTCCCTAACTATCTTTTACCGGTTGATTAGTGTGTATTAATTGCGTGGATGACGGGTGTATTCCTTAATACCAATCGTGGGGTGGCGTACGTACTTCCCCAACTCTACAAGCTCCTACTTCACTCCTATGTCGAGCCGGCTAAGAAGCTCCTAACATGGGATCACTAGAATTCGCTCATGCATTAAATACAACCATAAAAACCTTTAGTAAGCATTTGGTTCATGTTTCTTAAGACATTCAAGCAAGTTACCGAATAGGAAGTTAGCCAGTTTTCTTAAGCCTAACATAGATAAACAATCATCCAATACAACTAATAACACACTAATAACCAATAATCAATAGCTAGGTTTCATTAGATCTAAGCAAACACAAGATAAATCTAGCCTAGCATGTTAAACAAAAGACAAGAACAAGATAGAATCAAACAACACATAGACATATTGAATGATTAATTGATAACTTATCTTCAATGTAACATGGAAGATCTCAAGGCAAAAAGCCTTGAAAAAGATGCTAAATTCGTCTTAGGGTTTTCACACACAAAGTTCCTCCCAAAAATTCCACCCAAATGAAAAAGAATTGCAAAACTATATATAGATTTTCAGATCTGACGGCGTCACGTTATGGAGTGTGACGCCGTCACCTCGCCGCTTTTAGGGTTCCCGGATGGCCTTCTTGACGCCGTCCCTCTTTAGCTCTCCAAAATCTGTTCTGGCTTATCAAGGCTTGACGCCGTCAGACTATGAACGTGACGCCGTCCCTCTTTAAATTATAACGTGACGACCTTAATCACTCCAAAGGGTGACGCCGTCAGAATTCCCATGCAAATTTCTCTGGCTTATCATGAGTAATTTTCATATCCACCACTTTTGCCAAGCCATGACGCCGTCAAGAGTAAATCCTGACGCCGTCAAAGGTACTTTCCAGCACATTTTTGAGACTTTGCCGTTTTCTTCACTTTTATGCTCCAAAAACGTCCAAAATGCTTCCTTTTCCAGATTTCTTCTCCAAAGTACCTAAAATGACAAAAGGAACAATTTAGGGCAATATTTGATCAAATAAATACGATTTAGGGCTTAAATGACCCCCTAAAAGCGGTACACTTTTCGCTTCATCACCTATGCTTGCAAAAGTTACATCTATCTTGAGATATTCGGATTTAGGATTGGTAAGGAACTGCATAGCAGCTCTTTCTTTGATGGTGAGACCATCAAAAGAAAAACGGCGAGCGTGTTAGGGTTAGGGTTTGTGAAATTGGGAATGTGGGGAGTTATATAACTGGGTGGAAAATGAAGGTGGTGAAATGGGCTAACGATGGGTTTGGTTTGGTTTGGTTGGGCCTAAGTGATGTTGATACTTACTGGTAGGGGTGTTCATGGATCGGGTAATATCCGCAGTAACCGAAAACCAAAACCGAACCGAACCGAAAATAACCGAACCGAATTGGTAAAAACCGAACCGAACCTAACATTTTAATCGGTTTATGGTTCGGTTATGGGTTTAGCATATTGACAACCGAACCGAACCGAAAACCGAATTATAATTAATATTTAATATTTTTTATATATTAATTAAAAAAATATAACTTGACTAACCCTAGGTCCTATGATGTTAGGGTATTTTGTGTTCAATAGATGTTAAAACTTGTCTAGGTATGTCGTTTTGCATATATTTTGGCATACCGTCATGGGGTCATGTGCTATGATTAGTTATTTCTTAGGAAAGTTAATGTATCTGGATGATGTATGTTCTATTCTCTAGGTTTAATCATTTGACATACATATCAATATGTGTATGCAAGACTGTTATGGTTCAATATTAGAGCAAATATAAACGTTGTTCAATATTCAAGTACAAAATTTTGGTTTTCGGTTTTGACCCATAACCGAACCGAACTTCTGTTCGGTCACAAATATTTTCGGTTCGGTTCGGTTTTCGGTTATGACTCAAAAATTTTTTTTAACCGAACAACCCGAACCGAATAAACCAATTAACCGAACAACCCGAACCGAACCGATGAACACCCCTACTTATTGGCAAGGAAACCATTTGATCATGAATAACTAAAATAAATTAATTGAACTAACGAGAGTTGTTCAAACATCTTTAGATAGCAAATCATGTTCACTTCTTACCTTAAAAAATACACAACTAAACACGTGAATATGGGTTTAAAACCATGTAGATTTTTTACTTAGTTGAGAAAACAAAAAAGTGGGGTTAATTGGGTCGTAACAAAAATATTCGATTTAAGTTGTGAATAACTTCGTATCAAACTATGAGAGGTGATCCATGTTACGATCCCACATCGGCCAAGTATGGGATTGGTCGGTGGTTTATAATGTCTAGGTGCCCCCCCCTCTCTTTTTAAGCTAGTTTTTTTGAGTTAGTTCTACACTTAGCTTATAAACGATACGAACCGGGTGTGGGATGGTTCGTATCTCGATTCGCCTGGCAGTTTGGTCAATCCATTAACGGATCTTAAGCGGCCCTTAATGGTGCATATCAATTTGTATCAGAGACAACCCTACCTTTCGAGGTTCCAACACTCGGAGTGGTGGCCTATGGAGTGGTAGCTTGGACCCAAAGAGGGTGCCAACCGTGACCAACATAGTTGTGACCAACGAGGACGTTGGTTCTTCAAGGGTAGGGTACTGTTACGATCCCACATCGGCCAAGTATGGGATTGGCCGGTGGTTTATAATTTCTAGGTGTCCCCTCCTCCTTTAAGCTAGCTTTTTGGAGTGAGTTCTACACTTAGCTTATAAACGATACGAACTGAGTATGGGAAGGTTCGTATCAAATTAATATCAAGCTATTTTCATGAATTCTTCTTTCTTCATATCTCGATTCGCCTAGCAGTTTGGCCAATCCATTAATGGATCTTAAGTGGTCCCTAGTGGTGCATATCAATTCATTACATTATAAACCAACATGGGCGGAGATAGGAGGGGGCACAAGGGCACGTGTGCCTGGGGAAAAAAATTGTAGTGTAAAATTTTTAAAATAATATATATATATATATATATATATATATATATATATATATATATATATATATATATATATATATATATATATATATATATATATATATATATATATATTTTTTTGTAATTTGCCCCTCCTTAAAACCAATTTGTATTGTATTTCTAAAATTTATCAAAGTGTGCCTCCTCGAGCAAAACTTTCACCCTTGTGTACAAATGAATTTATATTACCTCGTAACTTTTAAAAACTATTCTAATTAATTGAAATCTCAAAATGGAAAATTATTTTGAGACAAAAACACTTAACTTATAGATTGAAGCCAAATAGCCACACAATGAACAATCAATCTAATCTAATTTAAACTAACTAACGTTACACATTTCACAAACATGAAGACAAGCAAAGAGAGCAACATCAACGACTATATACTTGACCAAGGGAAAAAAGCCAAGAATCCTGCAAAAAAAAAGTGCATAAACATCGACGATGTTGGTTGATCAAGGTTTAATGCCCAAGATGTGGATATTATTATTTGTATGTCTGGAATTTTTAACTTTTGATAAAATGTCTATGCACATCTTTTCGGTTGTCTGTATGTTTTACACATAAACCGGTAATTTAGAATTAAGTTAATGTTGCAATAAACACTAAAAGTGTTGCCCTTTGAAGCCACTTCAATGCGCTATTTTTGTACACATTGGGCATATACCAATAAGTAATTAGTTAGTATTGTATTGCTAATATGTGGAATGTTTATCTACATGGCTTCTATCTTCATGACTTGTTGTCTTAAGTTATGTAATTTTCATGTCTAAACTTATGTCATTGCATGAACTTGAAACCACAATATGAAATCTCAAGTGTTAACTTACTTCTTTCATTGATAAAAGTTGGTCTTGCAACTATTAATAAACAGCCATAAGTACCTTAACAACCACAAAGCATGAAACATGAAACAACTTATGTCTTCACAACTACATACCTTAACAATGATAAAGTACGAATTATCTATAAGTACATTAAATAGATCAACAAGTAACAAGGTGAAATAACATCACAATCTGTAACACCCCCAAAATCTGGTTTAGCGGAAGCATACATGTTTGGATGCTACTAAATTGGTAATCACAACACACAGATATTAGAGAACGGATTATCAAATCCGTTTTAAAACAGTTTACATTTCCAAATCCAAATCGTTTTACAATAAGTTCAATTTAAAGAAGACAAACCCATAAAACATGTTGGTCCCAAATAAAACGTCCTAGTTATGCGTGAAAACACTTCAGAGTGAATATGACCGATTCCATGTCATGCCATCAACAGTAACAATTTCAAACACCTGAGAAAAACATGTTAAAATGTCAGCTAACGCTGGTGAGTTCATAAGTTTAAAGTAAATAAGCACAAATGAACCATAGCAAATATCAACATGTACACATTAACTATATGCTAATAATAAGCTCATGCAACCGAAGCTATGACAGTTCAGTATGCCAGACTGGCATAGAATAATAATAGTGGGGCCCAGCAAGTGTTTATCCCGATACACTTGGCAAGTCCGACATGGTATACGCCCGCATTGACCCGTCTAGCCAATCCGAACGGTGGAGTCACCCTCAATAGATTTATCTATAACATTCGCGCTTCCCGCATGAACTGATGGTACATGATAGTGAGCATAGTGGGATCGTACATACTAGTGTGTAAAAAAAAATCAGTTTTAGGTCCATTAAAATAGTTTTGCAAACAGTTTTGCATGTTTCTCAACCTAAGGTTTATAAAACAGTACTTATAAGAAAAATGAGGTTATAAAACAATACTTAAAACAATACAAACTATAAGTCATGGGGCAAGAGAATGTAACAATCTTGCTACTTTTTGCTTTCTTGTGTAGCCATCTTTATTTTTTCTTATTGTATAATCATATTTTGAAGGGTTCTGTTAAGGGAACACCGCCTACTATGTGGGTCCCCCCTATTTTAATCAAAATGTAGAACCTTTAAAGCAGAAAGTACCACCGGCGGCAGCGTCCAATCATTGGAAACACCCCCTATAAGGGGTGTTAGGATAACACAGGCCTATTTTGAATTCCGTCTATTGTATGTATTTTGTGACAATTATTACCTTTCTCATTTATTAACACTCCTACTAACGGGTAGGGGCAAAATTGTCATAAGATAGTGCATTAATATTAATTACGCATTAATATTAATTACACCGTTATATGTATGATTATCTAGGTTAAGATATTATTAAACCTAAAGGTGTTTTATCACGAATCTTGGGTCTAAAATCAAGTATTATGAGTCTAGTTTCTATTCGAAGTGGTTTCGAGTCAATTGGACAAGTTTAAGTCGGTCAAATGATTTTCACAAAACAAGTGGCCAAAGTTGTGTTTTCTGGACATCCTACTTCGCATTTACATATCTGCAAATCTGTATATATTCGGCTACACTTTCTCTCCAAAAACATCCAACCTCATGACAATGATAATCTAACATTTACTGTCATGAGTTCATGACTAACATTTATTGTAAATTTATACACCTTTTTTATACTTTGCAGCAAGAAACAGGTATTATGAGAGCGGGTAGGAATTGTTTCAGACACTGGAGGAAATCAAAATGCTAAATAGCGTAGTCATGCTACCATCATTGAATGTGGAGGATAATGTAAGAAGAATCCATATTCTTAAAGATAATCTTCTTGACATCCATTTAGTTAACATTAATCAAGATGACAACAGTCATGATGATGCAATGGCCAGAAATGATATAGCTAGACCATATATCTAGCCACCTGGTATCATTCTGTAGCTCACACTAAACAATAACAAAAGCCAATTTAACATCACAACCATTTTAACATCACCGGGTATAAAATAACACTATACTTTGCAACACCACATACCATTTTAACATCACCGGGCATAAAGGAAAGACACAACAATAGTATATTCATCAAAAACTTCAAACCAACAAATATTTTTTTATTACATCAAAGCAAAATTTAACATACATAGCTTTGACATTACATAAGCATGTTACAAGACTTAACATCCCTGCATAAGTATAACCCGATAGATGATTATCTACGGCATGTTTTAAAGAAGTAATGAGAAGATCCTTGTTTATGAGCATGTGTTTAACGATATCTATTAAAAAATCATAGATTGGTAATATTAATCCAACAAGGTAAGAGCTATTTATATCACTATGTATGACTATAAGTTGTGACTACAAAGGATTATGAGGGTAAGCTAGTCCACCTGCAAGACATCAATGAGTATCTAGAGTCATTGGATTCTCACGTGAGACACGTGCAACACAAGCTTTTGGAAGCACAAGTCTCATGTGAACTAATGACTCAAGATATGCATTGATGTTGCAAGTGGGCTAGACTACCTTCATAATCCTTTGTAGTCAATGACAAAAAGTCATACATCGTGACATAAAGAGCCCCTTGCATTACCAAATTAGAATTTAAAAACTCAATGGATGACTAGTATAGCATATGCTAAGTTCTCATTGCAACTAACGCAAACTAAAAGCTATAAAAATAAATTTAACATTCCAAAAACTTGATAACCTTAATGTGATATCACAATGAGTGATATCACCACTGCTGCCCTCATTTGGATATCCTCCAATGTGTCCTTTGAAGCATAATCAAATACCCATATAGCAATAATCAGGCAAAGCAACTGTATACAAAAAGAATACCAATATTAGAAGACAAATTAAGATACCCATTAATGTTAATAGTAATGTTTTTAGAAAGTCAACCAACAGTTCGTCACTTTTGTTAGCAGAGCTATAGTTGAACCAACATACAACAGCAATCTAAACTACTTCACATGTTTTAAAATGTCACATACTCAAAGTATATGTTCTAAAAACTCAACCAACAGTTCGTCACTTTTATAACTTTTGACCTCAGTGTCATGATCTCAAAACATTTATCTAAGAAAAAAAAGTTCATACAAGATCTAGCAACTTAAAACTTAAATTAAAAACCGTTAAAAGCAACATAAACTATATCATGCTCATTATTTTATCAAAAATACTAGACATAAAAAACAGCATAATAGTAGAATAGACTGATGGGTATACCTATGCTTGCAAAAGTTACATCTATCTTGAGATATTCAGATTTAGGATTGGTAAGGAACTGCATAGCAGCTCTTTCTTTGATGGTGAGACCATCAGAAGAAAAACGGCGAGCGTGTTAGGGTTAGGGATTGTGAAACTGGGAATGTTGGGAGTTATATAACTGGGTGGAAAATGAAGGTGGTGAAATGGGCTAACGATGGGTTTGGTTTGGTTTGGTTGGGCCTAAGTGATGGTGTTGATACTTATTGGCAAGGAAACCATTTGATCATGAATAACTGAAATAAATTAATTGAACTAACGAGAGTCGTTCAAACATCCTTAGATAGCAAATCATGTTCACTTCTTACCTTAAAAAATACACAACTAAACACGTGAATATGGGTTTAAAACCATGTAGATTTTTTACTTAGTTGAGAAAACAAAAATGAGGGGATAATTGGGTCGTAACAAAAACATTCGATTTAAGTTGTGAATAACTTCGTATCAAACTATGAGAAGCGATCCATGTTACGATCCCACATCGGCCAAGTATGGGATTGGTCGGTGGTTTATAATGTCTAGGTGCCCCCCCTTTAAGCTAGCTTTTTTGAGTTAGTTCTACACTTAGCTAATAAACGATACGAACCGAGTGTGGGAAGGTTCGTATCTCGATTCGCCTGGCAGTTTGGTCAATCCATTAACGGATCTTAAGCGGTCCTTAATGGTGCATATCAATTGGTATCAGAGACAACCCTACCTTTCGAGGTTCCAACACTCGGAGTGGTGGCCTATGGAGTGGTAGCTTGGACCTAAAGAGGGTGCCAACCGTGACCAACATAGCCGTGACCAACGAGGACGTTGGTTCTTCAAGTGTAGGGTACTGTTACGATCCCACATCGGCCAAGTATGGGATTGGCCGGTGGTTTATAATGTCTTGGTGTCCCCTCCTCCTTTAAGCTAGCTTTTTGGAGATAGTTCTACACTTAGCTTATAAACGATACGAACCGAGTATGGGAAGGTTCGTATCAAATTGATATCAAGCTATTTTCGTGAATTGTTCTTTCTTCCTATCTCGATTCGCCTAGCAGTTTGGCCAATCCATTAATGGATCTTAAGTGGTTCCTAGTGGTGCATATCTGATGAAGCGAAAAGTGTACCGCTTTTAGGGAGTCATTTAAGCCCTAAATCGTATTTATTTGATCAAATATTGCCCTAAATCGTTCCTTTTGTCATTTTAGGTACTTAGGAGAATAAAAGTGAAGAAAACGACAAAGTCTCCAAAGCTGCTGGAAAAGTACACTTGACGGCGTCAAGTATTGCTCTTGACGGCGTCATGGCTTGGCAAAAGAGGTGGATATGACAAAATACACGTGACGCACCAGAGAGTTTTACAATGGAAAGTCTGACGGCGTCACCCTTTAAGGTGATCAAGGCCATCACGGTTTAAGTTAAAGAGAGACGGCGTCAAGTACATTTCTGATGGCGTCAACCCTTGATAAGCCAGAGCGGATTTTGGAGGATTAAAGAGGGACGGCATCAGGAAGACCATCCGGGAACCCTAGCCACGGCGAGGTGACGGCGTCACCTCCTACAACGTGACGCCGTCAGCCACTAAACTCTATATATAGTTTTGCAATTTTTATTCATTGTGTGCAACTTTGTGAGGAGAAACCCTAAGACGAATTTTCTGCCATTTTTAAGGGTTTTATACCCTTGGATCTCCCATGTTTAATTGAAGATAAGTAATCATTTAATCATTCAATATGTCTATGTGTTGTTTGATTATATCTTGTTCTTGTCTTTTAATTAACATGCTAGGCTAGATTTATCTTGTGTTTGCTTAGATCTAATGAAACCTAACTATTGATTATTGGTTATTAGTGTGTTATTAATTGTATTGGATGATTGTTTATCGATGTTAGGCTTAAGAAAACTGGATAACCTCCTATACGGTAACTTGCTTGAACGTCTTAAGAAACATGAACCAATGCGTACTAAGGTTTTTATGGTTGTATTTAATGCATGAGTGAATTCTAGTGATCCCATGTTAGGAGCTTCTTAGCCGGCTCGACATAGAAGTGAAGTAGGAGCTTGTAGAGTTGGGGAAGTACGTACGCCAGCCCACGATTGGTATTAAGGAATACACCCGTCATCCACGCAATTAATACACACTAATCAACCGGTAAAAGATAGTTAGGGAGTAAGGAAATCTAAGTAAACACATTTCTCCCCATATAAGTTTCACAACCTTTTCATTTTCAGTTATTTTATTTTATTTGCATTTGTAGTCATTTGGGTTAGTTGACTAGCAACTAATTACGCCCACTCTTTTAAACCCGAGATTTTACTTGCTTTTATAAAAAATATAAAAATACAAAAAGAATCTTCCCTCACCCTTAGACCTATTAGAGTAGTTTTTCAATCCTAACGACACTATTCCCCTAGAGAACGATCAATCCCCCGGTACTTGCCACTACACTATACTACATCGGTCAGGTACACTGCCTGGTGGGGATTGCAAGCCTCTTGAGATCCCTCGAGAGGTAAAACCTGTTGTAAGGTCGCAAAACCACGCATCAAGTTTTTGGCGCCGCTGCCGGGGAATAGTTATTGTTTAGGTTGAATTTTTATTTTATTAGGTCTACTCACTAGATTCCTTTCTAGTGAGATTTTTATTTTATTTTTCTAGATTTTCTTTAGTCTATCTTTTTTCTTCGTTTCTTTGTTCGTAACCATTACCATCCGACATCATGGAAGGTGGTAATATCCTCGATCCCAACAACCCACCACCACAACAACACCCACCTCCTAGAGCCCGTACCTTAGGAGACTACTCCCGTCCTAGCCACCATGGCTATCGAAACACCATTGAGCTCACTCAAGGAGCTAATGTCACTCACTTGCGATCCGACACCATCCGGTTGGTGCAAAGCGGATGCGCATTCCATGGACTTCGTTCCGAAGATCCTAATCAACATCTCAAGGACTTTCTCAAAATTGTTGATTCCATAGACCTTGATGTTGCCACTTGAGAGACGACCCGACTGCGTCTCTTTCAATTCTCTCTGCGGGACCAAGCTAGTCAATGGCTAGAGCGTCTACCCGCAGGATCCATCACCTCTTGGGATGATCTCACCACTCGTTTCCTTGCTCAGTTTTTCCCACCAGGAAGAACTACTAAGCTAAGGAATGATATCTTGATGTTCCAACAACGTCAAGGCGAAACCCTCTACGAGGCATGGACTCGATTCAAGGACTTACTCCAAAAAGTCCCTCACCATGGCATAGAACTTTGGCTCCAAGTCCAAAACTTCTATGACCATATCAATCTCTCCACGAGGCAAACCATTGACCAATCGGCCGGTGGTAAGCTATGTGATCTAAGTGCGGAACAATCATGGGCTCTCCTAGAAGATCTTGCTCTTTATGACAACGAAAGTTGGAGTGATCCCCGTGATTTAAATAAAACGGTCAAGGCAATATCTTTGCCTTCGAACAATTCAAGCACTTCCGACCGTAGGATCATAGAACTTGAAGACCAAGTCAAGTTTCTTATGAAATCCTATGAGGCTCCTAAACCTTCAAGCCAAGTGAACAAAATCACTTCTTCATGTGAATTATGTAGTGGTCCCCACGACACTCGTGATTGCGTGGAACTCCCCGAACAAGCTTTTGCGGACTACGCATCCTCGCGTACCGACGGAGCGGGAGACAAGTGGTACACTTTCAAACCCGAGCCAAACCCCTACGGTGATTCATACAACCCCTCATGGAAAAATCACCCAAACCTTAGGTGGAAACAAAACCAAAACGCACAACAAACCAATTCTTCCAACCCACCTAATCGTTTCCAATCAAGCGGTTCCAACTCGAACCGTACTTTCAATAACAATCCTTCCAAAAATTATGGTAGTACCAATAACTTTGAAGGATTGATGTCCCAATTTATGGCATCTCAAGAAGCTCGTTTGGCCAAGTTTGAATCCGAATTCAATCAACAACAAACGGAGATGACCAATAAAATTGACAACTTATTGAAAGCCCTCAATAACCAAGTGCTATCACCTCCACATAAGGACGCTAGGAACACAAATAGCGAACCCCAAGTAAAAGACCCCTCTTCATCCAAACACGTCCACTTCGTCAACATTGTCACTATTAAACCAATTGATAGGAATGAGGATAATAGTGAACCTGAGGATGAGGTTAAGAAAGTCGAGGTTGATAAAGAAGTTAGGAAAAGTGAGATTGAAGAAGTAGATGATGATGAGGACTACTTCAATAGGCTACCCACTAAGGAAGAGCGCGCATATCATACAGACTTATTCGATGACCCCGAGACACCATACTTCCTAGGTAGACCAATTATAAAAATAGGCGACCCTTCTAATCTCAACATACCATGCAACATCGGACATTTGCATGTGTGGAAAGCTTACATCGACCTTAGATCGCCCATAAACATCATGACTAGAGCCCACTACAACTTGATAATGAAAAATCAACTTGGGTATAGGATGTTCCCTGATAAGGGTTGGATGAGTAACTTCACGGGAAGAGTTAAGGGATTACCGGTTTATGTAGGAAACTTCACCTATGCCACCGACTTTGTAATTGTAGAAGATATCCGCCCAATAGTCGATGCATGCTTAACTCAAGTGGTTTTTGGAAAACCATTTGTTGAGGCCTCTAGAATGACTTATGAACCTTTCTTAGGGATAGTTAGGTTTAAGGATGAGACCGATGAGGTAAACTACCAAATGCCATATAAGATAGAGCAATTCCAACACTTGTCAAATGTTGAGAAGGAGCTTAAGCAAGCGGTCTACTATAGGAATGATGAGGATAGAAATAAAGGAGTAGACTATGTTAGGGAAAGGATATCCGGTTTCTACAAGGATTGTTTGAAATTAGGACCGGAATATTGATGAAGCGAAAAGTGTACCGCTTTTAGGGGGTCATTTAAGCCCTAAATCGTATTTATTTGATCAAATATTGCCCTAAATCGTTCCTTTTGTCATTTTAGGTACTTTGGAGAAGAAATCTGGAAAAGGAAGCATTTTGGACATTTTTGGAGCATAAAAGTGAAGAAAACGACAAAGTCTCAAAAATATGCTGGAAAGTACCTTTGACGGCGTCAAGACTTGCTCTTGACGGCGTCATGGCTTGGCAAAAGTGGTGGATATGAAAATTACACATGATAAGCCAGTGAATTTTACACCAGAATTCTGACGGCGTCACCCTTTGAAGTGATCAAGGCCATCACGGTTTAAATTAAAGCGGGACGGCGTCAAGCCATATTCTGACGGCGTCAAGCCTTGATAAGCCAGAACGGATTTTGGAGAGATAAAGAGGGACGGCATCAAGAAGGCCATCCGGGAACCCTAAAAGCGGCGACGTGACGGCGTCACACTCCATAACGTGACGCCGTCAGATCTGAAAGTCTATATATAGTTTTGCAATTTTTTGTCATTAGTGTGGAATTTTGTGTGTAACCTTTTGGGAGGAAACCCTAAGACGATTTTAGCAGCTTTTTCAAGGCTTTTTGCCTTGAGATCTTCCATGTTACATTGAAGATAAGTTATCAATTAATCATTCAATATGTCTATGTGTTGTTTGATTCTATCTTGTTCTTGTCTTTTGTTTAACATGCTAGGCTAGGTTTTCTTTGTGTTGCTTAGATCTAATGAAACCTAACTACTGATTATTGGTTATTAGTGTGTTATTAATTGTATTGGATGATTGTTTATCGATGTTAGGCTTAAGAAAACTGGCTAACCTCCTATACGGTAACTTGCTTGAACGTCTTAAGAAACATGAACCAATGCGTACTAAGGTTTTAATGGTTGTATTTAATGCATGAGCGAATTCTAGTGATCCCATGTTAGGAGCTTCTTAGCCGGCTCGACATAGGAGTGAAGTAGGAGCTTGTAGAGTTGGGGAAGTACGTACGCCACCCCACGATTGGTATTAAGGAATACACCCGTCATCCACGCAATTAATACACACTAATCAACCGGTAAAAGATAGTTAGGGAGTAAGGAAATCTAAGTAAACACATTTCTCTCCATATAAATTCCACCACAACTTTTCATTTTCAGTTATTTTATTTTATTTGCATTTGTAGTTATTTGGGTTAGTTGACTAGCAACTAATTCCGCCCACTCCTTCAAACCCGAGATTTTACTTGCTTTCATAAAAATATAAAAATACAAAAAGAATCTTCCTTCACCCTTAGACCTAATTAGAGTAGTTTTTCATACCTAACGAACACTATTCCCTGTGGAGAATGATCAATCCCCCGTACTTACCACTACACTATACTACATCGGTCAGGTACACTGCCTGGTGGGGTTGTAAGCCTCTTGAGATCCCTCGAGAGGTAAAACCTGTTGTAAGGTTGCAAAACCACGCATCAAGTTTTTGGCGCCGCTGCCGGGGAATAGTTATTGTTTAGGTTGAATTTTTATTTTATTAGGTCTACTCACTAGATTCCTTTCTAGTGAGATTTTTATTTTATTTTTATAGGTTTTCTTTAGTCTATCTTTTTCTGCTCTATCCATTGCTCAAATCTTCCTTGGCCATCATGGTAAACGAAGATCTCTCCAATCTTAGAGTCACCAGGAGTCGTAGTTCACTGAGAGACCTTATTCAACCCTACGCAGAACCTGATAGGGAAATGCGAAGGTTAAGGCGACTCTTTGCAACACTCAAACCATCTGGCATTGCCATCAACTTTGATGATGCCCTCTCCGAGGAAGAATCCAATCATCATTCTACACCTCCTAGCCCTCAACCCAATCACGATATGGAGGTTCCCGAAAACCCAATCCCTAAATGCCTCAAGGACTACTCTTCTCCCACCCCTCGTGGTTTTTCCAATGCTATCGTTTTTCCAAATGAACACACGAATGGGGTCTTGCGTGCAACCGATATTTGGCTTGTCCAAAGTGTATGCAAGTTCCACGGATTGAAAACTGAAGATCCAATCCAACACATCAAGGACTTCCTGAAAATAGTAGATACCCTCCATACGGACGGGGCCACTAGAGATACCTCCCGGCTGCGATTCTTTCCCTTCACCCTTTATGAAAAAGCCGAAGACGTGTATAACCAACTTCCCTCCGAATCCATTTTCACATGGGAACAGCTTATCTCAAAATTCTATGAGAAATTCTTTCCAATAGGAAGAACTTCAACGTTAAGAGACGAAATCTTCCGCTTCCATGTTGGACCAGCTGAACCCATTCACGAATCCTGGATCAGATTCAAAGATCTGATTAGACAAGTCCCTCATCATGGCATTGAACTCTGGCTTCTTGTCCAAATCTTTTATGACAGTGTTCCTAAAAGCGACCAATTTGGCATTAATAATTTGGTACAAGGAAAAATAGCCAACCTAAGCGCCGAGGAAGGATGGAATAGAATTGAGGAATACGCAAATGATCAAGACGATACCTGGGATGAACCCGATTAGATCATGAGCATTTCCAAGATCATGAAAGAGCCTCCTTTTGCTAGCCGGTTGAGTAGAATGAATGATCAAGTCTCTTATCTAGACAAGTCACAACCAACTAAACGGTTGTCAAACCCGTACTTGATCTGCGACCAATGTGGTGGCCCGCATGAAGTGGAGGAATGCGGGGATGATACCACCACCGAACAAGCATGCTTGTCAAGCCACGACATCTTCGATGATCCTTCGCTCTTAACTTTCTACCAAAACAATGATTTCACCCCTTGGGGAAATCTTGTGAGAGAAGAGGGAGGAGGAGAATATCCTGACTATAAGGTTAGGAGCACTTTTGAGGATGATCTTGGGCATTTCACGTTTGAAAAGAATCTGCAACTAAATGGTCTCGACAACCTTATCAATAGCCAACGAAACGACATGAGGGCCAAATTCGCAGAACTCAACGCCACTCTCGACGGCCTTGGCGAACCTCAAAGAGATCCCTTACTCGCCATCACCACTCGTGCTGGAACAACTACTAAGGATCCACCTTACCCAGCTCAACAATCTAACGTCATGGAACCCAACACCCCTCATGAGGAGGAAGATAATGTGAACGATGAGAATCCCGAACAAACCCTTCCGGTAACTCCCTCTCCACCTACTCCAACCAAACAGCCCATTAAAGTCCCATACCCGTCCCGTCTCAAGAATCAAAAGGTCGAAAATGATAATAAAAGATTCTTGTCATATTTGAAGAATTCGGTCGTCACCATACCCCTTCTTGATGCATGTTACCATATGCCCAAATATAGTACATACTTCAAGAAGCTGCTAACCAACAGAAAAGGGCTCGAGGGTCTTGTAACTTTAGGAGAAGAATGTTCTGTGGTGACTCAACGGGGGCTGCCAAAGAAGGTGGGCGATCCAGGTAGTTTCACCTTGCCCTGCTCAATAGGATCTCTTTCAGTCAAGAATGCTTTAGCCGACTTAGGAGCAAGTATCAATCTTATGCCGCATTCCATGTTCCTCAAATTAGGGTATTCTGGATTGAAACCAACCCGTATGAACATCCAACTTGCCGATAGATCAGTCAAATACCCCTTAGGAATATGTGAGAATGTGCTGGTTAAGGTAGGGAAGTTCAAATTTCCAGTTGACTTCGTCATCTTAGAAATGGAAGAAGATGACCTAGTGTCCATCATTCTGGGGAGGCCATTCCTTGCAACTGCTCGTGCTGTTATTGATGTTCACGACGGCAGACTGACCTTACGAGTGGGGGCCGATAGCTTAACCTTCGACATCAAGGACACAATGAATCTTTCTCTCGAAACAGATAATCAGCTGTATTTCATCGGAGAAATCGATGAACTATCCGACGAGATTGACAATTGTATAGATGAACAGGTGGAAGCTGGTTGGTTGCGAGATGAAGCTTTCTTACCCATCTTAGAGGGGGAGAAGACTATGGATGTAAACGCAGTCTCCTTCTATCCCAGACAAGAAATCGAATAGCTTGAGCTTCGTAAACCCGAGAACAAACTTAAACCTTCCATCATCGAGCCACCTGCGGTAGAACTTAAGGAACTCCCAAACAACCTTGAATATGCTTCCCTCCAAGGAGAAGATCAACTTTCGGTAATCATAAGCTCTTCTTTGAAAAGTGAACAAAAGGATAAACTCTTAGGAGTTTTAAAAAAATATAAAGGAGTTATAGCTTGGAGTGTAGCCGACATCAAGGGGATTGACTCTACCTTTTGCACGCATAAAATCCTCATGGAGGAAGATTATAAACCCACCGTGCAACCTCAAAGGCGAGTAAACCCCAACATAAAGGAAGTCGTAAAAAAGGAAGTCATTAAGCTCCTAGATGTAGGGCTAATTTACCCAATTTCAGACAGTCCATGGGTAAGTCCTGTACAGGTTGTACCAAAAAAAGGAGGAATGACGGTGGTGAAGAACGATAAGGATGAGTTAGTACCTCAACGAACAATAACTGGATGGCGTGTGTGCATCGATTATAGGAAGTTGAATGATGCAACCCGAAAGGATCATTTCCCTCTCCCATTTATCGACCAAATGTTGGAAAGGTTAGCAGGGCATGAGTACTACTGCTTCCTAGATGGGTTCTCAGGGTATTTCCAAATCCCTATCGCTCCTGAGGACCAAGAAAAGACCACGTTTACATGCCCTTATGGCACCTTCGCCTACAAGCAAATGCCCTTTGGACTATGTAACGCCCCCGCCACTTTCCAGCGCTGCATAACGGCAATTTTCCATGAGTTAATGGAAGACAGCATGGAGGTCTTCATGGATGATTTTTCGGTCTTTGGAAACTCTTTTGATCGCTGTCTTGCTAACCTTGAGAAAATGCTCAAACGTTGTGAGGAGACTAACTTGGTACTAAACTGGGAAAAGTGCCACTTTATGGTAAAAGAAGGGATTGTACTAGGGCACAAAATTTCAGGAAGTGGAATTGAAGTAGACCGGGCAAAAATTGAAGCTATATCCAAACTTCCCTATCCAACAACTGTCAAGGCAATCCGTAGCTTTTTGGGTCATGCTGGCTTCTATAGGAGATTCATTAAAGATTTCTCAAAGGTAGCTAAACCAATGACTCAGTTGCTCATGAAGGATGCCCCGTTCGACTTCTCTCAAGAGTGCATGGATGCATTCGATCGATTGAAGCAGGAACTTACCCAAGCTCCAATTATGGTCACCCCTAACTGGGAGTTACCCTTTGAAATCATGTGCGATGCTAGCGATTATGCTGTTGGAGCAGTATTAGGCCAAAGGCTTAACAAACACTTTCAGCCAATATACTACGCTAGCAAAACCATGAATCCTGCTCAAGAAAACTACACTACCACTGAAAAGGAATTACTAGCCGTGGTATTTGCTTTTGATAAGTTTCGCCAGTATCTTGTCCTTTCTAAAACGGTTGTTTTTACGGACCATTCAGCTATTCGATATCTTTTCGCTAAACAGGATGCTAAACCACGGTTACTTCGTTGGATCCTACTATTGCAAGAGTTCGATGTTGAGATTCGTAATAAGAAAGGAGCAGAGAATCTTGCGGCTGATCATCTCTCTCGTCTCAAAAACCCCAGCCTCGTTGAATCTGACAAGAGTGAGATTCGGGAGTCATTTCCTGAAGAGCAGCTCATGTCAATAAATGATTCTGAACCATGGTATGCGGATTATGCTAACTACCTGGCAAGTAGAGTCATTCCTGAGCATATGAGCAGGCATGAAAAAAGGAGGTTCTTCAACCAATTAAAGTATTACTTTTGGGATGAACCTTTCTTATTCCGAAGATGTCCGGATCAGGTAATCAGGCGTTGTGTTTCGGAAAAGGAGGCTGTCAGAATTATGAAAGAGTGTCACGCAGGTCCATCTGGAGGACATCACGGAATGAACACTACTGCACGAAAGGTCTTCGACGCGGGATTCTATTGGCCTACAATATTTCTTGATGTGAAGGGAATGATACAAACTTGTGACGCATGTCAAAGAGCTGGGAATATCTCTAGGAGGGATGAAGCCCCACAGAATTATATACAAGTTTGCGAGGTTTTCGATGTTTGGGGAATTGATTTCATGGGACCCTTCCCATCTTCAGGAGGGAATGAATACATCTTAGTGGCCATTGATTATGTTTCAAAATGGGTGGAGGCACAAGCTCTTAGGACTAACGACGCTAGGGTAGTCATTCATTTCTTAAAAAAATTGTTCGCTAGGTTCGGAATTCCGAAAGCTCTTATTAGTGACAGGGGAACCCATTTTTGCAATTCGCAAATGGAGAAAGCTATGAAAAGATATGGAGTCTCTCACCGATTCTCCACCGCTTACCATCCTCAAACCAACGGTCAAGTCGAAAACACTAATAGAGCCATAAAGAGAATATTAGAGAAAACGGTCAATCAAAACCGAAAAGATTGGTCTTTTAAGCTCGATGAAGCTTTGTGGGCATTTCGAACCGCTTATAAGACACCAATCGGGACAACCCCGTTCCGTATGGTATATGGCAAGGCATGCCACCTTCCAGTAGAACTGGAACACAAGGCATATTGGGCACTTAAGGCTTGTAATTTGGATTATACGGTTGCAGGAACAAATAGATTCTTACAGCTCCAAGAGCTCGATGAATTGAGATTAGAGGCTTATGAATCTTCCATTACATACAAAGAAAGGGCAAAAAGATGGCATGACCAACGGATTAAGAGACCCAAGGAGTTTTCAGAGGGAGACAAGGTCTTATTATATAATTCTCGCTTAAGGCTATTTCCTGGAAAACTTAAATCTAGATGGTATGGACCTTTTACCGTAAGGAGCTCCTCTAAAACCGGATCCGTTGTGTTGATTGACGACGAAGATAGAGAATTTACTGTGAATATACAACGAGTCAAGCATTATCAAGAGAATGGTAATGAAATGATCAATGAGGAAGACATAACTTTTGATGAAGAAGTCACGTAATGTACGTGACTTTGAGTCTAGCTACAAGACTCGTTAATAAAGAAAAGCGCTTCTTGGGAGGCAACCCAAGCTTTATTTGTTTTGTGTGCTTATTTATTTGTTTGTTTGATTTTATTTGTTTCCGTATGTATGTTTAATTTTTATTTTTATTGATTCATGTTCGAAACTAAATTGTGAAAATGCTTTATCTTGTTTTTAACTTCGTCTTAATTACATATAAAGGTATTTTGCAAAAGATAAGTGTAAGGGAAATCCAAATTGGTTTATTAGAACAAATGAACATGAATCGTAATAATATTAAATTAACATACATATTAGTATTTGTTTGAGTCAAATGCTTGTATCGAGTCATAATGATGTTTTGCAGGATTTCCAGGAAGTAAGGTATAGGTTTTTCCAGAAATTTTTCGGAAACTTAACATGAGAATTCTGTCAGATCATTTCTGACGGCGTCAGGATTTACAACCTGACGGCGTCAGGTTTTAATTTTCAGAAATGTTTGAAAGTTTTGTTTTCATAAAAAGTTTTTATTAAATCGCTAACTTATAATCTCCAGGAATCTGCAAAATTATCATTCCACAAGCATTATATCCTTATATATAGATTTATCCCGCCGATGTTATGCAGGTTTTCGTGTTTGTTTTCTCAGGTTTAACAGGTTATTTTGGACAAGGAGATGTATGTGGAATCAAGCTTTTGGCGATGCATTAGTCTTGGAGCTTCTACATTACCTTGGAAGAAGATCTAACCATGTTACTTCATATCCACCGAGCGAATCAGGGGAGTATTTGATTTCATTCTTTTACCTTATTTACTTTTACATCTTGTTATTTGAACATTGGGGACAATGTTCATCTTAAGTGTAAGGGGGGGGGGGGTAAAAGTACGATACTTTAGAGAATGCTATTACGCTTGATTTTTGTTTGTTTAATAGTAGATGTGTAATAAAACTGAGATAAATACCTGTTAGGGCAATTTTAGTGCCAAATTTAAAATTTTTTACAACATATAGGAGTGAAACTTTGATCTTAATGAGCGTCTCACGGATAGGAGTTATATGACTAGCACAAAAACCATACCACTAAAAAAATTTTCCACCCCAAATATGTGAGGTTCGCCCCTAGAATTGGTAGGAAAAGCAGTTATGCTATGATGTGTGTACCGGTAGCACTTAGATTCTAGAACTTGCGTTAGGACCATTCCGAGGCCACAAGTGAGACTACATTCGTGTAGTTAGATTTACTACATGATAAGAGGCATTAGGATTAACCCATTGTTTTACACCTGTGTTTTTGTTATAATTACATTGGCTACATTGGTCAAGTAATTCTCCCACACCCTTTGCGTTGTACTCATTTTTAGTACACGATACCCCTAGTACACCCCTCAGAGCCTATCTTTTCGTTTCGACCTTTAAGCATTTTACTTAAAGGAAGAATTTGTTTACACCCCACTTAAATGTACACCCAAATCGCCTTAGCCTACCTTGTATGCACTCATTTTTAGTGCATTATTGTGACAACATTTGTTTAAACCCCAAGTTAATTATCTAATTGGTTACATGGTTGCTAAGTCGAGTCATATCCTTGTACATATTGTTTTGGGACGATTGGGACTCATGGGTAAAGTACTAGTGTAATGGAGTAATGGGGAAGAACAACATTGTTACCCCCATATGTGCTAAATATTTTAAAAGTACTCCAAGTTTTTCGATTATCTTAATTCGAGTCATTAGAATAGTTATTTGTAAAGTTATGTAAAAGTTCAAGTGTAAGGGGAATGCAACGCCCCTATGATGTAATATTTTGGATGGTAGGGCAAGAGTGTATGCAAAAAAAAAAAAAAAAAAAAAAAAATTTCAAGAAAAATACAAAAAAATGAGAAAAAGAAAAGTAGAAAAAACATACGGACTACCATCCCGTTTCATTTTATGTTTATTTTATGTTTTTGTTATTTTGTTTTTAGCTTAAATCGAGTCGAGTCTTGGCTTAGCAACATTGTATAGTACATGTAATCAATCAAGATCTTTAACTCGCCACCAGTAAAATATCCCTTATCCAACAAAACCGTGTTTATCATATCCCTACACCTCACGTTATAACCCATGTAAAAGCCCTCTTTGATAGTTTATCTTAGGTGCTTAAGCCTAGTGGAGGAGGTTTTCGATCCTTTCCCAAGCCTATGGTAATCTATTTGCTATGACAGGTAGTGAGAGATATTATCCGTTTTCATTTATGAGATTTATTTTAATGACACCTGAGAGATGTGAGTATCTAAACACTACTTGTGAGGTGCTAGTTTGTAATCTCCGTGCTTATTATGATTAAAATGGAATGACTATTTGTTGTAATTACTGTTATATTAGCGTTAAATGACCCCTAACTTGTATTTTGATTAGAATAAAAGCGCATTTGCTTGAGGACAAGCAAATCTCAAGTGTAAGGGTATTTGATGAAGCGAAAAGTGTACCGCTTTTAGGGGGTCATTTAAGCCCTAAATCGTATTTATTTGATCAAATATTGCCCTAAATTGTTCCTTTTGTCATTTTAGGTACTTTGGAGAAGAAATCTGGAAAAGGAAGCATTTTGGACGTTTTTGGAGCATAAAAGTGAAGAAAATGACAAAGTCTCAAAAATATGCTGGAAAGTACCTTTGACGACGTCAAGACTTGCTCTTGACGGCGTCATGGCTTGGCAAAAGTGGTGGATATGAACATTACACATGATAAGCCAGTGAATTTTACATCAGAATTCTGACGGCGTCACCCTTTGAAGTGATCAAGGCCATCACGGTTTAAATTAAAGCGGGACGGCGTCAAGCCATATTCTGACGGCGTCAAGCCTTGATAAGCCAGAACGGATTTTGGAGAGCTAAAGAGGGACGGCGTCAAGAAGGCCATCCGGGAACCCTAAAAGCGGTGAGGTGACGGCGTCACACTCCATAACGTGACGCCGTCAGATCTGAAAGTCTATATATAGTTTTGCAATTTTTTGTCATTAGTGTGGAATTTTGTGTGTAACCTTTTGGGAGGAAACCCTAAGACGATTTTAGCAGCTTTTTCAAGGCTTTTTGCCTTGAGATCTTCCATGTTACATTGAAGATAAGTTATCAATTAATCATTCAATATGTCTATGTGTTGTTTGATTCTATCTTGTTCTTGTCTTTTGTTTAACATGCTAGGCTAGGTTTTCTTTGTGTTTGCTTAGATCTAATGAAACCTAACTATTGATTATTGGTTATTAGTGTGTTATTAATTGTATTGGATGATTGTTTATCGATGTTAGGCTTAAGAAAACTGGCTAACCTCCTATACGGTAACTTGCTTGAACGTCTTAAGAAACATGAACCAATGCGTACTAAGGTTTTAATGGTTGTATTTAATGCATGAGCGAATTCTAGTGATCCCATGTTAGGAGCTTCTTAGCCGGCTCGACATAGGAGTGAAGTAGGAGCTTGTAGAGTTGGGGAAGTACGTACGCCACCCCATGATTGGTATTAAGGAATACACCCGTCATCCACGCAATTAATACACACTAATCAACCGGTAAAAGATAGTTAGGGAGTAAGGAAATCTAAGTAAACACATTTCTCTCCATATAAATTCCACCACAACTTTTCATTTTCAGTTATTTTATTTTATTTGCATTTGTAGTTATTTGGGTTAGTTGACTAGCAACTAATTCCGCCCACTCCTTCAAACCCGAGATTTTACTTGCTTTCATAAAAATATAAAAATACAAAAAGAATCTTCCTTCACCCTTAGACCTAATTAGAGTAGTTTTTCATACCTAACGAACACTATTCCCTGTGGAGAACTATCAATCCCCCGTACTTACCACTACACTATACTACATCGGTCAGGTACACTGCCTGGTGGGGTTGTAAGCCTCTTGAGATCCCTCGAGAGGTAAAACATGTTGTAAGGTTGCAAAACCACACATCAAATATAAAACCAGAAATGAGGATGGCCTAGGAACCGTGACCAATGATGGAGTCACGTAATGTACGGGGACTTTGAGTCTAGCTACCAGACTCGTTAATAAAGAAAAGCGCTTCTTGGGAGGCAACCCAAGCTTTATTTGCTTTGTGTGTTTATTTATTTGTTTGTTTGATTTTATTTGCTTCCGTATGTGTGTTTAATTTTTATTATTATTGATTCATGTTCGAAACTAAATTGTGAAAATGCTTTATCTTGTTTTTAACTTCGTCTTAACTACATATAAAGGTATTTTGCAAAAGATAAGTGTAAGGGAAATCCAAATCGGTTCATTAGAACAAATGAACATGAATCATAACAATAATAAATTAACATACAAATTAGTATTTGTTTGAGTCAAATGCTTGTATCGAGTCATAATGATATTTTGCAAGATTTCAAGGAAGTAAGGTATAGGTTTTTCCAGAAATTTTCCGGAAACTTAACATGAGAATTCTGTCAGATCATTTCTGACGGCGTCAGGCCTTACAACCTGACGGCGTCAGGTTTTAATTTTCTGAAATTTTTGAAAGTTTTGTTTTCATAAAAAGTTTTTATTAAATCTCTAACTGATAAACTCCAGAAATCTGCAAAATAATCATTCCACAAGCATTATATCCTTATATAGATTTATCCCGCCGATGTAATGCAGGTTTTCGTGTTTGTTTTCTCAGGTTTAACAGGTTATTTTGGACAAGGAGATGTATGTGGAATCAAGCTTTTGGCGATGCTTTAGTCTTGGAGCTTCTACATTCTCTTGGAAGAAGATCTAACCATGTTACCTCTTTATCCACCAAACGAATCAGGGGAGTATTTGATTTCATTCGTTTACCATATTTACTTTTACATCTTGTTATTTGAACATTGGGGACAATGTTCATCTTAAGTGTAAGGGGGGGGGGGGGGTAAAGTACGATACTTTAGAGAATACAATTATGCTTGATTTTTGGTTGTTTAATGGTAGATGTGTAATAAAACTGAGAGAAATACCTGTTAAGGCAATTTTAGTGCCAAATTTAAATTTTTTTACAACATATAGGAGTGAAACTTTGATCTTAATGAGCGTCTCACGGATAGGAGTTATATGACTAGCACAAAACCGTACCACTAAAAAAATTTTCCACCCCCAAATATGTGAGGTTCGCCCCTAGAATTGGTAGGAAAAGCATTTATGCTATGATGTGTGTACCGGTAGCATTTAGATTCTAGAACTTGCGTTAGGACCATTCCGAGGCCACAAGTGAGATTACATTCGTGTAGTTAGATTTACTACATGATAAGAGGCATTAGGATTAACCCATTGTTTTACACCTGTGTTTTTGTTATAATTACGTTGGCTACATTGGTCAAGTAATTCTCCCACACCCTTTGCGTTGTACTCATTTTTAGTACACGATACCCCTAGTATACCCCTCAGAGCCTATCTTATCGTTTCTAACTTTAAGCATTTTACTTAAAGTAAGAATTTGTTTACACCCCACTTAAATGTACACCCAAATCGCCTTAGCCTACCTTGTATGCACTCATTTTTAGTGCATTATTGTGACAACATTTGTTTAAACCCTTAGTTAATTATCTAATTGATTACATGGTTGCTAAGTCGAGTCATATCCTTGTACATATTGTTTTGGGACGATTGGGACTCATGGGTAAAGTACTAGTGTAATGGAGTAATGGGGAAGAACAACATTATTACCCCCATATGTGCTAAATATTTTAAAAGTACTCCAAGTGTTTCGATTATCTTAATTCGAGTCATTAGAACAGTTATTTGTAAAGTTATGTAAAAGTTCAAGTGTAAGGGGAATGCAACGCCCCTATGATGAATTATTTTGGATGGTAGGGCAAGAGTGTATGAAAAAAAAAAAATCGAAAAAATCAAGAAAAATACAAAAAAATGAGAAAAAGAAAAGTAGAAAAAAAAAACATACGGACTACCATCCCGTTTCATTTTATGTTTATTTTATGTTTTTGTTATTTTGTTTTTAGCTTAAGTCGAGTCTAGTCTTGGCTTAGCAACGCCATATTGTACATGTAATTAATCAAGATCTTTAACTCGCCACCAGTAAAATATCCTTTATCCAACAAAACCGTGTTTATCATATCCCTACACCTCACGTTATAACCCATGTGAAAGCCCTTTTTGATAGTTTATCTTAGGTGCTTACGCCTAGTGGAGAAGGTTTTCGATCCTTTCCCAAGCCTATGGTAATCTATTTGCTATGACAGGTAGTGAGAGATATTATTCATTTTCATTTGTGAGATATACTTTTATGACACCTGAGAGATGTGAGTATCTAAACACTACTTGTGAGGTGCTAGTTTGTGATCTCCGTGCTTATTATGATTAAAGTCGAACGACTATTTGTTGTAATTACTTTTATATTAGCATTAAATGACCCCTAACTTGTATTTTGATTAGAATAAAAGCGCATTTGCTTGAGGACAAGCAAATCTCAAGTGTAAGGGTATTTGATGAAGCGAAAAGTGTACCGCTTTTAGGGGGTCATTTAAGCCCTAAATCGTATTTATTTGATCAAATATTGCCCTAAATCGTTCCTTTTGTCATTTTAGGTACTTTGGAGAAGAAATCTGGAAAAGGAAGCATTTTGGACGTTTTTGGAGCATAAAAGTGAAGAAAACGACAAAGTCTCCAAAGCTGCTGGAAAAGTACACTTGACGGCGTCAAGTATTGCTCTTGACGGCGTCATGGCTTGGCAAAAGAGGTGGATATGACAAAATACACGTGACGCGCCAGAGAGTTTTACAATGGAAAGTCTGACGGCGTCACCCTTTAAGGTGATCAAGGCCATCACGGTTTAAGTTAAAGAGAGACGGCGTCAAGCACATTTCTGACGGCGTCAACCCTTGATAAGCCAGAGCGGATTTTGGAGGATTAAAGAGGGACGGCGTCAGGAAGACCATCCGGGAACCCTAGCCACGGCGAGGTGACGGCGTCACCTCCTACAACATGACGCCGTCAGCCACTAAACTCTATATATAGTTTTGCAATTTTTATTCATTGTGTGCAACTTTGTGAGGAGAAACCCTAAGATGAATTTTTTGCCATTTTTAAGGGTTTTATACCCTTGGATCTCCCATGTTTAATTGAAGATAAGTAATCATTTAATCATTCAATATGTCTATGTGTTGTTTGATTATATCTTGTTCTTGTCTTTTAATTAACATGCTAGGCTAGATTTATCTTGTGTTTGCTTAGATCTAATGAAACCTAACTATTGATTATTGGTTATTAGTGTGTTATTAATTGTATTGGATGATTGTTTATCGATGTTAGGCTTAAGAAAACTGGCTAACCTCCTATACGGTAACTTGCTTGAACGTCTTAAGAAACATGAACCAATGCGTACTAAGGTTTTTATGGTTGTATTTAATGCATGAGAGAATTCTAGTGATCCCATGTTAGGAGCTTCTTAGCCGGCTCGACATAGAAGTGAAGTAGGAGCTTGTAGAGTTGGGGAAGTACGTACGCCACCCCACGATTGGTATTAAGGAATACACCCGTCATCCACGCAATTAATACACACTAATCAACCGGTAAAAGATAGTTAGGGAGTAAGGAAATCTAAGTAAACACATTTCTCCCCATATAAGTTTCACAACCTTTTCATTTTCAGTTATTTTATTTTATTTGCATTTGTAGTCATTTGGGTTAGTTGACTAGCAACTAATTCCGCCCACTCTTTCAAACCCGAGATTTTACTTGCTTTTATAAAAAATATAAAAATACAAAAAGAATCTTCCCTCACCCTTAGACCTATTAGAGTAGTTTTTCAATCCTAACGACACTATTCCCCTAGAGAACGATCAATCCCCCGGTACTTGCCACTACACTATACTACATCGGTCAGGTACACTGCCTGGTGGGGATTGCAAGCCTCTTGAGATCCCTCGAGAGGTAAAACCTGTTGTAAGGTCGCAAAACCACGCATCAATATCAATCTATTACATTATAAACCAACATGGGCAGAGATAGGAGGGGGCACAAGGGCACGTGCCTCCTGGGAAAAAAATTGTAATGTAAAATTTTTAAATATATTTTATTTTATTTTTTTATTTTTATTATTTTTTTTGTAATTTGCCCCTCTTTAAAACCAATTTGTATTGTGTTTCTAAAATTTATCAAAGTGTGCCCCCTCGAGCAAAACTTTCCCCCCTGTGTACCAATGAATTTATATTACCTCGTAACTTTTAAAAACTATTCTAATTAATTGAAATCTCAAAATGGAAAATTATTTTGAGACAAAAACACTTAACTTATAGATTGAAGCCAAATAGCCACACAATGAACAATCAATCTAATCTAATTTAAACTAACTAACGTTACACATTTCACAAACATGAAGACAAGCAAAGAGTGCAACATCAACAACTATATACTTGACCAAGGGAAAAAAGTCAAGAATCCTGCAAAAAAAAATGTGCATAAACATTGACGATGTTGGTTGATCAAGGTTTAATGCCCAAGATGTGGATATTATTATTTGTATGTCTGTATTTTTAACTTTTGACAAAATGTCTATGCACAACTTTTCGGTTGTCTGCATGTTTTACACATAAACAGGTAATTTAGAATTAAGTTAATGTTGCAATAAATACCAAAAGTGTTGCCCTTTGAAGCCACTTCAATGCGCTATTTTTTTACACATTGGGCATATACCAACAAGTAATTAGTTAGTATTGTATTGCTAATATGTGGAATGTTTATCAACATGTGTATCTTCATGACTTGTTGTCTTAAGTTTTGTAATTTTCATGTCTAAACTTATGTCATTGCATGAACTTGAAACCACAATATGAAATCTCTAGTGTTAACTTACTTCTTTCATTGATAAAGGCTGGTCTTGCAACTATTAATAAACAGCCATAAGTACCTTAACAACCATAAAGCATGAAACATGAAACAACTTATTTCTTCACAACTACATACCTTAACATTGATAAAATATGAATTATCTATAAGTACATTAAATAGATCAACAAGTAACAAGGTGAAACAACATCACAATCTGTAACACCCCAAAAATCTAGTTTCATATATGTTGATATGTATGCCGTATATATTATAGAGTAAGAGATGAAGAGAACATGATTTCATATATAAGAGCACACACACAAACACACACACGTCCCCCTTACAAATGAGGTGAAGTGTGCCTTATATAGTACAATGTAAACGCTTCATCGGCTTTCTTGTGGGCTTTCTCATGGACTATGGATTTGGACAAGTATAACATAACTTCTAACATATTAGATTAGTCCTTGAACCCTTCGACTATTCTACTATATTATTTACGACACATTACAAAGTTGTAAATACGTAAATGACCATCACTTTTTATCAATGCTAACATAACTGAACGAACAAAACGCTTTTGTTCTTGCTCGTTAATTTAGATAAGCGAACATTAGATTTGTTCATGTTTGATCTATTTAAGAGAGCAAAAAACTGGTTCGTTAACAACATACATTGAAATAAACAAATACTCCCTTTGTCCCATGGCCATCTTTCCTATATAGGGTATGTTTGGCGAAATTAGCTAAAGCGTTGAAGCTTTTACTTTAATATATGTTAGGCAAATAATAAAAAGCTAGAGCCGAAGCTTATAATTATGAAATGACAAAAGAGGGCAAACAAATCAATGTAAAATTTAAACCATAAGGATATTTATGTAAATTGTCTTTTTTATAAGCTTAGGCCACTTTAAAAGTTATTTCCAAGGAGCTTCTATTATAAGCTCAAGCTTCTTTAAAAAGCTTTTAAGGGGGGTTTTGTTTAAGCTTATATGTGGGCTTATGAGCTTATTTGACCCGTCTGGCCAATCCGAATGGGGGAGTCACCCCCAATAGATCTATCTATAACATTCGCGCTTCCCGCATGAACTGATGGTACATGATAGTGGGCATAGTGGGATCGTACATGCTTAGGTTATCCGCATACTAGTGTGTAAAAAAAAAAAAAATCAGTTTTAGGTCCATGAAAACAGTTTTGCATGTTTCTCACCCTAAGGTTTATAAAACAATGCTCATAAGAAAAATGGGGCTATAAACTCACCTCAAATAGTGCAGTATCCTGTAATTTCCCAGTCATTGATTAATGTTAAACACGAAGTAATCCCATTTGAACGTTTAATAAACCCTTTTTTTTACGGGTTATATATTTTTTTTCAACAACGAACTCATACTCACCAACTATTTGTACAACACTACTTACACAAGTTCACCTCGAACGGCTCACTTGCGTACCAACACTAAACTTAAATATCGGGACAATCAAACCCGACAAATCAATTGGGCTTAAATGGGCCGTAAACACAAACGAATTACACATTTCTTTTTATTTATTGGGCTCGATTTACTTACATCAAAACACCTTGGGTTCGGCCCATTTTTAAAACAAAACAAACCAACACAATATTTCATTTGATCTTGGGCCTATAAAACACCTAAGCCCAATCCACCAAGTTCATACTTTCTTTTTTTCTTTGGTGTCGTTGTGCTGGGAAACAAGAGAACAACACACACCCTTTAATATCAACCCCACCTTTATATTTTTGTGTCGTGTGAATGGAACAATAAACGAACACACACCCCTTTTAATATAAAACACACCCTAAGTAACACGTGTAACACAACACTTTATGAAACACAAATCAAACATAAAGATGCTAATCCCATCACCAAGTACTTTGTCCCCTCCTAATCTCCCTAGTCCTTTTGGGTAAAACTAAAGACCACCTAATGTCAACTATTATAAAAGTTAACACACTCTCTCTTGACTTTCCCTATTCACATTCGGCAGACAATAGGTCAACCTCTACCCAAACCTTGTACTACTTTCCCTACATAAACCAATATTGGTCTTCATTATTCCTCACCACACAAACAAAACACAAACACACATCATTCGTTTCTTTTGTTGCTGTCGTGCAAGAGGAGAAAGGAATCAAGTCATTGGGTTGCATTACAAGATTTTAAAGATATCTTTGGGTTTAGTTCGAGTTCGAGTTGGGTTTTAAAAGAAAAGCTAGGGTCGTGTTCTTATATTCTTGTTCATACCTACACTCTCCTTTGTATCCTCTTCACTACCTTTTGGTGTTGTAAGTATTCCAACCGATTTCAATACGTAGTATAACTTATTATTAAACTTCTTTAAACTCTTTGAATTAAACATTACACTCAAAGCTTTCTAAGCTTGAATATACTTCACTCGAGTCACGTATAGAAACTTAAAACTAAATGACTTATGTATTAGGAGAGCTCGCGTGTAAATGACTTGTTAGATTAAAACGTATAAACAACCACAAATGAACTAGAACACGTTTGGTTAGCACACGTTGTGTTAAAAGCCTTAGAAACCTATTTGGTATCACAAAGTATCACGTTTGAAAACCAGAAGTACTCATATGTTGAACTTATAAACTAAATTGCAAGCTCACTGTGAACCAAGAAAACCAAAAACAATGTATATACACGAATGCATGCACACAAGCTCAGTGTACTGAGCGTAATATGCAACCAAACTAAATAGATAGGAAACTTGTTAAAATAGATTAACTGGGAAACATAACACAAGATAGAGCCCTTGGCTCAGTTGGGTAAGGTGTTGCTTACCTTCCACACAGACCTGGGTTCGAACCCAGGCGTGGTCACATTTAGAGCTTTAGATTGTTTTTTACAAAACAGTTGCCTTAACTCTTTTAAACCAAACGCACCATAACTCTAGAATAATACCTATATTTTCCAAACTAGTTACATTATTTCTGCTAAACCAATACACACCCTAACTGGGCCTAGAGGCCCAAAAACAATTTTTTCATTTTAAAACTAAACGGACCCTTGATTGGGCCTTAAGGCCCATAAGCTATTCGTATAAGCCTTTTCAAAATAAGCAACGACAATAAGCTCAAAATAAGCAAATAAAACTTAACACATTAAAATAAAATTTAGTTTTACAACTTATAAGTTTTTGGACTAAAAATGCAAATTTTACGAAACTTGGGTAAAAAGTGTAACTTTGGCAAAGTTTCGGGTAAAAACTGAAAATTGTGATTTTGGACTGAAACTGAAATAAATATGAAACTGGGTAGAAACTATCAATTTCAGAAAGTATGAATAAAAAGTATAACTTTACAAATTTGGACTAGAAATGTAAAAAGAATAAGTTTTGGGTAAAAAATGTAACTTCTATATAAGTCAAGGGTAAATTTTGTAACTTTAAAACATTTTGAAAAACTTATATTTACAAACTAGTTATGCCATAGTTTTATAAAGATATAAACACGACGATATCGAAATATAACTAACAACTTTAAATTTTCAAACGATTAATATAATTTAACTAACGACTAACTTAAAAATAAATAATACAAATATTTTAAATAACTTATCATTCACTAACTTAAAATGTTTAAAATAAATATTTCAATTTATCATCCACTAACTTCTGTTAAATACTAAACGATTTCATTATAAACATTGTAACATCGAGAGCATGTATAATTAAACAATACAATACTTATAATTAAAAAACTTTTGATTTTGAACATTAAGCATTTTCACACAAAAATCGACAATCTGACATTTAATAATAATTTTCAAACTTACTCACATCGAGTCCTAAACCAGCGAATCTAAAAACTTGCCATATTACTCTAGGTCGCAAGCCGGAGTCATTCACTTACATCATTTGATACTACTTTGTCTCTACTACCACACTACCGAGGTGAGTTCATAGTCCCACTTTTTATACGTTTTCAATCCCGTGGGGAGATACATGCTACAAACCTGAACACAAGTATTTTTCTGTATGCTATCCTGATTGATATTGCCTAAGTTCTCACTGTTGCCACCAAAAGACCCTCATATCATGAACCATTAATCACTTGCGAGTGAACGCGAATATAGTGAATAGATCTATTGGCAGTTGATGCCCCATTTGTGTTAGCCGGAATGGTAACCAAATGCACTTTATTTGATAATAAATAGGAGAATGACAAGCTTCTACACGAGGGCATTGTCACTTATATCATTTTATGATGTCTGTTATTTATATCATTTTATGATATCACCCATGTTAATGTTTGTGTGTCATGAGACTTAGGGCAATATACTATACTGCAATATCACTGTTTTACAATTATTCAGCTCGTTTTCAATTGATTATTACATAAACACTATGGATTCACTCAACCTTTGTGTTGACTTTTTAGCATGATTTATCTCAGGTAATTAAGGAGCATATTGAGGCACGGAGTTTGGCACTGGACCCACCCAATGGACAACTTTTCTTTAAATGATAATATCATTCATTTCAAACTCATCGTTATCTTTTGTGAAACATTAACACTTATGGAACTTGTCTTGTAATCCCGAATATTGAGTTTTCACTGAATGATATTAACTTTACAAAACGTCTCTTTTGAGTCGTTTTCTATGATTATGACTGTGATCTAAGAAGTAATACCTCTAATAGTCTTCCGCTGCTATGTTGAAATTTACGGGGTGTTATAGATTGGCATAAGAGCCATGGTTATAGAGAAACAAGTGATTTTCAAAACACTGGACTATAACTACGCATTCAAAATGGACCATTTTATACCTTACTACCTCATGCCCTCCGTGCCTACACTTTACCAACACCATGCATTGAGATTTGCTTAGCAGATGATGCATAACTATTAGACATTATAACTAATTTAACATCATTCTCTCGGACGTCGAGAACTCACTTCCCGTTATCATCCTCTCTGACGTCGAGACTGATGACACGGCACCAGTATCACCGGAAGTCCCAGCCCCAGCGTCGCCAGAGGTCACATCAGGAGAGACGGAGCCCTTCGAGGAGGGTGAAGTCGCCTCCACTTCGGCAGCTGCACCTGCCATACCTACTTTACCTGCTCCATCACCACCTTTCCCGGAGGACCATCCAGCTTCTCCCACTTACGGGCCACTGACTTATGACCAGTACCTGCAGACCCAGCAGTGGCTACCAGCATCTGTCTCTGAGGCAGATGACGAGTCATCTGACACTGATTAGTCTGAGGCTTCTCTTTCACCACCACCATCACCTTCACCTGCACCGGTTCGCCAGCATAGGCGAGTCAGAGTCCTTCAGCCCTATGAGCCTGAGCCATTCAGGAGACTATTTAAGCGCCACCCAAATGGTCCCACTATGATTCACACTGCCCGAAAACGGGTATGTGTACCACCAGTTCCCATGACACCACCACTATCACCACCTCCTCCACCATCAGCCATGCCTGACTGCCTTTTTGACTTGTCCACTCAGTCAAACCTATTTGCACCCCATCATTGGGAGCCGACTCCTAAGGAGGACCATTACCCCTCATAAGTGGGCCTGCATTGCACATTTCATACATTCTGATATCTCATCTCCTCATACTATCTCCTGAGTCATCCTCCCATACATCTCATCCTTGCCGTTTCCCCCAGGCTTTACCCCTCCAGCTCGAGACTTCAAGACTGGGGAGACCTCTAGGGCAGCAGCCGACCGACCACCCACTCACTCCACTATCATGGCGCGATTGGAGAGCCATGAAGAGCATATAGACACCCTACTGAGCTATACTGATGAGGTGCCTCTCGACCGCTTTGAGACAGTCGAGGACACTATCCATGATCTTGTGGCAGAGGGGATAGATTTAAAGGAGGGTTTGACCAGGATGCAGACTGAGATGACCGAGACTCACACCCAGATGACAGCCTTTCAGCAGGATAGGCAGGGACAGATATATATATATATATATAAGGTCCTACTAGCTCGCCTCAGGATTTCTACCCTGGAGACCCTCATTGAGGACATGCAGGTCAGACATCCGGCAGATATGCAGAGAGTCTTGGACCAGATCGCTGAGCTCATAGGACGCATGGATGAGAAATCTAGGATGTAACACCCCGACCCGACAAGGGTAAAGATATCACAACAATGGATCCATATCAGATCAAAACAAAGCATTCTAATACAGTAATACAAAAATTCAAGGATTACAAGTGAAATATTGAATCTAAATGGTTAGAATTAAAACTTCCAAAACTAATTCTAAAACATAATGTCTTCAATCCAACTCTAACCCAGCATAGCTATCCACTCTTCTAAGTCCAAGGTACACTCTTCACACATTCCCAGCTTCCTACTAATACCTGCCGCGTGAAAAAGAAAACGCGGCTGAGCTACGAGAGCTCAGTGAACAGATATATAGATAACTAGAAACGATAATGGACAACAGTACAAGAGAAATCAGGAATGCAGATCATACCGATACGAAATCAAAATGAAAGGAATGAGAAATGGATCATGAATAAAAGAAAAGCACAAAAGTGAATAAGATTTAAGAAAAACAGGAACACATGAATCTATCACGAGCCCAGACGACTTACAATACCATAGCATTACTAATATAATAAAACAAACCTGTGTAGAGTGATCAGCTCTCAGACAAAGTGAAAGACGTGTATCGCACACACCATCAGTCACCAGATATAATAATCATAATCATACAACATATACAGATAAAAGGTCAAATCTAGAGTGCACCCATACGCCCCACAGACAAATCAATAATCATAATTATAATGGCCATAGCAAATAATAAATAAGGGACGGAACAGGTCATCACTCTCCTGCCCTAGAGTCATGTCAGAGGTGCGTCAATGACATGGACATGAAACCCTCATGCCTAGTGATTGGCTCGTAATATCAAACTGTAGGTCAAAGGTCAAACGTACTATCAAATAATCAAAAGGTCATATCCTAAGGGTACATGGTAAATGTTCATGTCAACCAGTTCAGGATTATATATCATAGGTTCAACTTAGAATTTATCAGGTTAAGTTTTATATCAAAGTTTAAGTTCAGATTAAAAGAACTATATCAAATGGTTCAAAAGAGTATAACAAAAGTTTATAATCAAAGTTTCATATCAACCGTTTAACTCTAAAAGTTTCTATTTAAAAGTCCATTTAAACAATCCTTCAAAAATGGTTTTCATAACAACTGATCTTACAAAATAGTTTTCTTCGAAATGGTCTTCCAAAACTTTTAGTAACTTTCATTAAAAGTGATATTACTTATTTTAAAGTAGCTTTTCCCAAAACGCTTCATATGTAGTTTAAAAACGGTTCAAACTCAGTTAGGTTTAGATAAGGATTTAACAGATTAAGGTTTATATCAAAATCAATTTAGTTTTATAGCAAGTATACTAAATTAAGATTCAAAACAAGGTTCACAGATCAGGGTTCAGGACAATAGGTCAAAACAAAGAGATTCAAGAAGTTTCAGAACAACGGAAAACACATCAAGGATTCATAAATAAAAGATCACATGAACGGTGCACAAACAGGAGGGAACATAGCAATGGTATAGGGAATCCTAACGAATCAAAATACGAAATCAAAAGAAAACGAAGGCACCTTACTAGAGAAGGGCATAATATATGTACCTTATTATGAATGCAAGAACACAGAGATAAACGCTGATAGAGATTAGATTACTCCTTCCTCGAACCTAAGGGAGTAGAAGACAAAATGACAAGTGGGTTTTAGTTGTCTTTCCATTTTAAGTAACTTTCTATTTTTAGCAGGTTTCCCGAATTAACAGCTTTTCACATTTAGCAAGATATTAATATCTCAGATTAAGTTAAGTCCTTAATTAAGGCTTATTATGGCATTAAGGTATCTTTTAGCAGGTTACAAAAGTTTAGGGTTTATTATGACAGATTTTCATAGTTCAGGGTTTTAGTTGTAAATTCATCTAATTCAAAGGCATAAAGTGAAAATACTTTAATTTGCTGACTTAAATACTTATTTTATTCAGAATGACATCTTAATCCTTTTAGTTTCACCATTTACAGATTAAACCCCTTTAGTTATATAGTTTACAAAACAAACCCTACATTTACATAATTCATGTTTTAATCCTTATAATATTCATATTTTCCAAACAAGTACCTTATTTTACAAAGTTACAAAACATAACCTCAGACTTATATGAATAACAAAATTAGATCCCCCAGAATTTATTAATTTCACATTTGGTCCCTTAACTTTACAAAACTTATAATTAAATCATAATTTTATAACAATTTCATATTAAGCCCATAAATACTCAAAATTACACAAAACACTCTTAATATCATTATTTACTCAGAATGACTTTAAGTTTCCAAAATTTACACTTTTAGTCCCTTTCTTTTATTTAAATTCAATTCGTACCATTTAAATATAATTAATTCATTATCTTGCAATATTTACACTTAGGACCCCCAAAGTTATATTTTTCTTACATCCCTACTGACCTATATAACATTACAAAAATATCCCACAAGTTTTAAAGTTGGCAAATGATGCGTGGTTTTGCGACCTTACAACAGGTTTTACCTCTCGAGGGATCTCAAGAGGCTTGCAATCCCCACCAGGCAGTGTACCTGACCGATGTAGTATAGTGTAGTGGCAAGTACCGGGGGATTGATCGTTCTCTAGGGGAATAGTGTCGTTAGGATTGAAAAACTACTTTAATAGGTCTAAGGGTGAGGGAAGATTCTTTTTGTATTTTTATATTTTTATAAAAGCAAGTAAAATCTTGGGTTTGAAGGAGTGGGCGGAATTAGTTGCTAGTCAACTAACCCAAATAACTACAATTGCAAATAAAATAAAATAACTGAAAATGAAAAGGTTGTGGAACTTATATGAAGAGAAATGTGTTTACTTAGATTTCCTTACTCCCTAACTATCTTTTACCGGTTGATTAGTGTGTATTAATTGCGTGGATGACGGGTGTATTCCTTAATACCAATCGTGGGGTGGCGTACGTACTTCCCCAACTCTACAAGCTCCTACTTCACTCCTATGTCGAGCCGGCTAAGAAGCTCCTAACATGGGATCACTAGAATTCGCTCATACATTAAATACAACCATAAAAACATTAGTACGCATTGGTTCATGTTTCTTAAGACGTTCAAGCAAGTTACCGTATAGGAAGTTAGCCAGTTTTCTTAAGCCTAACATCGATAAACAATCATCCTATACAATTAATAACACACCAACAACCAATAATCAATAGTTAGGTTTCATTAGATCTAAGCAAACACAAGATAAATCTAGCCTAGCATGTTAATTAAAAGACAAGAACAAGATATAATCAAACAACACATAGACATATTGAATGATTAATTGATTACTTATCTTCAATTAAACATGGGAGATCCAAGGGTATAAAACCCTTAAAAATGGCAGAAAATTCGTCTTAGGGTTTCTCCTCACAAAGTTGCATACAATGACTAAAAATTGCAAAACTATATATAGAGTTTAGGGGCTGACGGCGTCACGTTGTAGGAGGTGACGCCGTCACCTCGCCGCGGCTAGGGTTCCCGGATGGTCTTCCTGACGCCGTCCCTCTTTAATCCTCCAAAATCCGCTCTGGCGCGTCAAGGGTTGACGCCGTCAAGATTAAGGGTGACGCCGTCACGTGTACTTTTCCAGCAGATTTGGCATTTTGTCGAATTCTTCACTTTTATGCTCCAAAAACGTCCAAAATGCTTCCTTTTCCAGATTTCTTCTCCAAAGTACCTAAAATGACAAAAGGAACGATTTAGGGCAATATTTGATCAAATAAATACGATTTAGGGCTTAAATGACCCCCTAAAAGCGGTACACTTTTCGCTTCATCAAATACCCTTACACTTGAGATTTGCTTGTCCTCAAGCAAATGCGCTTTTATTCTAATCAAAATACAAGTTAGGGGTCATTTAACGCTAATATAAAAGTAATTACAACAAATAGTCATTCCACTTTAATCATAATAAGCACGGAGATTACAAACTAGCACCTCACAAGTAGTGTTTAGATACTCACATCTCTCAGGTGTCATAAAAGTATATCTCATAAATGAAAACGAATAATATCTCTCACTACCTGTCATAGCAAATAGATTACCATAGGCTTGGGAAAGGATCAAAAACCTCCTCCACTAGGCGTAAGCACCTAAGATAAACTATCAAAGAGGGCTTTTAAACGGGTTATAACGTTAGGTGTAGGGATATGATAAACACGGTTTTGTTGGATAAGGGATATTTTACTGGTGGCGAGTTAAAGATCTTGATTAATTACATGTACAATATGGCGTTGCTAAGCCAAGACTCGACTCGACTTAAGCTAATGAAAAAAAATAACAAAAAGATAAAATAAACATAAAATGAAACGGGATGGTAGTCCGTATGTTTTTTCTACTTTTCTTTTTCTCATTTTTTTGTATTTTTCTTGATTATTTCGATTTTTTTTTTCATACACTCTTGCCCTACCATCCAAAATAATACATCATAGGGGCGTTGCATTCCCCTTACACTTGAACTTTTACATAACTTTACAATTAACTATTCTAATGACTCGAATCAAGATAATCGAAACATTTGGAGTACTTTAAAATATTAACGTACATATGGGGGGTAATAAATGATGTTCTTCCCCATTACTCCATTACACTAGTACTTTACCCATAAGTCCCAATCGTCCCAAAACAATATGTACAAGGATATGACTCGACTTAGCAACCATGTAATCAATTAGATAATTAACTAAGGGTTTAAACAAATGTTGTCACAATAATGCACTAAAAATGAGTGCATACAAGGTAGGCTAAGGCGATTTGGGTGTACATTTAAGTGGGGTGTAACAAATTCTTCCTTTAAGTAAAATGCTTAAAGTTAGAAACGAAAAAGATAGGCTCTGAGGGGTGTACTAGGGGTATCGTGTACTAAAAATGAGTACAACGCAAAGGGTGTGGGAGAATTACTTGACCAATGTAGCCAAAGTAATTATAACAAAAACACAGGTGTAAAACAATGGGTTAATCCTAATGCCTCTTATCATGTAGTCAATCCTAACTACACGAATGTAGTCTCACTAGCGGTCTCGGTATGCATCACAAACGCAAGTTCTAGAATCTATAAACTACCGGTACACACATCATAGCATAAATGCTTTTCCTACCAATTCTAGGGGCGAACCTCACATATTTGGGGGTGGAAAATTTTTTAGTGGTACGGTTTTGTGCTAGTCATATAACTCCTATCCATGAGACGCTCATTAAGACCAAAGTTTCACTCCTATATGTTGTAAAAAATTTTAAATTTGGCACTAAAATTGCCTTAACAGGTATTTTTCTCAGTTTTATTACACATCTACCATCAAACAAACGAAAAAATCAAGTGCAATTGTATTCTTTAAGGTATCGTACTTTACCCCCCCCTTACACTTAAGATGAACATTGTCCCCAATGTTCAAATAACAAGATGTGAAAGTAAATAAGGTAAAAGAATGAAATCAAATACTCCCCTGATTCGTTCGGTGGATAAAGAGGTAACATGGTTAGATCTTCTTCCAAGAGAATGTAGAAGCTCCAAGACTAAAGCATCGCCAAAAGCTTGATTCCACATACATCTCCTTGTCCAAAATAACCTGTTAAACCTGAGAAAACAAACACGAAAACCTGCATAACATCGGCAGGATAAATCTATATAAGGATATAATGCTTGTGGAATGATTATTTTGCAGATTCCTGGAGTTTATAAGTTAGAGATTTAATAAAGCATTTTATGATTCCGGAAGAAAAACAAAACTTTCAAAAATTTCAGAAAATTAAAATCTGACGCCGTCAGGTTGTAATGCCTGACGCCGTCAGAAATGATCTGACAGAATTCTCATGTTAAGTTTTCGAAAAATTTCTGGAAAAACCTATACCTTACTTCCTGGAATTCCTGCAAAATATAATTATGACTCGATACAAGCATTTGACTCAAACAATTACTAATATGTATGTTAATTTAATATTGTTATGATTCATGTTCATTTGTTCTAATAAACCTATTTGGATTTCCCTTACACTTATCTTTTGCAAAATACCTTTATATGTAGTTAAGACGAAGTTAAAAACAAGATAAAGCATTTTCACAATTTAGTTTCGAACATGAATCAATAATAATAAAAATTAAACATACATACGGAAGCAAATAAAATCAAACAAACAAATAAATAAACACACAAAGCAAATAAAGCTTGGGTTGCCTCCCAAGAAGCGCTTTTCTTTATTAACGAGTCTTGTAGCTAGACTCAAAGTCACCGTACATTACGTGACTCCATCATTGGTCACGGTTCCTTGGCCATTCTCATTTCCGGTTTTATATTCCGGTCCTAATTTCAAACAATCCTTGTAGAAACCGGATATCCTTTCCATAACATAGTCTACTCCTTTACTTCTATCCTCATCATTCCTATAGTAGACCACTTGCTTAAGCTCCTTCTCAACATTTGACAAGTGTTGGAATTGCTCTATCTTATATGGCATTCGGTAGTTTACCTCATCGGTCTCATCCTTAAATCTAACTATCCCTAAGGAAGGTTCATAAGTCATTCTAGAGACCTCAACAAATGGTTTTCCAAAAACTACTTGAGTTAAGCATGCATCGACTATTGGGCGGATATCTTCTACAATTACAAATTCGGTGACATAGGTGAAGTTTCCTACATAAACCGGTAATCCCTTAACTCTTCCCGTGAAGTTACTCATCCAACCCTTATCAGGGAGCATCCTATACCCAAGTTGATTTTTCATTATCAAGTTGTAGTGGGCTCTAGTCATGATGTTTATGGGCGATCTAAGGTCTATGTAAGCTTTCCACACATACAAATGTCCGATGTTGCATGGTATGTTGAGATTAGAAGGGTCGCCCATTTTTATAATTGGTCTACCTAGGAAGTATGGTGTCTCGGGGTCATCGAATAAGTCTGTATGATATGCGCGCTCTTCCTTAGTGGGTAGCCTATTGAAGTAGTCCTCATCATCATCTACTTCTTCAATCTCACTTTTCCTAACTTCTTTATCAACCTCGACTTTCTTAACCTCATCCTCAGGTTCACTATTATCCTCATTCCTATCAATTGGTTTAATAGTGACAATGTTGACGAAGTGGACATGTTTGGATGAAGAGGGGTCTTTTACTTGGGGTCCGCTATTTGTGTTCCTAGCGTCCTTATGTGGAGGTGATAGCACTTGGTTATTGAGGGCTTTCAATAAGTTGTCGATTTTATTGGTCATCTCCGTTTGTTGTTGATTGAATTCGGATTCGAATCTAGCTATCCGAGCTTCTTGAGATGCCATAAATTTGGATATCAATCCATCAAAGTTATTGGTACTACCATAGTTGGAAGGATTGTTGTTGAAAGTACGGTTCGAGTTGGAACCGCTTGATTGGAAACGATTAGGTGGGTTGGAAGAATTGGTTTGTTGTGCGTTTTGGTTTTGTTTCCACCTAAGGTTTGGGTGATTTTTCCATGAGGGGTTGTATGAATCACCGTAGGGGTTTGGCTCGGGTTTGAAAGTGTACCACTTGTCTCCCGCTCCGTCGGTACGCGAGGATGCGTAGTCTACAAAAGCTTGTTCGGGGAGTTCCACGCAATCACGAGTGTCGTGGGGACCACTACATAATTCACATGAAGAAGTGATTTGTTCACTTGGCTTGAAGGTTTAGGAGCCTCGTAGGATTTCATAAGAAACTTGACTTGGTCTTCAAGTTCTATGATCCTACGGTCGGAAGTGCTTGAATTGTTCGAAGACAAAGATATTGCCTTGACCGTTTTATTCAAATCACGGGGATCATTCCAACTTTCGTTGTCATAAAGAGAAAGATCTTCCAGGAGAGCCCATGATTGTTCCGCACTTAGATCACGTAGCTTACCACCGGCCGATTGGTCAATGGTTTGCCTCGTGGAGAGATTGATTTGGTCACAGAAGATTTGGACTTGGAGCCAAAGTTCTATGCCATGGTGAGGGACTTTTTGGAGTAAGTCCTTGAATCGAGTCCATGCCTCGTAGAGGGTTTCACCTTGACGTTGTTGGAACATCAAGATATCATTCCTTAGCTTGGTAGTTCTCCCTGGTGGGAAAAACTGAGCAAGGAAACGAGTGGTGAGATCATCCCAAGAGGTGATGGATCCTGCGGGTAGACGCTCTAGCCATTGACTAGCTTGGTCCCGCAGAGAGAATTGAAAGAGACGCAGTTGGGTCGTCTCTCGAGTGGCAACATCAAGGTCTATGGAATCAACTATTTTGAGAAAGTCCTTGAGATGTTGATTAGGATCTTCGGAACGAAGTCCATGGAATGCGCATCCGCTTTGCACCAACCGGATGGTGTCGGATCGCAAGGGAGTGACATTGGCTCCTTGAGTGAGCTCAATGGTGTTTCGATAGCCATGGTGGCTAGGACGGGAGTAGTCTCCTAAGGTACGGGCTCTAGGAGGTGGGTGTTGTGTGGTGGTGGTGGTTGTTGGGATCGAGGATATTACCACCTTCCATGTTGTCGGATGGTAATGGTTACGAACAAAGAAACGAAGAAAAAAGATAGACTAAAGAAAACCTAGAAAAATAAAATAAAAATCTCACTAGAAAGGAATCTAGTGAGTAGACCTAATAAAATAAAAATCCAACCTAAACAATAACTATTCCCCGGCAGCGGCGCCAAAAACTTGATGCGTGGTTTTGCGACCTTACAACAGGTTTTACCTCTCGAGGGATCTCAAGAGGCTTGCAATCCCCACCAGGCAGTGTACCTGACCGATGTAGTATAGTGTAGTGGCAAGTACCGGGGGATTGATCGTTCTCTAGGGGAATAGTGTCGTTAGGATTGAAAAACTACTTTAATAGGTCTAAGGGTGAGGGAAGATTCTTTTTGTATTTTTATATTTTTATAAGAGCAAGTAAAATCTCGGGTTTGAAGGAGTGGGCGGAATTAGTTGCTAGTCAACTAACCCAAATAACTACAATTGCAAATAAAATAAAATAACTGAAAATGAAAAGGTTGTGGAACTTATATGAAGAGAAATGTGTTTACTTAGATTTCCTTACTCCCTAACTATCTTTTACCTGTTGATTAGTGTGTATTAATTGGGTGGATGACGGGTGTATTCCTTAATACCAATCGTGGGGTGGCGTACGTACTTCCCCAACTCTACAAGCTCCTACTTCACTCCTATGTCGAGCCGGCTAAGAAGCTCCTAACATGGGATCACTAGAATTCGCTCATGCATTAAATACAACCATAAAAACCTTAGTACGCATTGGTTCATGTTTCTTAAGACGTTCAAGCAAGTTACCGTATAGGAAGTTAGCCAGTTTTCTTAAGCCTAACATCGATAAACAATCATCCTATACAATTAATAACACACCAACAACCAATAATCAATAGTTAGGTTTCATTAGATCTAAGCAAACACAAGATAAATCTAGCCTAGCATGTTAATTAAAAGACAAGAACAAGATATAATCAAACAACACATAGACATATTGAATGATTAATTGATTACTTATCTTCAATTGAACATGGGAGTTCCAAGGGTATAAAACCCTTGGAAATGGCAGAAAATTCGTCTTAGGGTTTCTCCTCACAAAGTTGCACACAATGAATAAAAATTGCAAAACTATATATAGAATTTAGGGGCTGACGGCGTCACGTTGTAGGAGGTGACGCCGTCACCTCGCCGCGGCTAGGGTTCCCGGATGGTCTTCCTGACGCCGTCCCTCTTTAATCCTCCAAAATCCGCTCTGGCGCGTCAAGGGATGACGCCGTCAAGATTAAGGGTGACGCCGTCACGTGTACTTTTCCAGCAGCTTTGACATTTTGTCAAATTCTTCACTTTTATGCTCCAAAAACGTCCAAAATGCTTCCTTTTCCAGATTTCTTCTCCAAAGTACCTAAAATGACAAAATGAACGATTTAGGGCAATATTTGATCAAATAAATACGATTTAGGGCTTAAATGACCCCCTAAAAGCGGTACACTTTTCGCTTCATCAGCAAAACACACCCTTATACTTTAAAAACCAATCGTATATACTTGTAAAGTTGCAAAACCAAACCCTAACTTTAACCAATCATTAAACCATTATGACACAATCATTAAATGCATTAAATTATTCAGATCCAAACCACAAAACCCTAACCCTAATTCGATTTAGGGTTTTCCCCAATTTATCCTTATTTTCTTTTAGATCCGATACATACACAATTCAAGATTAATTATTCTAGGCTTCAATAGATCACATGGTTATTTTTCGAGGATTATATTATCAGTATAGAACACATAAAAATTATGGTTACAACCCAGAATACTCGTATAACAATATTTACCAATTAAATGTGTTTTATCTCTTTAATTCTCGTACGCCATATTAAGCTTGCATGATTCATGTTTCTTATTTTTCCTGAGTTGTATACGACCTAAGGATCATTAGAAAAATGCTAGATTAATATTAGAACGCAAGGATTAGTCGTGTGAATTATTACCTATCGTACGCAATGAACCGAACAAACAAATGTGCCACGATCGAACGATGCCTTCCACAAGCCAACTCTTATTTTTCCTAGCTAGATTACACCTTGAAGAACTCCAGAAATACTCTAGATCAAGTCCAGAAGTCGTGCGGAATGTTTGGTCGATTTGTTTTGTGTCGCTAGTTAGGGTTTCGGCTATTTAGGGTTTTACAAAATAATGTGGTTTGTTGTTATCCTTATTAAACCGACTAGGAGGGGGCATGGATCCAAAATTTTGGCCCACAATTTGAAAAGGATTAGTATTGTATTGTTTTTGATATATTTTCCTAATTTAGTTTCATAATTATCTTAATTAAAATGATTTTATAAATATATTAACTTTAGTTAATTATTTTCGGATTATACAAATATGTATATGTGAATTTATAATTTTTGGACATTTAAATTAATATAATGTTGTCCCAGAAATTAATCTACTAGATATGTAGTTCGTTTTCAGTAGTTTGGAATTGTTTCAGACTTTTATAAGTTATTTATTTAGGTTATATGGTTTCAGGGGTAATTTGGTCATTTTACAGGTTATCTGAATTTCAGGTATTACAACTTTTTCCCCACTAACAAAAAAAATTTCGTCCTCGAAATTTGCAGGGAGCAGAAAGAAAAGAGAACGGAACACAAGACGAAGACATACCAGACCTAATAGATGATAATAGGATTCTCTCGGAAGAGACGTAAGAATTACACAGGATTTTGACGAATATGCCGTTCAAAGGATTTGATTTGACAATTCAGATTAGAACGTACCGAAAATAGATTATCGATAACATCAATTAACAGGACCTAAGATTATTATTGGAAGTTCAGAGGTCAGCAGAATGCGTGACGAGAATCCAGACGTATCAATTCGCATAACGGTGAAAGCTTATTACGCGTATAGGTAGAATGAACTTAAAGTCTCACTAACGCAGATGATCTCAAACAGTTATCAGGATTTCTAAAGCTCTAAGGCACTTCTCGAAATATCCGATGCCCACAACAAGTGCACGTTATATGATGTAAGTATTATCACGTTGGCCAGACGTCATAATACTGGCATCATATAAATATGCCCTCATGATGGTCATACTTCATCTCAAGTCGTGAACAGAACAACTAATCTTAATCCACCTAGTCTCCCTACGGTCTTAGAGGTCATCAAAGTCAAATACTCTAACGAATCACTCGAAGGAGTTAACGGAACATATCTAGAATGTTTATCAGAATTCGGGCACATCATCAAAAGCATCAGGTCATCCATCATTCGTCAAATTTGACATATCAAAGCCATCGTCCTACATACGCGGAATGAACACAAAACGGAATTACTAATAGAGAACCTAAACCATTCAAAGGATTTTATCATCAGGTAACCGAAATTTACATAGGTCAAACGGAAGTGAACTACGTCATCCATTCCATACATGCTCTTAAATCTCTCTCGATTCCAGGCAGTCTGTCTATGTATGTCCATATGATCATCGGGTGAAAAGGATTTATAACTGGAGTCTGATCCCTCAAGCCTTCGGCACTTCTTCTTGGAACTGTGGTGTGGTAACATGAATCTCTGACCTAGTCGCTGTGTATTACCCATTCACGAGCCTGCTTCTACTCTCAATTCATCTTAGTACAACTACAATGAATAGAGAAGTGAGGCTGTGTGTCTTTGACAGGTCTCCTAGCACAAATCAAAATTCGCCAACTCTGATTGCTGTCATCACCGGATGCCTGGTAGTATTGTCTGCTACAATCTCTGAAAGCCAAGCAACTTTACTCGTCCAGAACAAAGGGTCATTCCTTAATACGAAAATGGTCTACATGTTCCTCGTTCGTCTCAGAGCACAACACAATGTCATACTATGACAGTTGTCCATTTACTCACGAAAAACATGATTCCATTAGCCAATACAATTGGCATTATTTAAAACTCATGATGGTCACAGTAAGTACGAAAACAGTTTTCATGAATCGTTTCAGGGAAAAACTTTCTATCTAATTCGTATCACCAATCTTTACGAATAAACTAAAATACTTTACGGAAGTTGCTCCCATTTAGTCATCTCCCATCTTAGGAGTTCTCGTGGTTGCTTCTTCAGTCCTTCAAACGTTAATTGAGGTTGTCTGCTACAGGGTTTCAAGGTAGAACAATTTAATCAGTGACACGTAGAATTGAAAAGTGATTACGGTTAAAATTACGGTTAGGTTTACGATAGTTGATATGCAGACGCAAAAATTTTCTCCTTCTTCTTCATAAATTAATAGAGTATTTAAAAGGAAACATCGAGGTGGACAAAAACATATTACATCAGCTTCTTCAATCTCTCGATTTCAACAGTATCATGGTTCGTCAGCTGATATCGGTTCAAAGCCAATTTTACTTCTCAATCAGGAGAGATACCCAAAAGTTTCATCAGAAGCACCAGAAAATTTGTACAACAAAACTTCCAATGCCAAAACTTTCTAATGGTGGATACTAATAGGTGTCAGGAGAATTTGACGATCAAATGAGATCAGGGTAAGTATTTCCATAGCAGTTTTAAGCTTAACATATCTGAGCGGTTAAGGTTATCATAACAAAAGTAGGGTGGAGTAGATTGTTAAGGATCACATTTCAATTACGGTAGTCTTATGGTAGCTCTTACGAAGAGCCAGCCAATCAATAATCAAAAGATCTCCAAAATCAAGTATATCAAAAGTAAATGGATTCGTGAATTGAATACGGTCGTCAAGCGAGACGGGTAGTTCATATGTCAAAGTCAAGTACATGGTTCATCATTGAGTTGAGATATATAGGCGAACAATTCAAGGTATGGAAATCTTATTAGCTGTTTAACACAAGTGGCAGGTAGGTTACGAATAATCGGAAGATATTAACTGTTTATCAAACGGATTGGAAGTGAAAGTCAAAATCAGGTAGCGGTAGCAAGATTTAACAATCGGTAATCATGGTAGGGGTTTCAAAATTGTTTTAAACGCCAAAGGTGAGACATAAGAGGATAGTCGTCAATATTAGATGATCAGTCAATCAATCCTTATAAGAGCACTAGACTTATTATGGAAACAGGGATGGTTAAGACGAAATTAAATAGTGTCAAAAGTTTCATAGATGATCATCGGAAGCAAGAAACAACTGACGGAATGTATCAAGTACATCATTGTCAAGGGAATTCTCAGAATGCCCGAATAAGCATCAGGATGATTAACAAAAGGTTCGGAGGTTGGAGTCGGAATCTGAAAGCAAGGATCAAATAGTGTCGGATGACTATTATGCAATTTTCAATGCTTCAGGTTTTATTTAGGTTCAATTCTTAGGTGGTGCAAGGCATAAGCTCTAAATTTCCAAGTGTGATTTCAATAGGCTTTAACCAAAATCAAGGCACGAATCGGAGTGATGCGGAAGCAATACTACTTAAACAAAATGCCTTATAATCTATTCATTCCTCATTGGTCAGGATTTAAGTTCCTATAGGGAAATCCTAAAGCAAATTCTCAAAGGTTGTCCTACGAGCGCCTACAGTGGAAACTTAGTGGTCCAGGATTCACAGGTCAAGGGTAAATGTATTATGAGTCGCAGCCTGTTAGCTCTGATACCATAAATTGTAACACCCCGACCCGACAAGGGTAAAGATATCACAACAATGGATCCATATCAGATCAAAACAAAGCATACTAATATAGTAATACAAAAATTCAAGGATTACAAGTGAAATATTGAATCTAAATGGTTACAATTAAAACTTCCAAAACTAATTCTAAAACATAATGTCTTCAATCCAACTCTAACCCAGCATAGCTATCCACTCTTCTAAGTCTAAGGTACACTATTCACACATTCCCAGCTTCCTACTAACACCTGCCGCGTGAAAAAGAAAACGCGGCTGAGCTACGAGAGCTCAGTGAACAGATATATAGATAACTAGAAACGATAATGGACAACAGTACAAGAGAAATCAGGAATGAAAATCATACCGATACAAAATCAAAATGAAAGGAATGAGAAATGGATCATGAATAAAAGAAAAGCACAAAAGTGAATAAGATTTAAGAAAAACAGGAACACAGGAATCTATCACGAGCCCAGACGACTTACAATACCATAGCATTACTAATATAATAAAACAAACCTGTGTAGAGTGATCAGCTCTCAGACAAAGTGAAAGACGTGTATCGCACACACCATCAGTCACTAGATATAATAATCATAATCATACAACATATACAGATAACAGGTCAAATCTAGAGTGCACCCATACGCCCCACAGACAAATCAATAATCATAATTATAATGGCCATAGCAAATAATAAATAAGGGACGGAACAGGTCATCACTCTCCTGCCCTAGAGTCATGTCAGAGGTGCGTCAATGACATGGACATGAAACCCTCATGCCTAGTGATTGGCTCGTAATATCAAACTGTAGGTCAAAGGTCAAACGTACTATCAAATAATCAAAAGGTCATATCCTAAGGGTACATGGCAAATGTTCATGTCAACCAGTTCAGGATTATATATCATAGGTTCAACTTAGAATTTATCAGGTTAAGTTTTATATCAAAGTTTAAGTTCAGATTAAAAGAACTATATCAAATGGTTCAAAAGAGTATAACAAAAGTTTATAATCAAAGTTTCATATCAACCGTTTAACTCTAAAAGTTTCTATTTAAAAGTCCATTTAAACAATCCTTCAAAAATGGTTTTCATAACAACTGATCTTACAAAATAGTTTTCTTCGAAATGGTCTTCCAAAACTTTTAGTAACTTTCATTAAAAGTGATATTACTTATTTTAAAGTAGCTTTTCCCAAAACGCTTCATATGTAGTTTAAAAACGGTTCAAACTCAGTTAGGTTTAGATAAGGATTTAACAGATTAAGGTTTATTTCAAAATCAATTTAGTTTTATAGCAAGTATACTAAATTAAGATTCAAAACAAGGTTCACAGATCAGGGTTCAGGACAATAGGTCAAAACAAAGAGATTCAAGAAGTTTCAGAACAACGGAAAACACATCAAGGATTCATAAATAAAAGATCACATGAACGGTGCACAAACAGGAGGGAACATAGCAATGGTATAGGGAATCCTAACGAATCAAAATACGAAATCAAAAGAAAATGAAGGCACCTTACTAGAGAAGGGCAAAATATCTGTACCTTATTATGAATGCAAGAACACAGAGATAAACGCTGATAGAGATTAGATTACTCCTTCCTCGAACCTAAGGGAGTAGAAGACAAAATGACAAGTGGGTTTTAGTTGTCTTTCCATTTTAAGTAACTTTCTATTTTTAGCAGGTTTCCCGAATTAACAGCTTTTCACATTTAGCAAGATATTAATATCTCAGATTAAGTTAAGTCCTTAATTAAGGCTTATTATGGCATTAAGGTATCTTTTAGCAGGTTACAAAAGTTTAGGGTTTATTATGACAGATTTTCATAGTTCAGGGTTTTAGTTGTAAATTCATCTAATTCAAAGGCATAAAGTGAAAATACTTTAATTTGCTGACTTAAATACTTATTTTATTCAGAATGACATCTTAATCCTTTTAGTTTCACCATTTACAGATTAAACCCCTTTAGTTATATAGTTTACAAAACAAACCCTACATTTACATAATTCATGTTTTAATCCTTATAATATTCATATTTTCCAAACAAGTACCTTATTTTACAAAGTTACAAAACATAACCTTAGACTTATATGAATTACAAAATTAGATCCCTCAGAATTTATTAATTTCACATTTGGTCCCTTAACTTTACAAAACTTATAATTAAATCATAATTTTATAACAATTTCATATTAAGCCCATAAATACTCAAAATTACACAAAACACTCTTAATATCATTATTTACTCAGAATGACTTTAAGTTTCCAAAATTTACACTTTTAGTCCCTTTCTTTTATTTAAATTCAATTCGTACCATTTAAATATAATTAATTCATTATCTTGCAATATTTACACTTAAGACCCCCAAAGTTATATTTTTCTTACATCCCTACTGACCTATATAACATTACAAAAATATCCCACAAGTTTCAAAGTTGGCAAAACACACCCTTATACTTTAAAAACCAATCGTATATACTTGTAAAGTTGCAAAACCAAACCCTAACTTTAACCAATCATTAAACCATTATGACACAATCATTAAATGCATTAAATTATTCAGATCCAAACCACAAAACCCTAACCCTAATTCGATTTAGGGTTTTCCCCAATTTATCCTTATTTTCTTTTAGATCCGATACATACACAATTCAAGATTAATTATTATAGGCTTCAATAGATCACATGGTTATTTTTCAAGGCTTATATTATCAGTATAGAACACATAAAAATTATGGTTACAACCCAGAATACTCGTATAACAATATTTACCAATTAAATGTGTTTTATCTCTTTAATTCTCGTACGCCATATTAAGCTTGCATGATTCATGTTTCTTATTTTTCCTGAGTTGTATTCGACCTAAGGATAATTAGAAAAATGCTAGATTAATATTAGAACGCAAGGATTAGTCGTGTGAATTATTACCTATCGTACGCAATGAACCGGACAAACAAATGTGCCATGATCGAACGATGCCTTCCACAAGCCAACTCTTATTTTTCCTATCTAGATTACACCTTGAAGAACTCCAGAAATACTCTAGATCAAGTCCAGAAGTCGTGCGGAATGTTTGGTCGATTTGTTTTGTGTCGCTAGTTAGGGTTTCGACTATTTAGGGTTTTACAAAATAATGTGGTTTGTTGTTATCCTTATTAAACCGACTAGGAGGGGGCATGGATCCAGAATTTCGGCCCACAATTTGAAAAGGATTAGTATTGTATTGTTTTTGATATATTTTCCTAATTTAGTTTCATAATTATCTTAATTAAAATGATTTTATAAATATATTAACTTTAGTTAATTATTTTCGGATTATACAAATATGTATATGTGAATTAATAATTTTTGGACATTCAAGTTAATATAATGTTGTCCCAGAAATTAATCTACTAGATATGTAGTTCGTTTTTAGTAGTTTGGAATTGTTTCAGACTTTTATAAGTTATTTATTTAGGTTATATGGTTTCAGGGGTAATTTGGTCATTTTACAGGTTATCTGAATTTCAGGTATTACATAGGAGTTAGACATATTTTCCATCATTTGTAGCTTTTGGGTTGTATCCCAGAATTTGAGCCACGAGATGTGTGGCATAAATATTGACACTTGTGTATTTTGTTGTTGTATGAACAATTCAAACAAGTATTTATGACTATGATGTGCTGTATTCTGTTATATATTTCCATTAGTTTCTGTAGACTGAGTTGATCATTTATGGTTTCCATGTGTGTTGTGATTGTATTCAGACATGTCGTGATGATTATTTATTATTGTTATGGTTCTTGCTGGTGATGATGTATATGTTCATAGTGTAGTTGTGTAACATTATATGATGATCTCGACTTTTATGAGCTTGGTTATGATATTTCACTTGATTATGTTGATGATGATGTCCAAATTCTAATGTGTGCACTTGTGACATTTATAGAATTATGGCTCATAGAAAAACAGCAACTGCAACACCAGGACCAGCTATGACTCAGGCTGCTATCAGGAAATTGGTTGCTGACAGTGTTGCTGCAGCACTAGAAACTCAAGCAGCAGCAGTAGCTTGTTCTAGCTGCACCAATAGGCCGACCGGAGAAAGCGAGACAGCTGTAGCTCGCAAATGCACCTACAAAGACTTTATGAGTTGCAAACCAACCTATTTTAAGGGAACAGAAGAAGTGACAGATCTTGCTCGTTGGTTTGAACGCATTGAAACAGTCTTTATGCAGAGCGATTGTACTGACGACTACAAAGTCACCTTTGCCACAGGGACTCTCCTGGATGATGCCCTGTCTTGGTGGAATTCTACTGCCCAAACTATGGGTATTGAAGAAGCTTACTGAATCACCTGTGCTGACTTCAAACAGAAAATGCTGAAAAAGTACTGTCCTCGTACTGAAATCAAAATCTAGAAGACGAGTTCCACCACCTGGTAGTGAAAGGAAACGACCTCAAGACTTATAACAGGAGATTTCAGGAATTTGTTATACTATGTCCAACCATGCTGCCAGACCTTGATAAACTGCTAGAAAAGTATATCGAGGGACTGCCTCGAAGCATTGAGAGGAATGTCACCTCGTATAAACCCCAGACACTGGAAGAAGCCATCTCCATTGCTCAGAAGTTACTGGACCGAGAAATCAAACGTGGTTCTACACAAGGGAATAATGATCACAAATGGAAGTTTGATGATAAAAGAACCACTCATCACAACAACAACCACCCCAACAACAACAACTACCACAACAACAACCGTAACAACAATCACAATCATCAGCAGAACCGGAACAACCACCACAACCAACAGAACCGCAGGCAGGAAGCTGCTAGAGCTTACATTGCCATGCCCGCTGGAGCTGATGGCTATGCTGGAAGAATTCCTCTGTGCAACCGATGCAAAATGCATCACACTGGGCCTTGCTTTGCTAAGTGCGGAAAATGCCAGAAAACAGGCCATAAAACTGGAGACTGCAAAGCCACAGGCGATAATTTATAGCCAGTGGCCGTGGTATGCCATAGATGTGGTGAAAAAGGACACTACAGGAATCGGTGCCCAAATCAGAATGCCAACCAGAACAACAATGCCCGTGGAAGAGTTTATGTGCTAGGAAATGAAAACACTCAGCAAAACTCGGATGTGGTCACGGGTACGTTTCCTCTCAACCAACACCTAGCTAAAGTTTTGTTTGATTCCAGAGCCGATAAAAGTTTTGTGTCTACTTCATTTGTTTCCCTACTTAACATCACACCAACTAAACTAGACAACACTTACGAAATTAAGCTGCCTAACGGAAAACTAGTAGTAACTAACACTATAATCCGAGGTTGCACCTTACTCTTACTTAACCAACCTTTCGACATAGACCTCATGCCTATTAAACTCGGTAGTTTCGACGGTATCATCGGTATGGATTGGCTATCCAAGAACCATGCAAGAATTATCTGTGACGAGAAAGTTGTTCACATTCCTTTCAAAGACGAAACTCTAATCATCCGTGGTGATTGAAGTAAGACCTGACTAAGCATCATATCCTACATCAAAATCGTGAAGTATATAGATAAGGGATGTCACGCATTCTTAGCTCAAGTGACAGAAAAGAAGTCAGAGGAAAAGCGACTTGAAGACGTACCGGTGGTTAAAGAATTTCCTGATGTTTTTCCCGAAGAATTGCCCGGCCTTCCACCCCTCCGCCAAGTGGAATTCCAGATTGATTTGATGCTAGGAGAGGCACCAGTGGCGCGAGCACCATTTAGGTTGGCGCCATCCGAAATGAAAGAATTATCGGATCAATTGCAAGAATTATCAGATAAAGTATTCATTTGACCAAGTTCTTCGCCTTGGGGAGCTCCGGTTTTGTTTGTCAAAAAGAAATACGGATCTTTTAGAATGTGTATTGACTATCATGAGTCGAACAAACTTACGGTGAAAAATTGATATCCGTTACCCAGGATCGATGATCTGTTCGACCAACTGCAAGGATCGAGCGTCTACTCGAAAATTGATCTAAGGTCAGGTTATCATCAACTGAGAGTCAGGGAAGAAGATATTCCTATGACAACTTTCAGAACACGATACGGCCACTACAAATTTCAAGTAATGCCATTTGGTTTAACCAACGCACCAGCTGTGTTCATGGACTTGATGAACCGAGTGTGCAAGCCTTATTTGGACAAGTTTGTAATCGTGTTCATCGATGATATTCTCATTTATTCCTGTAACAAAGAAGAGTCTGCAGAGCACTTGAAAACTATCTTGGAATTGCTCAAGAAGGAGGAATTGTATGCCAAATTCTCCAAGTGTGATTTTTGGATTCAAAAAGTGCAGTTCCTCGGCCATGTAATCGATAGTAAAGACATCCACGTCGACCCTGCGAAGATCAAAGCTGTTAAAGATTGGGCATCTCCTACAAACCCCATGGAGATACGCCAATTCTTAGGTCTTGCTGGGTATTACTGAAGATAATTGCCAAACCTTTGACGGAATTGACACAGAAAAAGAAGAAGTTTGACAGGGGAGAAAAGCAAGAGTCAGCTTTTCAACTCTTGAAACAAAAACTGTGTGAAGCTCCAATCTTAGCATTGCCAGAAGGAAGTGAAGACTTCGTGGTATATTGTGATGCATCGTACCAGGGTTTAGGCTCTGTGTTAATGCAAAGGAGCAAAGTTATTGCATACGCCTCCAGACAACTCAAGACACACGAAAAGAACTACACCACCCATGATCTTGAATTAGGAGCAATAGTTTTTGCTCTTAAAATGTGGAGGCACTACCGGTATGGCACCAAGTGCACGGTATTCACGGATCATAAAAGCCTGCAACACATTCTAGATCAAAAGGAGTTAAACATGAGATAACGCACATGGTTGGAGTTACTCAGTGACTACGATTATGAGATTCGCTATCACCCTAGGAAGGCAAACGTTGTGGTAGATGCCTTGAGTTGAAAGGAGCGAATTAAACCTCTTAGAGTCAGATCTCTGGGAATGACAATTAAATCACCACTACCATCAAAAATCCTTGAAGCTCAGGCCGAAGCTCTCAAAGAAGAAAACCGACCAAGTGAGAAAATCTATGGTATGCCAGAAAGTGAGAATGGCTTTGTGAAGAAATCAGATGGGATATTGTGTTTCAAGGACAGAAGTTGGGTCCAACTCTACGGAGGAATACGTGATCTCATTATGCATGAATCTCATAAGTCCAAATATTCCATTCACCCAGGTTCTAACAAGATGTACCAGGATCTCAAGAAACTCTACTGGTGGCCAAACATGAAAGCCGATATCGCTGAGTATGTCGAGAAGTGTTTGACATGCTCTAGGGTAAAAGTTGAATGTCAAAAACCGTCTGGCTTGTTGGTACAACCAGAAATTCCATTATGGAAATGGGAAAGAATTACAATGGACTTCATCACAAAACTACCTAAGACATCGGGTGGATTTGACACCATTTGGGTCATTGTTGATCGTCTTACCAAATCCGCACATTTCTTACCAATCAAGGAAACCGACGAGATGAGTACTCTTACACGGTTATATTTGACAGAAATAGTTGCACGGGATGGAGTGCCGATTTCCATCATCTCAGATTGCGATAGCCGTTTCACGTCCAGATTTTGGCAATCACTTCAAAAATCCTTGGGTACCCGGTTAGACATGAGCACCGCATATCACCCTCAAACCGACGGTCAAAGTGAGAGAACTATCCAAACCTTAGAGGACATGCTACGAGCATGTGTAATCGATTTTGGGAAAGGTTGTGACCGGATCTAAACACACTCATTTTGTTAGATAGATACTCTGAATAATGTTAACTAGCACGCGGAATTTACTAGCAAACACTTAGAAGATTTTGTATGTATGTATGAAACAGTAACTATGAATGAAACAAGAAAACAAGTTACTTCAATGATTCAATATTATTGATTAATAATACGAGTACTCTTGCTAGTACTAGGGTTTACAACCTTGAATCTTAACAAAACAATAATCGTTCTTCTATCACAAAAATCGTATTCTCTCTTGTGTTGTATATCTAAACCTTAACCTAGGATATCCTTTTATAGACCAAGGATTCCTGTACAAGATAACTATAATTCTATATCAATAGGATATACACAATATCTTTTTCCATATTTATCTACTACACGTTTATAAAAATCATAAGTAGTACTAACTTTCTAATGTTGACCGTACTAACTGACTTTGTACTGTCAGTGTTGTCTTCAATCTCTTCAGCAGTACCAACTTATATACTAACAGTTCCAACTGTTAACCTTAATTCCCAACAATCCTCCCCTAAACTTATGATTTTTGTGCAAATCACTAAGTTTCTTCGAATTAAGCTTCATCTCCTATGATGGGGGGATTCTTCCAAACATCTATCATGCCAGTCTCTTATTTCTGGCTTTTCTTTGCTCTGCAAGATTAAATATCTTTGTTACTAACACATCTGCCATCTCAGAATCTTCTTCAATCTTGAGTGTTACTGATAGCATAGCCATCAAAACAACTAGTCTGAGTGGATATTCTTTTTCCACCAACATATAAATTTCTATTCCATCCTTGGTAGAAACTCTATGCACTCCACATATATCAAATAATTTCCAAGTAACATCCTTGACTTCAGCTTGAAACCTCCACATTGATTCTCCACCATCAGGTTCATAAATTCTCTTCAATTGAACCCATAGTTCTTTGTCTTTGTCTTCAAGTGGATCTTCAATTCTGAATTTTTCTTGTACCAATGTCCACAACTGATTAAGATCTTCTCTGTCAAATCCTTTGAGTAAATCTTCAAACAGCTTGTATCTTTCAGTAATTCCACCAAGTCTCATAATCTTCCACCCTTTCATCCTACCTTCTGTGAATACTTCCCAACCAATGATGGGATGTTTTGCTTGCAAAGGCTTGATGTTTGTGGATTCAGGTACTATCACCATCATGCTCTTGAGTTGTTCATCAGTCAATCCTTTAGCTCCATTCTTTTGTTTCTTTGCTGCATCAGATTCTAATAACTCTGTATCTCTTTTCCTTCCTTTTGTGGTATCCCTTTCAATTGGTGTATTCAATCTTGCATAAGCTTCATAATAAGCTTTTTCAATTTCAGCATATGATCTTCCTTTAAAATAACTTGGCTTCCACAAGACTTGATTTTTCAAATAACTTTTCATAAAGCTGATATTTTCTTTCTTTGTAGGCATCTTTGTCTTGTAACCTTCCTTTTGCCTATCTCTGATCTTCTGCATAAGATCATTCCAAGCTACTTCTTTGTTCTTAGATAGAATAAAACTTTTGAGTTTTTCTGACTTCTCTTCTTCACTTAAGTCCTTATCTTTAAGAATAAGCACTGCTTGAGCTCTCACAATTAAATCTGAATCTAACAAATATTGTAGCTGTTCATTGAATTGTTCTTGATCAACCTCAGCATTTGAAGCAATCTTTTCTAATCTTGTCTTCTCCATTAACTCAATTACATCATCAAAATCATCCTGAGCCATCTTTCTTGCTAATTCTGCATCAAGATTTATCTGAGCTTGTTCATCAGCTTCATCATCTTTTTGAAGTTTCTTTGCTACTTCAGCATCATAATCAATTTGTTCTTGAGTTCTTGGCTTCAGTTTCTTCTGTTTCTCAGCTTCTTGTTCAGCTTCTTCAGGAGTCATTGGTTTCTTTCCCTTTGCTGCTCTTTTTCTTTCATACTCTACCTCAGCAGTATCTGAATGTGAACTAGCAGTTTGTACAGTTTTTTGTTCTGTCTCAGCCGTTTGAACTGCTTCAGCCTTTTGAACTGTTTCTTCATTCTCAACAGTTTCTTGTGCCTGATCTTCAACATCCATATCAGCAGCATCATTACCTTCTTCATTTAATCAACTGACACCTTCTTCATGCCTCCCCTGAGTTTATGATTTCTCCCCCTTATCTTTCTTGTCTTTTTCTGATTTCCTCCGCTATTTGGGAGAATCACCATCATCATCATCTGAATCATCTGATTAATCATCATCTGAAGAATCTTCATCCAGTATAGCTCTAGCCCTTTTCCTCTTGAGATGGTTTTCCAGCTTCTTCACCCTAAGAGTCAACCTTGTGTAGACTTTGGCAAAATTTTCTTTATGAATTTTAAGTTCCTCCTCCAAAGATTCTACCTTAGCAGTTAACTTGGTACATAAAGCCATCAATTCATTTTGTCCAGAACTACCCTCATCACTTCTAGCTGTGTTACCTGCTAGGAGAGGTGAATCATGGGGCAAAGATCCAGTTGCCACTCTAGTTAGACTAGGTGTGGTCCTTCTCCTATAAGTGGTGATAATTGGGGGTGTTTGGGTTATTTCAGGATTTTGATTGAGTGTGTGATGGGGATCAGTTGGGTTAACTGACCCTTCACCCAATTCAATTTGAAGCATTTCTGGAAAGAGATGTACTACTACCCCAGTAAACAATCTACTTGCCATAGCCATATTTTGAAAAACTTTTTGTTGCAGGCTAGGAGTAGGAAAAGTTTCTTTGTGTTTCTTAAGCAAATTCTTTTTCTTATTCAGAAAGGTTTGAATAAATCTTGGGTACATAAGAAATTTCGTTTTGCTATTAACATTTGCAGCCATACTCTCAAATATGAATTTTGAAAAATTGAAAACCTTATTTGTTGACAGACATATGAGAGCAATAGCAATATTGCTACTGAATTGCTCCCATGCTGACTTTTTGGGGCTTAAACAATGTAAGAAAGTATGTATCAAAAATCTCCATTGTGGGGAGAAACATCCTTTTTGAAAAGTAAGTTTTTGAGATGATGTATCATACCCCATTTTTGAAAGTTCATCAAAAATTTCAGTGTTTAGCATAGTGTTGATACCAGCTGAATCTTCCAACTTAAGATGTCTTCTAAGTGTAGATTCGGTAAGAACAAAAGATATGCCATCCACTTTGGATTGTATTCCTATGTCTCCATCCTCACTAGTCATGACAATTGCGGTCTGCCAAAACTGTGTGATGTGAGAGACATATAGAGTAGGAGAGACAGTTAAAGCATACCTTATGTGAGAGTGGTTGAGGAAATCCACTATCTCATAAAATTTCGGTCCATCTCCTTCTTCTGTTTTCTCTAGAAAAGCGACCTGGTTGTGCGTCTTGACGAAATCCAAATTAGCCATAAGTTCTTAGTAAAAATTGATTTAACAGCTGTGAATAGTAAGAATTTGGGTTAAAAGGTAGAAGATGAAAGTGAAATTGAGATTTTATTGAGAGAGTATTAGGGTTTCAATTGACCGACTTAAAGAATAAATTAACTTTTATTTTAGGATAAGATTATAATAGAATAAAAGTTAAAATATCTAGATGAGGATCCCTCGAAAATTGTAATTCAATCAGTCAAAATCGCAACAAACCTCCAACGGCTAGTTTTTACTCCAAAATTAATTACTGACACAACAGTCACAACGGCTAGTTCAGCAGTATAAACTTTACACTAGCAGTATAAAGTTTACACTAGCATTACAAACCATTATCAAAAATTTCAAAGAACAGTATAAACTTATATGAATATTGAAAAACATTTTTATGCACATATAGTTTTTAGGAAACTATCAGCTATCAACGGATTCGATATGTCTTTACCAATAGCCGTTTGCTTTGGACTAGCCAACTCTTCACAGTTAGATATGGTGAGTTGATAACCATACAATTTTTGGTAAATTTTCAACCATTAACGGATTTGATTAGTCTTTACCAGAAACCGTTTGCTCTGGACTAGCTGGTTCTTATGTGGGTTAGACATGGTGAACCAATTACCATTTGTGGTGTGAAAAGATCGCACACTGAGCACCAAATCACCATTTAGTCCAAAATATAAAGCACTTGCAATTCCTTGGTGCTTATCATCTGTTCATGCAATTGTTAGTCCACAAACAAGGAAACAAAGTGCAAGTCACTTGTCTCACAACATAACAAGCATATGACTAACAATGCACATAAAAAGAAAAATTAATTTCCTTGTGGTACCCAAGCCATTACAGACTTAGGCTTTCCTCTTGCATCAATATAATTAAACCTTTTTAAAACAGTTGGAGTACCATTGGATTGAAGTGGTCTCCAAACCCATGATGCAGATGCATTAATACCATTACCCATATTTCTCTTAGCAGTGTTTTTAAAACTTCCAGTGTTAACTGCTTGCCTAGCAGTATGAGCTGTTGGTTTTAAAATTGCAACTTTAGGTTTCCAAACTTGTTTATTTATCACTGCATTGTTTTGAAATGGTCTTTTAACAGTTGTTGGTGCTAATTTGAAAAGAGTTTTTGCACCTTGAACTGTTGGTCTAGGGTAAAAAGGTTTATTTGGTCTGACAGTATGAACTGCTGGTCTAGCAGTGTTAGCTGTTTGTCTAACAGTATAAACTGTTCTTGTTCCAGACCTTAACAGAACTAATCTAGGTATCATTCTAGCATTTGTAGGGTGTGTGGGAGGTCTTACTGAGTTCACCCTAGGGGTTGAATACCTAGTTACCCTGTTGTAACAATGAGCAGCCAGATGGTCAAAGCTACCACATGTGAAACAAGCTTTCCTATAACAGACAAAGTCATCACCTAGTTGGTGAGACTTGAGGTTGTTCCAATTCCTTTGGTTACCTCTTGGCTTGTTTGTGGTTCTATACATTTCAGCATACCTAACTGTTGGTTTAAAGGGTTTAGCATTTGATCTAAGCCTAACAGTCTCAGGTTTGACCACTTTGGGAACTTTTGGTTCCTCCACTTTAACACTAGCAGGCTTAACCACAGCCTGATCACTCTCGTCATCAGAAGTCAATTCCTCTATAGTTGGAGCATCTGATTTCCTACTTGAGGATCTATTAGAGGACACCTTGTCCTCCGACAGTGATTTATCACTAGCACTCTCATACACAGGTTTATCAACTACATTTTCCTTAGGTTGAGGACCATATTTAAGCTCAGGTAGTTGAAATTCAGGAAGTCCTGTGTGTTCTAGGTCAATGCCTGGAGGTGTTGGAATTCCCCTATAAGGAGGTGGAACTGACTTATAACCTAGGTCTGACTTAGCTTTATTGAGGATCTGACACTCAATTATCTTATTCACACCCTTAGATGCATACTCTAATGTGTCTACACTCATCTGAATGTTTTCCTTTGCCTGCTTTAACTTTTCCAATTCATTTTTCAACACACTAATTTCAGCATCCCTAAACATTATATCTCTCTTAATTATAGCTACAGTATCACTAAAAGTAGACTCATTTTCCTTATAGTGAACTATCTGTTCTTCTAATACATCCAAACCTCTTTTATGATTTGCTAAATTAAAAGCAGTCTGGTTTAGCTCTATTCTCTGATTATCATACTGTTTTCTAAGTGTTTCTAATTCTTTTAAAGCATCACATGATTTAGAACATTTAGAAACTTGTACCTCAGAGTCTGAGAAAGCCATAAGTGCCATCTCTGTAGGTGCTTCTGCTTCCTCCTCTGCAATGTAGCTCCAGTCAAACCCTAAGCCATTAATGGCAACCATAGCCTTTGAGCTTGAGTTTGTGACTTCCACAACCCTTGATTTGCTTCCAAATCCTCTGCTCTTGCCATCTTGTTGTCTTGGCATTCTGCACTCCCTTGAATAATGACCTTTCTTGTGGCAATTATAGCACTTAATCTTTGACTTGTCATACCCAGCAACATCATTGCTATTTATGATTATCTTCTTGCTTGTCTTCTTCAAGAATCTTCTAGCTCTCAAGCTGAGAAGAGAGAGCTGCCACTTGATATCCATCTCTTCAATGTCATCTTCATCAATCTCTTGAAGATCTGCATGAGTCAACATACTTCCATTGTGCTGAGTAGTCAAGAAAGCATAATAAGTATTCTCATCTAAGAGTCCATTAGTACTGCTTGAGGTAGTAGCAGTACCAATATTTGAACTAGCAGTTCCAACTGCTCCAGCAACTTGAACATCTTCTTCTGGATTAGAGATACTAGGAGTTGACACAAAGGCCAAATTTCCAGAATTTGAGCTTGAACTTGATCCAGCAGACTTCTTCACTTCATGTTCTACTATCTTGAAGTTGCTATAGAGATCCATCAGACTCATTGAATCAATGTCTGGTTTGTTCTTCCAGACAATCACATGCATAGCCCATTCTGATGGTAGACTCCTTAGGAATTTTGAGTTGAGATCTTCCCGAGGCATCTCAATTCCTAGAACAGCAAATTGACTCACTAGCTTTTGAATCCTATTAAACATATGATCTAGTGACTCATTGCTTGTTGCTGTGAAGTTCTTAAATTGTTGCTTGAGAAGGGTCTTTTGAGTTTTCTTGGTGGCTTCATTCCCACCATATCTTGCAACAATAGCTTCAAAAAGAGTTTTAGCACACTTGTACTTACTGAAGTTCAGTAATTGATCATTAGGGATTGTCATCAGCAGCATGCTTCTTGCCTTAACATCATTCTTGTGCTGAGCCTTCTCTTCAGTAGTCAATGGCTTGGTCTGCATCGTTGTTTCAGTCTTGCCCTCAACAACAGTAGTAGTGGTTGTAGGCTTAAAAGAGTTCCCATCTTCTATGATCTCCCAGAGTGCATAATCCTGCACTTGAAAGAATTGTTCAACTCTTAGTCTCCACATATCGAACTCATTGGGTTTAAGCATTGGTAACTTAGCTGCAATGTTGGTTTGGGTTGTTGTCTCCATGTCCATCTTCTTCTTAAACAAATTCGTCTGGATCTTCTAAATCAAAGTATCAGAAACCTGTCTCTGATACCACTTGACCGGATCTAAACACACTCCTTGTGTTAGATAGATACTTTGAATAATGTTAACTAGCACGCGGAATTTACTAGCAAACACTTAGAAGATTTTGTATGTATATATGAAACAGTAACTATGAATGAAACAAGAAAACAAGTTACTTCAACGATTCAATATTATTGATTAATAATACGAGTACTCTTACTAGTACTAGGGTTTACAACCTTGAATCTTAACAAAACAATAATCGTTCTTCTATCACAAAAATCGTATTCTCTCTTGTGTTGTATATCTAAACCTTAACCTAGGATATCCTTTTATAGACCAAGGATTCCTGTACAAGATAACTATAATTCTATATCAATAGGATATACACAATATCTTTTTCCATATTTATCTACTACACGTTTACAAAAATCATAAGCAGTACTAACTTTCTAATGTTGACCGTACTAACTGACTTTGTACTGTCAGTGTTGTCTTCAATCTCTTCAGCAATACCAACTTATATACTAACAGTTCCAACTGTTAACCTTAATTCCCAACAGGTTGGGATAAACACTTACCGTTAGCATAATTCTCCTACAACAACAGTTACTACGCTAGTATCAAGGCAGCATCGTTTGAATAACTTTATGGTCGGAAGTGCGATCACCTGTTTGTTGGGCGGAAGTTGGAGATGTCCAACTCACAGGACCCGAACTGATTCATGAGACAACCGAGAAAATAATACAAGTTCACCTCGAATGGCTCACTTGCGTACCAACCCTACTTACACAAGTTCACCTCGAATGGCTCACTTGCGTACCAACACTAAACTTAAATATCGGGATAATCAAACCCGACAAATCAATTGGGCTTAAATGGGCCGTAAACACAAACGAATTACACATTTCTTTTTATTTATTGGGCTCGATTTACTTACATCAAAACACCTTGGGTTCGGCCCATTTTTAAAACAAAACAAACCAACATAATATTTCATTTAATCTTGGGCCTATAAAACACCTAAGCCCAATCCACCAAGTTCATACTTTCTTTTTTTCTTTGGTGTCGTTGTACTGGGAAACAAGAGAACAGCACACACCCTTTAATATCAAACCCACCTTTATATTTTTGTGTCGTGTGAATGGAACAATAAATGAACAAACACTCCTTTTAAAATAAAACACACCCTAAGTAACACTTGTAACACAACACTTTATGAAACACAAATCAAACACAAAGATGCTAATCCCATCACCAAGTACTTTGTCCCCTCCTAATCTCCCTAGTCCTTTGGGTAAAACTAAAGACCACCTAATGTCAACTATTATGAAAGTTAACACACTCTCTCTTGACTTTCCCCATGCACATTCGACAAACAATAGGTCAACCTCTACCCAAACCTTGTACTACTTTCCCTACATAAACAAATATTGGTCTTCATTATTCCTCACCACACAAACAAAACACAAACACACCTCACTCGTTTCTTTTGTTGCTGTCGTGCAAGAGGAGAAAGGAAGCAAGTCATTGGGTTGCATTACAAGATTTTAAAGATATCTTTGGGTTTATTTCAAGTTCGAGTTCGAGTTGGGTTTTAAAAGAAAAGCTAGGGTCGTGTTCTCATATTCTCGTTCATACCTACACTCTCCTTCGTATCCTCTTCACCACCTTTTGGTGTTGTAAGTATTCCAACCGATTTCAATACGTAGTATAACTTATTATTAAACTTCTTTAAACTCTTTGAATTAAACATTACACTCAAAGCTTTCTAAGCTTAAATATACTTCACTCGAGTCACGTATAGAAACTTAAAACTAAATGACTTATGTATTAGGAGAGCTCGCGTGTAAATGACTCGTTAGATTAAAACGTATAAACAACCACAAATGAACTATAACACGTTTGGTTAGCACACGTTGTGTTAAAAGCCTTCGAAACCTATTTGGTATCATAAAGTATCACGTTTGAAAACTAGAAGTACTCATATGTTGAACTTATAAACTAAATTGCAAGCTCACTGCGAACCAAGAAAACTAAAAACAATGTATATACATGAATGCATGCACACAAGCTCAGTGTACTGAGCGTAATATGCAACCAAACTAAACAGATAGGAAACTTGTTAAAATAGATTAACTGGGAAACATAACACAAGATAGAGCCCTTGGATCATTTGGGTGAGGTGTTGCTTACCTTCCACACAGACCTGGGTTCGAACCCAGGCGTGGTCACATTTAGAGCTTTATATTTTCTTTTTACAAAACAGTTACCTTAACTCTTTTAAACCAAACGCACCATAACTCTAGAATAATACCTATATTTTCTAAACTAGTTACATTATTTCTGCTAAACCAATACACACCCTAACTGGGCCTAGAGGCCCAAAAACAATTTTTGCATTTTAAAACTAAACGGACCCTTGATTGGGCCTTAAGGCCCATAAGCTATTCGTATAAGCCTTTTCAAAATAAGCAACTACAATAAGCTCAAAATAAGCAAATAAAACTTAACACATTAAAATAAAAATTATTTTTACAACTTATAAGTTTTTGGACTAAAAATGCAAAATTTACGAAACTTGGGTAAAAAGTGTAACTTTGGCAAAGTTTCGGGTAAAAACTAAAAATTATGATTTTGGACTGAAACTGAAATAAATATGAAACTGGGTAGAAACTGTCAATTTCAGAAAATATGAATAAAAAGTATAACTTTACAAATTTGGACTAGATATGTAAAAAGAATAAGTTTTGGGTAAAAAGTGTAACTTCTATATAAGTCGAGGGTAAATTTTGTAACTTTATAACATTTTGAAAAACTTATATTTACAAACTAGTTACGCCAAAGTTTTATAAAGATATAAACATGACGATATCGAAATATAACTAACAACTTTAAATTTTCAAACGATTAATATAATTTAACTAACGCCTAACTTAAAAATAAATAATACAAACATTTTAAATAACTTATCATTCACTAACTTAAAATATTTAAAATAAATATTTCAATTTATCATCCACTAACTTTTGTTAAATACTAAACGATTTCATTATAAACATTGTAACATCGAGAGCATGTATAATTAAACAATACAATACTTATAATTAAAAACTTTTGTTTTTGAACTTTAAGCATTTTCACACAAGCATCGACAATCTGACATTTAATAATAATTTCCAAACTTACTCACTTCGAGTCCTAAACTAGCGAATCTAAAAACTTTCCATATTACTCTAGGTCGCAAGCCGGAGCCATTCACTTACATCATTTGATACTCCTTTGTCTCTACTACCACACCACCGAGGTGAGTTCATAGTCTCACTTTTTATACGTTTTTAATCCCGTGGGGAGATACATGCTACAAACCTGAACACAAGTATTTTTTTGTATGCTGTCCTGATTGATATTGCCTAAGTTCCCACTATTGCCACCAAAAGACCCTCATATCATGAATCATTAATCACTTGTTAGAGAACGCGAATATAGTGAATAGATCTATTGGCAGTTGACGCCCCATTTGTGTTAGCTGGAATGGTAACCAAATGCACTTTATTTGATAATAAATAGGAGAATGGCAAGCTTCTACACGAGGGCATTGTCACTTACATCATTTTATGATGTCTGTTATTTATATCTTTTTATGATATCACCCATGTTAACGTTTGCGTGTCATGAGACTTAGGGTAATATACTATACTGCAATATCACTGTTTTACAATTATTCAACTCGTGTTCAATTGGTTATTTCATAAACACTATGGATTCACTCAACCTTTGTGTTGACTTTTTAGCATGATTTATCTCAGGTAATTAAGGAGCATATTGAGGCATGAAGTTTGGCACTAGACCCACTCAATGGACAACTTTTCTTTAAATGATAATATCATTCATTCAAACTCATCGTTATCTTTTGTGAAACATTAACACTTATGGAACTTGTCTTGTAATCCCGAATATTGAGTTTTCACTGAATGATATTAACTTTATAAAACGTCTCTTTTGAGTCATTTTCTATGATTATGACTGTGATTTAAGAAGTAATACCCCTAATAGTCTTCCGCTGCTATGTTGAAATTTACGGGGTGTTACAAATAGTAGCAATCTGCTAGAACAATCAAATAGTATAGTGCAACCGCTCCGACACGTGACCAAGATCAGTATGGCAAGTCTTAGTGTACAATTTGTGTTTTAAACGTATTGACTCATTTGAATAGTTTACAAGTTTCCAAGTTTTAGTATATTTTTTACTTGTTGGGTGGTAAAGTGCGTTTCAAAAGTGGTTTATTGTTTAAGACTCTTTAGTAATTTATATTTCTTACACGCGACCTTGATCAGTATGGTAAGTCTTAGTGTACAACTCGTGTTTTAAACGTATTGACTCATTTGAAAAGTGTACAAGTTTCCAAGTGTTCGTGTATTTCTTACGTGTGACGGAGACATCCGTGTGTCGTAGTCGTCGTCGGAAAATACACAAGTAATATATATATATTATCTTATATATATTAGATGAAGTTTAATAAGTAAGTATTTAATTAATTATAATTTGTAATTAATTAAATAAGTGTTGGTGAGTTAATATAATAATATGTATTATATTGAAGTGTAAATAAATAAAAGATAGTGGTAGTGGAGTATTATTATATTATAAATTATATAAGTAATTTATAATATAGTAATAATTATAAAATTGTAATTTGTATAAGTATTTAATTTAATAAAAATTAAATAAAGTTATAAGTATATAAATATATAAAAATTTATTTATAAGTCTTAAGAATTCTAAAAACATTAATTTGGAAAAAATAATATTTTTAATAATAAAAATAATACGTTTCGACCTTTAGTCGGTGTTCACCAAAAATCTCTAAGTGTTGGATTTTTAGAAAAATTGGGCATGACCCGTTCGTAATTATAAGTTTTTCCATTATTTCGCAAGTGTTGCAAAATACTCAAATAAATCCCTTAAGTTATCGCTATTTTCAAATCTAGTCCAAACGTATATATTTAGGTTATAAATATATATTTCGTTACGTTTTCAATTAAACTAACGTTTTCACAAAATAATTATAAGTCGCGAAATTAAAAGTCAACGTTTAGTCAAAATTTACCAAAAGTCAACAAAAAGTCAGCAACCATAATTTTGGGCCGAAAAGCCCATTTATTAGACAAATCGGTCTTAAAGTGTCAAAACGAGTCCAAAACGGTTTTAATCGTTATATAACGTTTTAATATGTCAAAGTATTTATAATAGGTTGAAAAATATTCCAAAATTCATGTTTTTCACCCGAGTTTAAAATTGGGCCGAATAGGCCATAATAAGTCCAAAAATTCAAATTTAGCCCGAAACCAATTAAACCTTTTTAGTTTATGTTATATATTACGTTAAGTTACAAATACGCAAATAAGAAAATCAAATAAGTCGTTTGGTCAAAAAGTCAAGGTAGGCCGAAATATAGTGGGCTCGGCCCAATCCTTGTCGAGACAAACAATAACCAAAGTTCCAAACTAAAAATCAAATACGGTATAACTCGTTCCGATAAGCCGTAAAAATAAACAATAGTCTAAAAATTACACAAATTCACCATTAGAGCCAAAACTTTATGTTTTTCAAAACCTCAATAATTGTTTAGTTTTTAAGTGTGTCGAATTGTATTAATTTCCCAATTAGGGTTTTAATTTTCGTAAATAACGTAACAAGCCTTAATTAAGCATTTGTATCATCAAAGAAACGTGTAATTAGCTCAAACTTACCACACAAGCAAGAAATGACATAATTTGTATAGAACTTCAAAAAAAATCGAGCACTAGTATTATGTATATCAAACCATAGCTTTTTCATTTTAGCAAAACATACACATTTAGCACTTGGTAACACTTTTAAACATCACAAGAACATGTAAAATACAAGATTAAACAAGTTTTGAGAATCCCTACAAAGAGGGTGTCAAAATTCGAGACTCACAAGACCAAAGAACAACCCAAATCGCTTCAAATTTACCCAAGACATGTTCCGATCGTTCCCAAAAGCTCGAAAGTACAACCCGATTGTCTTGAAACTCAATAAATTTTTATGGATCTGGGAATTTTTGATGGATCGAATTGTTGGTGATGAGAGGAAGTTTTGGAAGTGTTTAGTGATAGAAATGAGTGTGTGAAACAATATGTGTTAAGGTTTAAGTAAACTACAAATCTTGATGATGCCATAGTAAGACAAAAAAAAAATCTTTCTTGTTTTCTTATGTTGGAGGCGGCAAAAGACAAAAGGGGAAGAGAAGGGAAATAATTTTAGACATTATCAATGTATCGTGTGTCGGTGTGAGCTTAAATGTTATCGTAAAGTCCCGGTTTGACCTTTTTGGACACATAAACGTAAAATAAAGTTTTTATCAACGTTTGTATCAAGATAATAATAAAATATTATTATTTACTCAGAAATGCATTTATTTGACTTCTACCATATCTACTGCAGTGTTGGTACGCGTGTGGCGTTGTTTTCAGTAAATGCAAGAAGGCTTCTTGGTTTATTACGTGACTTGTCAGTAACTAACATAAATAGAATAATTTATGTTTATTGACAGAAATAGACAGTTTCAGTGGTTACTGTAAGCTACAGTACGCGGGATGACTGCCCGAAATGCTCAGTTACGCTAAAAAATGTCCAGTTACGTTCAGTTTTGTTCTGTTTAGTAATAATAAATAAAATTTATTATTAAAATAAATTGTGAAAATTACCATTTGTCACAGTCTCCCCAAGCTAATGGGGAAATCCGTCTCGGATTTCAGTTTGTGTTACTCGATGAGTTTGAGAAGAGATGAGGGTAGTTTCGCTTGATTTCATCTTCTCGCTCCCCAAGTGTACTCGGGACCTCTGCGAGAGTTCCAACGGACCTTCACGATTGGGATACGACTTTGCTTAAGCCGTTTGACTTCCCGATCCATGATTTCAATCAGTTCTTCGATGAAGTTCAGTTTCTCATCAAGCTGGATTTCTTCCTGAGGAATAGCAAGGTTGTCGTCAGATAGACACCTTTTCAAGTTGCTTACATGAAAGACGTCATGCACAGCGCTGAGTTCGGATGGTAATTCGAGTCGATAGGCTACCGGCCCGACTCTGGCAAGAATTTTGAAAGGTCCAATGTAACGAGGGTTCAACTTCCCACATTTTCCGAATCTTATCACGCCTTTCCATGGCAAGACCTTCAACATGACTTTATCTCCCACTTGGAACTCAAGGGGTTTTCACCTCTTGTCAGCATAGCTCTTTTGACGGTCACGAGCCGCTTGCATTCGGCTTTTGATTTGCACAATTTTCTCGGTAGTCTCGTGGACTAGATCTGGTCCGGTAAGTTGGCTTTCTCCGAATTCAGCCCAACATATCGACGACCTGCACTTACAACCATAAAGTGCTTCATATGGTGCGCCTTTGATGCTAGTGTGATAGCTGTTTTTGTAAGAAAACTCGGCTAAAGGCAAATGCCTATCCTAGCCGCTCCCGAAATCAATCACACAAGCTCTGAGCATGTCCCCCAACGTCTGAATGGTCCTTTCACTTTGACCATCAGTCTGAGGGTGGTAAGCTGTACTCATGTTGAGATCTGTTCCTAATGCATCCTGGAGTGACTTCCAGAAGTTCAAGGTGAAACGACCGTCTCGATCAAAGATGATAGAAATAGGTACGCACGTGTCTTGCGATGATTTCCTTCAAGTACAATCGTGCAAGTTTGTCCATACTGTCATTCTCTTTGATGGGCAGGAAGTATGCAGACTTAGTGAGATGGTCAACGATTACCCATATCGTATCATAACCACTCGACGTTCTAGGCAATTTGGTGATGAAATCAATAGTTATGCGCTCCCACTTCTATTCTGGGTTCTTAGGTTGTACAAGCAAACCTGACGGTTTCTGGTGTTATGCCTTGACCTTCAAACACATTAAACATTTACTGACATACTCTGCTATATCGGCCTTCATGTTCGGCCACCAGTAAAGTTTCTTCAAATCCAAGTACATCTTGTCGGATCCTGGGTGAATGGAGTATTTAGACTTGTAGGATTCGTGCATGATCAAATCTCGAACTCCTCCATAGAGCGGGATCCAACTTCTGTCCCCAAAACACAAAACTCCATCGGATCTCTTTACGAAGCCATTCTCATTCTCTGGCATTCCATAAAGCTTCTCACTTGGTCTATTTCCTTCCTTGAGAGCCTCGACCTCAGCCTCAAGAATTTTAGCTGGAAGAGGTGAACTGATCGTCATTCCTAGCGATCTGACTCTGAGGGGTTTAACTCGCTCTTTTCTACTGAGGGCATCGACAACTACATTCGCCTTGCCTGGGTGATAATGGATTTCACAATCATAATCACTGAGTAATTCGAACCATCGGCGCTGTCTCATGTTCAGCTCCTTTTGGTTCAAAATATGTTGTAGGCTTTTGTGGTCGGTGTACACTACATACTTCATGCCATAAAGATAGTGTCTTCAGATTCGGAGCACAAACACGATTGAGCCTAACTCCAGGTCATGAGTTGTGTAGTTTTTCTCATGAGTTTTCAGTTGTCGAGATGCATATGCTATCACCTTCTCTTTTTGCATCAACACGGCTCCCAATCCTTTGTGTGAAGCGTCGCAATAAACGACAAAGTCTTCACTGCCTTCGGGTAAGGCTAAGATGGGTGTACTACACAACTTCTCCTTAAGAAGTTGAAAAGCTTCTTCTTCCTTATCTCCCCAGTCGTACTTAACATTCTTCTGAGTTAGCATAGTTAAAGGCTTCGCTATCTTGGAGAAACCTTTAATAAACCTTCGGTAATACTCGGCAAGTCCTAAGAATTGGCGTATTTCGGTGGGTGTTGTGGGTGTCGCCCAATCTTTTTTTGACTCGATCTTTACAGGATCCACGTAAATGCCTTGACTATCAATCACGTGACCTAAAAATTGCACAGTGGATATCGAGAACTCGCACTTTGAAAACTTAGCATACAACTCCTCTTTCTTCAGTAGCTCTAAGATTAGCTTGAGGTGTTCCTCGTGCTCCTTCTCATTCTTAGAGCAGATCAGAATGTCGTCGATGAAGACGATGACGAATTTATCCAAGTACGGTTTACACACTCGATTCATGAGGTCCATGAATACAGCTGGTGCGTTGGTCAAACCGAATGGCATAACTTGAAATTCGTAATGACCGTATCCGGTCCTGAATGCGCTCTTCGGGATGTCTGGTTCTCGAACCCTGAGCTGGTGATAACCTGACCTTAGGTCGATCTTTGATTAGTCCGACGAACCTTGAAGTTGATCGGATACGTCGTCGATTCTTGGGAGTGGGTATCGGTTCGTAATAGTCAATTTGTTCAGTTCCCGATAGTCTATGCACATCCTAAAGGATCCATCCTTCTTCTTAACAAACAGGACCGGAGCTTCCCGCGGTGAAGAACTCGGTCTGATAAATCCTTTTTCCGAAAGTTCAGCCAACTGGTTTGGCAGCTCTTTCAATTCCATTAGTGCTAATCGATAGGGTGCTTGATTTACTTCTAAGGTTTGGTTTAGTGAACAACGGTGTTGCTATAAAACCTCATGTCCTACTCAATCTAGTATCCCCAAGGAATTAGTGAAGGGTTAGGCAACTATTCCAAAGATAATGTCTCGGGTTACTCTGCAAGGTCTTAAGATTTATGTTGGGTCACAAGTCTATTTTTGGTAAGTCTCTAGTCCCTGAAAGTTTAGTGGTTCACCCATTGTTTATTTCTGTCCAGGGGTCCTCCTTGTGTTGCTAGGATCCTATTGCCATAAGGTACACGGACGAGTTTCCCATCGGGGGTGATTACAGCGTGGTATTTTGACATCCAGTCTACATTGGGGATGCTGTCGAAGTCTCCAAGTTTTGTGGGCATAGGTAGCTGTTGGTTGAGGAGTTTTGTAGGTCTAGAGTACAACCTTGAAGGATGGTGCTGATTGCTACTAGCAGTCAGTTGGTTGGCTTAATAGTGTACTTAGTACTTAGCGCGAAGGGTATGATCTTGTAGAACGGTGTTGATTGCTACTAGCAATCGATCAGTCGAATCGTTTAAGCACTTAGCGTTCTATGCAGAATATAAAATTTCGATTAGGGATCTGAATATAACCATCATAGCTATTTAACACAATTGCTATAAAACAAGAATATGTTCCAGCCACATATAGGGATGGCAACGGGTCGGGTTTGGGGCGAGGCGGCCATCCCCATCCCTAAACCCGATTACCAAAGTTCTCCCTAAACCCGCCCCGTATTAATCGGGGATCTTATCGGGGTGTCCTCTTTGGGTGCAATTCTCGACCAAAGCCGCACCATTTCACATTTATTGTTATTTTTAGACCATTAGCAATAACGAACCTATTAATAATCAATTACAAACAAGCCTTATTAAGTTTTCAACAATAGTATTATACATAAATAATGATAAATTACACAACAAAAAATTAAAACTTAAAAATATGACACTAAACGAGTTTCTATAATCATAATTTTGCATTCTTAGAAATATTAAAAAACTAACAATATTAGAGTAATATTTTTTTTATTACGTAAATACTAACAAAATACTATATAGGTATAGATATATTTGTATATGTGTATATGTTAATCGGGTAGGGCGGGGCGGGGCGAGGATTCCCCGTTCCCCGCCCCAAACCTGATTAAAATCCCCGTTTAATCCCCAAACTCGCCCCGTAACCCGATTAGCATGCCCCGCCCCACCCCAATTAGTTCGAGTTTCGGGTTTCCCCGTCGGGTTTGGGTTTTTTTGCCATCCCTAGCCACATACGAGGTTACGAGTTATCCGGTAGCCATCAAACTTAAAGATTTTTCTAATTGACGATGAAGTGTCTCGGAATCGTAAGGGGTAGTGTAAAGTGAGATGCTAATCGGTGGGGTCGTCTTATGATGGCTAGTGGTGTAACTTATCCTTTCGGCTTTGGACTTGGTATGAAGTAGGGCTGGTTCTAGGTGGTAAGTTGGCGTCAAAGTTTATTTGGTTATGGTGCTTTCTTGTACGGATGCCCATGACTTGCACTGCTTTTTCGTGCTCACCTACGCGAGTTTCTGATTTCTCGACAAAAAGGAATTAAAAGATTTGACTTTTATAAAAATTTAAGGAAACCATTCCTAGCATAGTATGGTCCTACCCGAATTATACATAGGTGATTAGGCTTTGTATAATGGGGTCCAACGATGCAATGCTGAGTTTAGTTACAAGAAAACATATCGGTTTTTTTGCTCGCGAGGTTGCAGCATAAACTATTTTTCAAAAAGTAAATAATTCGCCGGGCGGTAACATAATAGTTTGCAAAATGCTTTGCCAACAATTTATAGAGTAATAGGAAAGCAATTCATTATTGGCAAAATAGCATCAAAGTTATAGTTTAGCTTATAATTTGTTAGTAAAACAGTTCATATGGTGAAAACAAAATAATTTGTAACGAAATGGAAAAATAATTTGTGGCGTGATTGTAAAGCCCTAAATTCTGATTTCACATTTTTCCATCTAATTTGAAATTTTAACCTAAGTTGTGAATTAATAAATAAAATACCTAAACTATATGTTATATAATAATTAAACCTAACATCTAATAAACCTAAGTTAACTAATAAAATTGTTACCTCTTTTAATTTGTTCTACCCTTCACACGACATCCTTCCTTGTACCAAATTTGTTTCACGTTTTCCTTTTTGACTCAAACCTCACACGACACATAATACAAGCCAAAAGATAAGAACAAATAAAAGTGTATATCTCTAAATAATTTGAAGATACACCTTGTCTATTCCTTTAGCCAAAACTCACGACACCCCCATTAAACACAATAATCGGTATTTATTTGTTCCCAAATATAAACACACGCTTTTCCTAATCCTATATTATACGGCCTTTCTTTTTCCCTCTCACTTTCAGTATACAACACAAAAAAATTCAGTTAACACAAAGTTCCTGGTGATTCATCTTCTCTCTCAATACTCAAGGGTTTGAAGGTCGATTCTGTTCGTTGCTGTGGTGATACTCAACTTGGGATATTCATTTTATGTTCTTTTCCTTGTCTCGTTAAACAGGCAAGGTACATCATACGTCTTCTCCTTTGTCATCCTCTTGATTAATACGACATAAATATCATCTAAACCTAATCAGTATCATGTTTTGATGCTCGTAAGATCTATTTGAAATAAGGGCTACTCGTTAATCTGTAAACCATGCATAATCACCACATGAAATAACAATCTAACTTGATTAAAACCTTGTATAATCGACCTGTAGTTCTGTCTTAATTCGACACATGCTTGTTGTTTGATCGACCCATGGTTATGCTTTTTTTGACCCTTATTTGCTGTTGTGATTTGACCCAACATATACAAAACCCTAATCTAACTTTCAAACCCTAAATAAAACCATTAAATACACGTTTAATGAGCCCTAAAAATCTGGAAACCTTAATATGTATACTATCGAGGGATAGGGCATTGTTGTGATTTTATGTGGATTTATTTTGTGTCGTTATTGTTGTGTTTGGGTGTGTGAGTTGTGTGTCGACATGTAGGGTGATAAACATGTGTGTTAATGGCTAAGTAAACCTATGAAACATGTGTGTACAATCAGATCTAAAAGGGATTAGACATAGGACTTGTTTTGCCTCGTTAAACCTATAAAGGGTCTCATTAATTTTGTTGTCATGTGTACACTTGTGCGTGTGTTAAACGGATGGTTGTATAATGTCTTAATACTTGTTAAAACTTGAATTGAATAAGGTCTAAGGTTCGTGGTATTGGTTTGGTTAAGCTTAGGTCGTTTTCTGTCTCGCCTTCTATGCTGTCCAGATTTGAGTCAAATTGAACGGGGTCTAAACTAATAATCCCAACATATTTTTGTGTGACTGTTGAATCTAAAACTTAGTTTAGGATGTGTACTCTCTGGATATTAAGTTTTATAGCCATTAGAGGTCGGGAAAGCAATCTTTTGATTTTTAGAAGTTTAAGTGTCAAATCTGAGTTTCGGGTCTGAAAATCAGTTGGTGTTTTTGATTTTTAATTTTCAAACCATAAGGATTTAAGAGCTCTAGTTTGATAGGGAGAATTTTTAAGATGTATATGACTTCCTGGATTTTTTTGTAGATTTTTATGAAAGGTTAAAATGGGTTAAGTAAATACAAAATTTCGGGGTATACCTGTAGTGTACTTTCTGGACATCTTTGGGAAAACAATTTTTAAAGTGGTACTCGCCCTTTGAAATAAAATATAGAAAAATTACAGTAATTACCTAACATGTATAAGTATCTATGATAATTACTTGATCACCTTAGTAAGTATACAAGTATGGTTTTAAATTCATAAACAAAGGGACCTGAACGTGATAAAATCTGAATTATAAAATAAGCTAAGGGTTTGGTTTAGCCTATCATGTTTTGCACCTAATTCATTTGAAACACCAATCCAAGATGATTTTAAACCTATGTTTTGAATATTACTATTTCACATGTGAAACCCTAAAACACATTAATGAATGAGCTAATAAGTATTTAAAATCCGTTATGACATTAACTGAACGTATAGTAATATATGATTATAATTTGTGTAGATTCAGTGAAGAATGAGTGATCCCTTTGTCCTTGTGTTCATTTTCCATTTGCTTACGTTTCCTAAGGTACATATATTCTGCCCTTTTTCAGTAAGGGTTTCTCATGACTCATTGTTTTCCTGATATTTGTGATTTGATGCTTTGATCCATATTTGTTATGTTATTCGTTTGATTATCCTTTTCATGCTATATTCCTTTCATATAGCTAGTATCTTAGTTGGACAATTAGTAATTGTCCCTCCTTATTATATTGTACACTTATTGACTATTTATGTTGCCCATATTTGTTAACTAGTCATGGGGGTTCCATGACCTTGCCATTGATGCACCAATGGTATTGACACTATCTGTGGAGGTTTGACTTTGTCCACGGCGTTCCCACTTTATGCTAATTAGCAAACATGGCCGCCACTATTATTATATTGTATGTATGCATAGTCTAGAACTTGTATATGTATATATGTTTTGCAGGGAGTGTATAGATGCATCCTAGGTACTTAGTTATGTTTAGATTTTGGTGAATGAACTTGTGTGTGTGCAATACACCCCATTTCACACTAGTACATTTGGAGAGCTAGACTCCTATGTAGAATTTGCAATGATATGATATATGTTTGTTACTTGGGCATTTCCTTGTTATGATTGTTATCCGTTTTATATTCCTTGTTATGCTTTGATTCCATTATCATATATCCAATATTTCATTGATATCTTATTCAGCAGGTTCTCGTGGTTCCATTTCACTTATCCATTCATTTTACTACTTATTGTGACTTATACCATTTTTATCCAACAGATCCTTATGATTTCATTCCAGTTACCCATTTACTTTAGTTATCTATTTGTATATATCTGTTCACTGGGCTTTTTAAGCTCATCCGCATTTCTTTTCCTGCGGCAGGTTTTAAGAGGGAAGCTGGGATTCGAGTGACGAGTGCTTAGGAGCTCTTAGTGGACCACCTTGATAGCTTCCCATAGATTAGAGATGGATTTAGAGTATGTTGGGAATTAAACTTAATAGTACAAACTGCCAGGCTTAAAGTTTCATCCGATGAAGATAACACTAGCAGTACTAATTCTGTTAGTACTGGTAGTATAAACACTTTGTACTGCTTAAGAGATGAATACGTGTAATGAAGATATATATAGAATAGATTTTGGTGTATATCTTATAGTTATAGATTGATACGAATATTAGTTTACTTGTACAGGACTCCTTGTGCTATAAAAGGAGATCCTAGGTTAGAGTTTATGAACGTATTATTTTTAAAAGATTCAAGGTTTTGTAATCCTAGTGATGCTTAGATCACTCGTATTATTATTAATAATATTGAATCATTTTGGTTATTCTCATTGTCTTCATTGTTCATACACATACACTGTTTCATTCATACAATTATTCTTCTAAGTATAACTAAGTAGATTCCGCATACTTAGTTATATCCACTCAAAGTATCTCATACACATTATACAGGACTAACATCCTAAGTGTATCATCAATCCTATCAAGTGGTATCAGAGCTAGGTTGATACTATTGAAATTTAGAAGAAGCAATGGACATGGAGACTTCTACAACTAATGTGGATGCAAAGTTACCAATGCTTAAGCATAATGAGTTCGACATGTGGAGGTTAAGGATAGAGCAATACTTCCAGGTGCAAGACTATGCACTTTGGGAAATTATTGAAGAAGGGAATTCATTCAAGCCTACAACCACAACATCTACTGTTGAGGGTAAGGTTGTGACAACTGTGCAGACAAAGCCAGTGACTGCAGAAGAAAAGGTTCTGATGAAGAATGACCTCAAGGCCAGGAGTATGCTCATGATGACAATACCTAATGATCAACTGTTGAATTTTAGCAAGTTCAAGGATGCTAAGTCATTATATGAGGCCATTGTTGCAAGGTATGGTGGGAATGAAGCCACCAAAAAGACTCAGAAGACACTCCTCAAGCAAAATTTTGAGAACTTTTCTGCAACAAGCAATGAATCATTGGATAATATGTTCAACAGACTTCAGAAGGTTGTGAGCCAACTTGCAGTTCTTGGAATTGAAATACCACAAGAAGATTTAAATTCCAAATTCCTGAGAAGTTTACCATCAAAATGGGCTATGCATGTTATTGTCTGGAAGAACAAACCAGACATTGATTCCATGAGCTTGATGGATCAGTATAGCAACTTCAAGATTGTGGAGCAAGATGTAAAGAAGACTGCAGGAACAAGCTCAAGCTCTGGGAATATGGCCTTTGTGTCATCTCCCAGTACCTTAAGTCCAGTGGAAGAAGTACAGGTTGCTGGAGCAGTTGGTACTGCTAGTTCAAATATTGGTACTGCTAGTACATCAAGCAGTACTAAAGGCATTATGGATGAGACAACTTGCTGTGCATTCCTGACAACTCAGCATAATAGATCCATGTTGACATATAAAGACCTCCAAGAGATCAATGATGATTATCTGGAGGAGATGGACATCAAATGGAAAATTTCTATTCTTAGCATGAGGGCTAGGAAATTCCATCTGAGGACAGGGAAGAAGATTACCATAAATAACAATGATACTGCTGGTTATGATAAGTCAAAGATAGAATGCTATAATTGCCATAAGATGGGTCATTTTTCAAGGGAGTGCAGAAGGCCAAGACAACAAGACAACAAGAGCAAGAGCTATGGAAGCAAGACCAAGGAAGTGGAGATTACTGACTCAAGCTCAAAGGCTATGGTGGCCATTGATGGTTTAGGATTCGATTGGAGCTTTATGGAAGAAGAAGAAGCAGCACCTACTGAGATGGCACTCATGGCTTTCTCTGATTCTGAGGTACAAGTTGCTAAATGTTCTAAATCATGTGTTGCTTTAAAAGAAGTAGAAACTCTAAGGAAACAATATGATGAACAAAGATTAGAGCTAAACAAGACTAGTTTTAATTTAGCAAATCATAAGAGAGGTTTAGCTGTTCTAGTGGAGCAAATTGTTCATTATAAGAAAAATGAGTCTAGTTTTGCTGATGACATAGCTGTGCTTAAAAGAGACTTATATTTTAGAGATGCTGAGATTAATTTTTTAAGAACTGAGTTTGATAGGATCAAACAGGATAAAGAGAACATTCAATTAAGTGTAGATACACTAGAATAAGCATCTAAAGGTGTCAATAAAATAATTGAATGTCAAATAATCAACAAGGCTAAATCTGGACTAGGATATAACTCTGTTCCACCTCCTCATAGAGGAATACCTGCACCTCCAGGTATAGACCTAGAACATACAGGTTTGCCTGAATTTCAACTACCTAAGCTAGAATATGGTCCTAAGCCTAAAGATAATGTAGTAGTTGACAAGCCTGTAAAAGTAAGTCAACCCTTTGAGAGTGCAAGTGATACTTCACTCACTGAGGACAAGGTGTCCTCTGGTAGGGATTCAGATGCTCCAACCATTGAGGATTGGACTTCTGATGATGATGAGGAAGATCAGGTTAAGGTTAAACCTGATAGTGTTAAGGGAAAAGGAACAAGTGTTCCTAAGGTGGTCAAGAATGATACTGTTAGGCCTAAAACAAATGCTAGACAAGTTAGGCAACCAGTAAGATATTGTGAAATGTATAGAACCACAAACAAGCCCAGAGGTAACCAAAGGAATTGGAACAACCTCAAGTCTCACCAACTAGGTGATGACTTTGTCCTATACAAGAAAGCTTGTTTTAATTGTGGAGCTTTTGACCATCTTGCAGCTTTTTGTAACAAAAGGGTAACTGGGTATTCAAACCATAGGGTGAACATAAAAAGACCTCAAAATCACTCTAAGAATGCTAGAATGATACCCAGAGCAGTTCTATTAAAGTCTGGCCCAAAATTACTTAGTGCTGCTAGACCAGCAGTTCATACTACCAGACCTAATAAGACTTCTACCCAAACCAAGCAGTTAAAAGTGCAAAAACTCTTTTCAAATCTGCACCAAAGACTGCTAAAAGGCCCTTTCATAACAAAGCAGTGGTAAAGAAACAAATTTGGAAACCTGAGGTTGCAACTGCAAAGCCAGCAGTTCATACTGCTAGCCAAGCAGTTAGTACTGGTAAACATACTGCTAAGGGAAAGATGGGCAATGGTATTAAAGCCTCAGCATGTTGGATATGAAGACCAATCCAGTCCAATGGTGCATCACATGTTTTGAAAAGATTTAATTATATTGATGCAAGAGGCAAACCTAAGTCTGTGATGGCTTGGGTTCCCCAAGGAAACTAATTTCCTTTTTGTTAGCATTGTTAGTCATATGCTTATATGTTATGAGACAAGTGCTTTGCACTTTGTTTTTCTTGGTTTTGGACTAACAATTGCAGGGATGGCTGTTAAGCACAAAGGAGTTACAAGTGCTTTATGTTTTGGATGCTATGGTGATTTGTACTTAAAGTGTGTGATCTTAGCACACAACAAATGGTTATTGGTTCACTATGTCTAACCCACATCAAGAACCAACTAGTCCAGAGCAAACGGTTTCGGGTAAAGACTTCTCAAATCCATTTATGGTTGATAGTTTACCAAAAACTATATGGTTATCAACTCACCATATCTCACAGTGAAGAGTTGGCTAGTCCAAAGCAAACGGCTATTGGTAAAGACACATCAAATCCGTTGATAGCTGATAGTTTGCTAAAAACTATGTGTGGGCAGTATTGTTTTAAGTCATTAATACGTTCATACTGCTCCTTAAAATTTTTCTTAAAAAGTTAGTACTGATAGTGTGTGACATCCTGTAAAAATCCCTCGTAATAAATCTCACTAATTTATGATAATCTCAACTTATGGTTTAATAAAACCCATTTTTATGGGAAAATTTAAACTTTTCTCTTATCGCTATTGTTACCACAATATGTTTCGTGCTATATAGCAATCTTGCTCGAACCGCAAACAACTCACGATATTCCATTCTCACTAAATCCGAAACCTCGCAAATAATGATAATTAGTAATGATAAAATTCCTACACAAGATATAAGCACTCTTGCTAATTATCCCTAATTATTCCAATTAGTAACACTAATAATTACTAAACTCTCTACTAATTCTCCTTGCCAAAACCCAATGGCTGTCTAAATCCTTGGCCCATTTCACTCTTCGCCCAGCCCAACTCCTCTTCGTATTCATGCAATTCGAACCAGCCCACATCCCATTTCACAAATTTAACTTTGTGAACTTATGCGAAGTTCGACCAACCAAAAATATCTATCTAATATAGATACACTCCAACAACATAATACAAGCCTTATAAATTTTTACCTACTTTCTCATGATTTCCAAAAGTCAATCAAAGTAGCAGTAGGTGTGTAATTGACACTCAATTAATGAAAACAATCGAATATAGACAAGATAGCAATGAATTTGCTTCTTTGAATCTTGCCTCCACTCATTCACATGTTTAGTCACTGCCATACTCAACCCCAAATATCAAATGAATATGTGTAAATCCAAAGACAAAAGACAACATTCATTCACTCGTTTAGACACTCTTCTACTCAACTAAAAATATCTTGCGAATATAAACATATGCCAACTACTAGAGAAAAAGTCTTACAAATACTCTCCATGCTATTCCTATGATTGCAAGAACAGAAAAATCATAATGCTTTGTTAACTCCTCCTTTTTGGACTCAAATAAGAAAACGTGTGCATATATTTTCCTATATACTCCATCGACTAGAGACAAAATGTACCAAACCTTCTAATGATTTAAATGTCAGACGCATGCAAAGAATGATAATCATTCGAACAGTAGAAACATGATTGTGTTGAGGGCAATCTAGTAAAACTTTGTGTAGTCATCTCCTATATAAAACCCACACGTCTTCACTGCCAAAGTCACACCCATTTCACCCTCACTTCTCACTTGTCTAACTCTCACTAAATAACCTTAAAAGCTCAGCAAACTCTTATCACCCGAAAGGGGAAGCCAACTGAGTAAAGAAACCAAGATATAAAAACATACTTCGAACCCTGTAAGCAAACTGCCTACTTCCTTCTTATGCTAGCAGTCGAACACCACAACCCCTTACACACCCACAGCCCTTTCGCACCATTCAAATTCAAGTGGGTTGTTCACTTTTGTGCCCCATTCGATCACCACTGCTCTTTACTTCACCACCTCTAGAAAAGTGTTGTAAGTACTCATTAATTCCTTTTGTTTCTATTTCTCACACACACAACATGCATGCATTTCACTCATACACTCGAACGTATAGATAACCTAGCTTAGTTTACATGCCCATTCTTTTTGTACAGCTCCCATTTGGTGTCGAAAACTCTATCATGAAATGATTTGCATTCGATTCACAAATCTTACTGTCTCATTTGCACTAGGTCGCATGCATCATAAAAACTTGGCATTCGAACATATCAATTACTTTGCAAAAGTCAGTGTATTTTCTTGTTAAGTAGATTGCATGGAAACCTATTTGTTCACAACTCTCACTAATGACCAGTGTATAAAAGAAACACATGTATTCACACTCTCTTTTGTTCACTCGAACGAATAAACATTTAGAAAGCACACGACAACTTAGTTAGAACCATGTCAAGCACTCTTTTGAGAGCCTTGATAGCCATCTCACAACCCACTTTCATATCCATCAATCATGCATGCATCGTTTTATTTTAACATGAACGAATAAAACTTTTATATTTGAAACGCACGATGACATATATTGAACCATGTCGAGCCCTCCTTAGGAGTCCCAACAGTCACCTCACTCACACCATTCATATGTTCACAATCCATGCATTGTTCGAAACTATATCACCTTTGCATATCACACGTACACTAAGAACTATGCTGAGTATGGTGGGCGTACAAAATGTTCCAGTCACTTAGAAAACAAACCCATATTTCGCAAACCAACATAGTAATCAAATGTTATCTTTACATGACCCATTCCAAAACCCAACTAGCTATATTTTTTTTTCCGTATAAACCTCTTACAAAAATATTTGAGATTCGACCCTTTAAACTAGCCCAAGTTAATCTCATAAACCATTTTTTTTAAACACATTTAGAAACCATAAATGGGCTAGAGTGGTAATCGTTAAAGGCCCAAATTATGTGATAAATAAGCTATTAACCGAATAAGCTAGTAAAATAAGCTTCATTTATCTTAAATAAGCCTTGTAAAAAGTCGCACACTTTTTCCTTTATCATTTTAACATTTTTGGACTAAAAACGTAACGCGTTTTAACTATAAGGACTAAAACTGTCAAATGGTGAAACCTGTGTATTGAAACTGTGAAAACAGTTTCTAAAGGACTTAAAATGACTTTTAAATTAATTTCAAGTCTTATATTTACATTTAAACTATTTTTTAGACTATTATTGAATTTTATATTTAACTAAGGATTAACGACGTAACGCAATTACGGTTAGGATAAAAAGTATAAAACCGGGAAAGGGCAAGGACCAACTATTTTTCACTTAACATCCTCATTCTCATCACCACATCACTTCACATGCATTCATTACATTCTAGTTACATATATTTAACTTTCGTTATCTATTAAGTGATCTCACTTGCATATCATTCCATCATATATTGAGGAGATAATACCTCGAGTCAAGTGACATAAGAATCAAGATAATATCATTGTATGATATTATATTTTCTTAACTTGAGGCATTTTAGGCATATCACACTCACATCATCAAATCGTTATACGATTTCTCACGATCACACTCATCGTTAGTTACATGTCGAATACTTAGATATTCCTCATATTCAGGTCTCGTATTGAGGACGTTTCCGTGATCATTTCCATAGATCATATAATTCTATCCTGTCAGCTACACTCCAGGTGAGTCGTGGCCCCTACTTTTTAATAATTGTTTTAATAACTCTTTTGGGGGAGATACATGCTTCAAACTGTTTTAAGTATTTTATACTTTGAAAACACTCATGATTCATTCGAAATCATCAACTATGTGTTACATGTTTTGAACCACCCATTTGACGGGAATATATGCTAGCTATAATTGCAAAAACCTGCTTGCTTAGCCTAAATGTTATATCTGAAGGATAACATTATCAAATTACTTGTTGTAACAAGATACTGAGGCTCATTTATGCATTCATATAACAACTGAATGTACTGTTAACTAAACTGTGATGTTTATACATCTCAACTGGAAATAATTGCCAACAACTAAAGTATGTGTATTCTATGAAACCCGAACCCTATATTGCCTAAGTTTAACTATATTGCCATAAAGTCCCTCGATCATGAGCCATTAATCACTGCGGTGAGCGCGAATATAGTGGACAGCTTCGAAACCTGTAAAGGCTGACGACCTATCCCACTAAATATGGGCGGAATGCCGGATGGCTAGTCGTATTTAGTCGCGATACACTATATTCGACACAAATAGGATGAGGCAATCACCTATTCTTTAGGGCAAAACCATCAGTAACCCTGATGTGACTTTCTCCGTTTTACGGTACTTTTGTTAACGTTTTGCGCGTCATGAGGCTTAGAGCAATATAACCTTTTGAATATATATGGATTCTTATATATATTCGGATACAGCTGTATTTAGTAACGACCACTCTACACTGATAGACATCAGACCTTATACTATTATTTGTACTATGTGTGGTACTAGGAACTTAACTGAAATTATATGTGACATAGTTGTGTTTTATGATAAAAACAACTCAATGTTTGGCATATCGTATTTTAAGAGCTTAACCATTATTTTATTACAAGCATAGCTCATTTTCCTTTAAACTTGAAACCTATGATCCCTTGAGATCATAAACGATTTACTCATGGATTGATACCCAATTTCAAACTTACTAGTTACTTCAAGAAGTACTAGTATTGATTTCAACTCTCAACTCTTGAAAACATTGAAAGAAAGTTATTTTCTATCAAACTTCCCGAACTCACCAACCATTGTGTTGACGTTTTAAGCATGTATTTCACAGGTAATCAACGGAGCAGGACAAGATACGGAGCGGGCATTAAATACTCTGATAACTTAAATGGTGTGAAAATCAAATATGTCATTCTTTTCCAAATCATCATAATTTTTGGAGTTTTCAATTCAGATTTTACAAACTTTTTACTAAAACCATTCTTTTGAATGACATATAACTTTTAAAACGCCTTTCCCGAGCCGTTTTCTAAAAATTTGACTTCGATCCTCAGTGTAACACCCAAATATTTTCCGCTGCCACAAAACCAAATTTGGGGGTGTTACAGATTGGCATCAGAGCCACAGGTTATAGAGAATCAAATGTTTTCAAACATTGAACTATAACCACATTTTCAAAATAAATGATTTTACACCATACCATTTTACGCCCTCCGTGTCTGCAGACTGTCGTGCTCAATGCATTACCTACTAAGATTTGTTTTGTACTAATCTTTACATGCTTAATGTTTACTCTTCACACATAACACACTGTGTTATTATACACTCAATGTTACACCTTAAACGTACGAATATTCATAATTACTGTTGTTACAGTACCATGTCTTCCAAACTAGTCGAGACTACCTCTCCTACTACACATACGTCACCTACCTACCAAATTGCACCAGATACTGAAGATCCTTATGTGAAAATGTCACCACCCCAACCTGACATAGAACTCACTCGTAAATCACCTTCGTCATCACCTACTCACTCACCTCCAGTCAGAAACTTAGGAGAACAACCAAATCCTATCCAGATGAAGATTTGATTGGTGGTCAACCAACATTTGAATCTGGACAGAGTTCACCCCAAGAGATGACTTGGAAGAAGATCGAACAAAATTTCCCTTTGCCTGATATCTCAGATTTCCCCATGCCAAATATCCCAGAGAATGTATCCTCACCCAATTCTCCCGAATACAATGTAGACACCCATGACCCCATATGGACTTGCCTTCACCAACACACCAACATACTAGACGCTCACTCTAAACAGCTAAAAGAGTTACGACCATTACGATTCGAATGGTATGACCGTAACATTGATACCCTGTTCAAGAGAACAGATGCTGAGAGAAGAGAAGTGTTTGATCTAGGAGTGAATGTTGGTAACATGAAGGACAATTACGAACAAGAACTTAGAAACCTAGATGCTAGAACCCGCTGTTTGGGTAGAGGCCATACCCAAACACACATTAGGATTGAGGATGTTGAAAGAGCATTATGGTTAGCTAGAGACACAGCAAGAATCCAAAGCTAAAAGATTGCGGCCTTGGAAAGCATGTTAGCTAATCAAATGAATGCATGTCAAGAACGTTTCTCAGCCATGGAAGCTGCACAACGAAATCTTGAGGCAGAAGTTAGACGTCTACGTCAGAGGCGTAACTAATTTCAAGTATAGTTGTTGTGCTCAATAAACCAAATAGTTTTGGTTTAGTATTCCATGTATCTTCCAATAATTCTGTAACTCTCAGAATTTGTAATCGACTTTTAAGCTATGACAATCTCTTTTCCGTTATATCCTTCTGTTGAAAACAAATTCCTTCCACCAAATCCTATCATGGTGCTATAAATGCAATAAGCCATGCAAAACCTCACCATTTGTTACTCCCTTAGGTAAACAAATGACTCCACAAGAATCAATGAGACATTAATAAAGGACCTTGTGTTGGTTGTTTTGATCAATCAAACAAGTTATTAGAGTTATGTCAATATTGATGATTGTATTCAAACCTACTATGGTATTATCGATGATTGTACATCAGATATACCACGACTAAACAATAAACCCTAGAAGTCCAAAGACAAAATCTTCAGAAGAGAACTTGATAACTAAAGAGAAAGTTGTCAAACTTCAACCTTTATAGATAAATTCATTTGTCAAGAGTTGATCATTACTTTACGATATTACCCAGACACATCGTATTTCTATGATCCTCAGTTGATTTGATTTTGTATTGAGATCACTTTGTTAGCAGTAATATACAAATACTTTGATATTTGAATTATTCTAACAATAAAGTGAATACTAAATCAACATTTCTTGTGATGTTCAATAGGGAATGGACAACAAGAACAACGTAGTACCCACAACAACCCTGACTCCTAAAACTATTAAGAAATTGGAAGTAACCACAACAGTTCACATAGGAAACAATGACATGACAAAACAAGAAAGAAAGAAGGCTATACCTTGTAAGCATAACCATGAAAGTTTCATGGGGTGTAAGCCAAAGTACCTAAAGGATTCAAGGAAAATGACTAAACCTATCCGCACATGTGCCCAAAGAATTAAGCAAGATATTGCACTTAGGAAAAATAACCAAAAGCGAAAACATGAGGATAAAAGATCTTTTACCCTCAATGAATGCGAGTTCCACAATGATGTTTGCATCCGCAATCATCTACAAGACCGCATTGACTATCTTCGCCAACAAAGAACCAAACCAGAAGTTGGAAGAAAACTTCATCACCAACCCTAGTAATAAGAACAAATACTGTGGAAAGAAACCTCTGTGCCAAAGATGTAAGCTACATCACACCGGACATTATAAGAGTCATTGCCCACACTACAAAGCCCATAGGAAGCCCAAGACTTATACAAGGAAATAAGAACTCGTCAAAGAATCTCAACCGTGTCAAAGAATGACATCTATAATAAACAGATGAATGGATTTCTGCTGTAAAATAAATAAACTCTAGTCTAAAACTATCTAGGTTATATTTCCGTTTGTATTTACCTTAGGTACGATGGATGTAACCTAAGTGTAACAGATATCCTTCTACCGTATGAAAACTCTACCTTGTAATATTTCCATGATCATAATCTACGTCTATTTCAACTTCTATTCCACCTCTTTATTCATAAGTCATTATGTAACAACACACTGATATTACCCGAAGGATTTAATTAACTCCATTTTGACCAAACCATAGGTTGATACCACCTTGTAAGAAATCCTCACCTAAAATTTAGGTCTATACCAAGAACACCCACAAATCACTTTAGAAAAATTTCTGAACTATCCTCGGTATATGAACAACAACTTTCCAAATTCTTTTGAAAATAATCAAAGGATGTCTGATTTTGTGACACAACTATGATGAATTAAATCCTATAAAATTTCTTGAAGAAAACAAGAATATCATAACAACTGCACCAAGCGTTACATCATTTGGTCCTCAATTATACATAGCCTAGCTACCTATGTATAATTTAGGAAGAATCATGTTATAAATGGAGCAACTATCTTCTCAAAATTTTAATAACAATTTTCATTCCAACACAAAATTTTGAGACAAAATAAATTGTTCATAAACCTCCCTTTGAACCGAACCGATCTACACTTATTACCCAAAATCTTATTATAAGAAGTCGAGGAAAGTACGAAATTAGAAACTATAAGAATTCACAACCAGATGAGGAAAACACAAATTTTATTAGAACCCACGAAAATTAATACATAGCAAGATGATTAACATCGGAAGTGCTAATAGTACAATAAACACAATAAAAGGCATAGAGTCTTCAATAGGTTGGAACGCCATAGCAACAAAAACCACCACCAACCTGGCAATAGCAAGAGCTACCATAGGATGAAGTACCTTGATTTATTCTGGAAGATAAATAAAAACCGAGTCATTAAGGACCCGGATTAAGCATAAACGAAACTTATTCGACACACCACTAAGATACATTCTAACCACACTACTCGTGACCCTCACTTCCAAAAGTCATCCGCAAAAATGGCTAGGATTGTGAGAGGTATGATAACCAACAAGTATCCGATCAAACCGCCGGTATCTTCGCCGGGAAGAAGAGCCAAACAAGCAACGGCGAAAATGATGAACATGGCTGCGAATACTATAGCGATCGGCGGCATGTTTATTTATTTGGGAAAGTAGAATGAAAGTGATAAGTGAAAAAGGTGAAAAGGAAAAAGGGAAAAAGTTAAATAGGGAATATAGGTGGAGAAAAGTATCCGCTATTTTACTATTCACAACCATTAAGTTTCAAAATCACTACCATTAAAAATCCCCTAGTCCCGACCGCTAAAACTCTGAACATTAAGAATTAGAAATTCCTACTCTCGACCGTTACTTTCATCATTCATAGCTTATGAATGCATTAGTTGATCTAACGTTCAAATATAATTCGTCCGGTACAAATAAATCCTAATTGGATCTCGTTTCCTCGAATCTTCAAATGAAAATCTCTCGACAATAGTTCTCTATAAACTCTCATCTCAAATTACGACATTTTCAACACCCATCACGGCCTGAACTTCGGGACGAAGTTCAAAATTTAGGGGTGGATAATGTAAAATCCTGTAAAAATCCCTCGTAATAAATCACACTGATTTATGATAATCTCAACTTACGGTTTAATAAAACCCATTTTTATGGGAAAATTTAAACTTTTCTCTTATCGCTATTGTTACCACAATATGTTTCGTGCTTTATAGCAATCTTGCTCGAACCGCAAACAACTCACGAGATTCCATTCTCACTAAATCCGAAACCTCGCAAATAATGATAATTAGTAATGATAAAATTCCTACACAAGATATAAGCACTCTTGCTAATTATCCCTAATTATTCCAATTAGTAACACTAATAATTACTAAACTCTCTACTAATTCTCCTTGCCAAAACCCAATGGCTGTCTAAATCCTTGGCCCATTTCACTCTTCGTCCAGCCCAACTCCTCTTCGTATTCATGCAATTCGAACCAGCCCACTTCCCATTTCACAAATTTAACTTTGTGAACTTATGCAAAGTTCGACCAACCAAAAATATCTATCTAATATAGATACACTCCAACAACATAATACAAGCCTTATAAATTTTTACCTACTTTCTCATGATTTCCAAAAGTCAATCAAAGTAGCAGTAGGTGTGTAATTGACACTCAATTAATGAAAACAATCGAATATAGACAAGATAGCAATGAATTTGCTTCTTTGAATCTTGCCTCCACTCATTCACACGTTTAGTCACAGCCATACTCAACCCCAAATATCAAATGAATATGTGTAAATCCAAAGACAAAAGACAACATTCATTCACTCGTTTAGACACTCTTCTACTCAACTAAAAATATCTTGCGAATATAAACATATGCCAACTACTAGAGACAAAGTCTTACAAATACTCTCCATGCTATTCCTATGATTGCAAGAACAGAAAAATCATAATGCTTTGTTAACTCCTCCTTTTTGGACTCAAATAAGAAAACGTGTGCATATATTTTCCTATATACTCCATCGACTAGAGACAAAATGTACCAAACCTTCTAATGATTTAAATGTCAGACGCATGCAAAGAATGATAATCATTCGAACAGTAGAAACATGATTGTGTTGAGGGCAATCTAGTAAAACTTTGTGTAGTCATCTCCTATATAAAACCCACACGTCTTCACTGCCAAAGTCACACCCATTTCACCCTCACTTCTCACTTGTCTAACTCTCACTAAATAACCTTAAAAGCTCAGCAAACTCTTATCACCCGAAAGGGGAAGCCAACTGAGTAAAGAAACCAAGATATAAAAACATACTTCGAACCCTGTAAGCAAACTGCCTACTTCCTTCTTATGCTAGCAGTCGAACACCACAACCCCTTACACACCCACAGCCCTTTCGCACCATTCAAATTCAAGTGGGTTGTTCACTTTTGTGCCCCATTCGATCACCACTGCTCTTTACTTCACCACCTCTAGAAAAGTGTTGTAAGTACTCACTAATTCCTTTTGTTTCTATTTCTCACACACACAACATGCATGCATTTCACTCATACACTCGAACGTATAGATAACCTAGCTTAGTTTACATGCCCATTCTTTTCGTACAGCTCCCATTTGGTGTCGAAAACTCTATCATGAAATGATTTGCATTCGATTCACAAATCTTACTGTCTCATTTGCACTAGGTCGCATGCATCATAAAAACTTGGCATTCGAACATATCAATTACTTTGCAAAAGTCAGTGTATTTTCTTGTTAAGTAGATTGCATGGAAACCTATTTGTTCACAACTCTCACTAATGACCAGTGTATAAAAGAAACACATGCATTCACACTCTCTTTTGTTCACTCGAACGAATAAACATTTAGAAAGCACACGACAACTTAGTTAGAACCATGTCAAGCACTCTTTTGAGAGCCTTGATAGCCACCTCACAACCCACTTTCATATCCATCAATCATGCATGCATCGTTTTATTTTAACATGAACGAATAAAACTTTTATATTTGAAACGCACGATGACATATATTGAACCATGTCGAGCCCTCCTTAGGAGTCCCAACAGTCACCTCACTCACACCATTCATATGTTCACAATCCATGCATTGTTCGAAACTATATCACCTTTGCATATCACACGTACACTAAGAACTATGCTGAGTATGGTGGGCGTACAAAATGTTCCAGTCGCTTAGAAAACAAACCCATATTTCGCAAACCAACATAGTAATCAAATGTTATCTTTACATGACCCATTCCAAAACCCAACTAGCTATATTTTTTTTCCGTATAAACCTCTTACAAAAATATTTGAGATTCGACCCTTTAAACTAGCCCAAGTTAATCTCATAAACCATTTTTTTTAAACACATTTAGAAACCATAAATGGGCTAGAGTGGTAATCGTTAAAGGCCCAAATTATGTGATAAATAAGCTATTGACCGAATAAGCTAGTAAAATAAGCTTCATTTATCTTAAATAAGCCTTGTAAAAAGTCGCACACTTTTTCCTTTATCATTTTAACATTTTTGGACTAAAAATGTAACGCGTTTTAACTATAAGGACTAAAACTGTCAAATGGTGAAACCTGTGTATTGAAACTGTGAAAACAGTTTCTAAAGGACTTAAAATGACTTTTAAATTAATTTCAAGTCTTATATTTACATTTAAACTAATTTTTAGACTATTATTGAATTTTATATTTAACTAAGGACTAATGACGTAACGCAATTACGGTTAGGATAAAAAGTATAAAACCGGGAAAGGACAAGGACCAACTATTTTTTACTTAACATCCTCATTCTCATCACCACATCACTTCACATGCATTCATTACATTCTAGTTACATATATTTAACTTTCGTTATCTATTAAGTGATCTCACTTGCATATCATTCCATCATATATTGAGGAGATAATACCTCGAGTCAAGTGACATAAGAATCAAGATAATATCATTGTATGATATTATATTTTCTTAACTTGAGGCATTTTAGGCATATCACACTCACATCATCAAATCGTTATACGATTTCTCACGATCACACTCATCGTTAGTTACACGTCGAATACTTAGATATTCCTCATATTCAGGTCTCGTATTGAGGACGTTTCCGTGATCATTTCCATAGATCATATAATTCTATCCTGTCAGCTACACTCCAGGTGAGTCGTGGCCCCTACTTTTTAATAATTGTTTTAATAACTGTTTTTGGGGAGATACATGCTTCAAACTGTTTTAAGTATTTTATACTTTGAAAACACTCATGATTCATTCGAAATCATCAACTATGTGTTACATGTTTTGAACCACCCTTTGACGGGAATATATGCTAGCTATAATTGCAAAAACCTGCTTGCTTAGCCTAAATGTTATATCTGAAGGATAACATTATCAAATTACTTGTTGTAACAAGATACTGAGGCTCATTTATGCATTCATATAACAACTGAATGTACTGTTAACTAAACTGTGATGTTTATACATCTCAACTGGAAATAATTGCCAACAACTAAAGTATGTGTATTCTATGAAACCCGAACCCTATATTGCCTAAGTTTAACTATATTGCCATAAAGTCCCTCGATCATGAGCCATTAATCACTGCGGTGAGCGCGAATATAGTGGACAGCTTCGAAACCTGTAAAGGCTGACGACCTATCCCACTAAATATGGGCGGAATGCCGGATGGCTAGTCGTATTTAGTCGCGATACACTATATTCGACACAAATAGGATGAGGCAATCACCTATTCTTTAGGGCAAAACCATCAGTAACCCTGATGTGACTTTCTCCGTTTTACGGTACTTTTGTTAACGTTTTGCGCGTCATGAGGCTTAGAGCAATATAACCTTTTGAATATATATGGCTTCTTATATATATTCGGATACAGCTGTATTTAGTAACGACCACTCTACACTGATAGACATCAGACCTTATACTATTATTTGTACTATGTGTGGTACTAGGAACTTAACTGAAATTATATGTGACATAGTTGTGTTTTATGATAAAAACAACTCAATGTTTGGCATATCGTATTTTAAGAGCTTAACCATTATTTTATTACAAGCATAGCTCATTTTCCTTTAAACTTGAAACCTATGATCCCTTGAGATCATAAACGATTTACTCATGGATTGATACCCAATTTCAAACTTACTAGTTACTTCAAGAAGTACTAGTATTGATTTCAACTCTCAACTCTTGAAAACATTGAAAGAAAGTTATTTTCTATCAAACTCCGCGAACTCACCAACCATTGTGTTGACGTTTTAAGCATGTATTTCATAGGTAATCAACGGAGCAGGACAAGACACGGAGCGGGCATTAAATACTCTGATAACTTAAATGGTATGAAAATCAAATATGTCATTCTTTTCGAAATCATCATAATTTTTGGAGTTTTCAATTCAGATTTTACAAACTTTTTACTAAAACCATTCTTTTGAATGACATATAACTTTTAAAACGCCTTTCCCGAGCCGTTTTCTAAAAATTTGACTTCGATCCTCAGTGTAACACCCAAATATTTTCCGCTGCCACAAAACCAAATTTGGGGGTGTTACATAGTGCAAAGTTTGTACTACTCAACTAGCCGTTAGAACTGGTGTGTCAGTAATAGATTTTTTAACTAGCCGTTGGGTAAAAACAGTTTCTTACCATATATATAGGGTCTATTTTAGGATAATTATCTTCTTTCTAAATATTTACTCCTATTCTTTCTAAAGATAATAATTATCCATTACGCAAAATTCTCAAACCCTAACAATACCTCTATAAAAACCCAATTGGCTTCTCACATCATAAATTAAACCTCAAACGAGCAATTTTGTGATATAACTTGCATAGATTATTCATGGCAAATTTGGAATTCGTTAAGACGCATAATCAGGTAGCCTACTTGGAGAAAACAGAGCAGGGTGATGGACCAATCTTCTATGAGATTGTGGACTTCCTGAACACGTCTCATATAAGGTATGCTTTAACTTATAGCCCTACTCTTTTTGTCTCTCAAATCATAGAGTTTTGGTAGACTGCTACTGTCATAACTAGTGAAGATGGAGACATAGAAATACATTCTAAAGTGGATGGCATGTCATTCATTGTTACTGAATCTACTATTAGGAGACATCTTAAGTTAGAAGATTATGATGGTATCGATGATTTGCCAAACACTGAAATTTGGCAAGAAATTGCTAAAATGGGGTATGATACATCCAACCTTAAATTGACTTTTCAAAAAGGATGTTTCTCCCCACAATGGAGATTTTTAATCCATAATCTCTTGCATTGTTTGAGCCCAAAAAGAACATCATGTGAGCAATTCAGTAGCAATATTGCTATTGCTCTCATATGCTTATCAACAAACAAAGTTTTTAACTTTTCAAAATTCATCTTTGAGAGTATGGTAAATAATGTGAAAAGTAAAACTAAGTTTTTGATGTATCTAAGATTTGTGCAAGCCTTTTTAAACAAGAAAAAGAATCAGTTAAAGAAACATAAGAAAACCTTTCCAACACCTTGCCTGCAACAAAAGCTTTTTCAAAATATGGCTATGGCAAATAGACTTTTCAATGGGGTCATCATACCTCTTTTTTCTGAAATATTGGAAAGAATACAAGCTTTTCAGGGTGAAGGGTCAGTAATCCCAACTGAGCCCCAACACACACCCATTGTGGTTCCAAATATCATTCATACACCCTCAGTAACCAACACCTATAGGAGAAGAACTAAAAAGGAAACTATGGTCCCTCAGCCAAGTTCTCCTCCTCAACCATTTGAAGCAGATGAGGCTATCAATTTTGATAGTACGGATGGGGCTTACACTACTGCTTCAGGCTTAGTAGCTGGGCAGGGCAGTGTAAACATCATTAAGACCCCTACCATGGCAACATCTAATGTGCCAAGTCCTCAAAGACTTGCCACAGGTGATGTAACCCCAAGCCAAATGGAACATATGGGTGGTTCAGGAGTACATCCTAGTCCAACTAGGGCAGAAACTGAATCTATGCCCCTTGATTCACCTTTCCTAGCAGGTAACACAGCTAGAAGTGATGAGGGCAGTTCTAAACTAAATGAATTGATGGAATTGTGTACAACATTGTCTGAAAAGGTAAAATCTTTGGAGGATGAGTTAAAGAGTCACAAAAGAAATTTTGCCCAGGTGTACACTAAGTTGACCTTAAGAGTAAAGAAATTGGAAGCTAAAGTCAAGAGGTCTAAGGGTAAAAGATAAAAGATGGTGCTATCTACAAGTTCAAGTTCCTCAGATGAAGATGATGATGATTTGGGTGATTCTCCCAAACAGGGGAGGAAAACAGATGCAAAAACTCAGGGGAGGAACTTAGATTTTGAAGAACAAGAGGGTGGTGGTAATGATGATGATGTTGATATGGGTGGAGATCAAGATACAGAGCTTATGGATCTTGAAGAAGGAACAGAGTTGGTAAACCTTGAAGAGAAAGAAGATATTCATGATACTGCTCAAAGTTCACAAAAAGATACTGCTGGATTAGAGGGAGCAGTACAAAGATCTGAGGTAGCAGTACAAACTGCTAAAGATAAGGGAAAAGGTATTCTTATTGAAGATGAGCCATAACAAAAGAAAATCAAGCCCAGAACACAAGCACAGATAGATTTTGATGCAGAAGTAGCAAGAAAGGTCCATGAAGAGGAAGTAGAAAGCTTCATGGAAACTCAAAGAATGGAAAAGGAAAGAATAGCTTCTGATGCTCTTATTGCTCAAGAATCAATTGAAGAGCAGATACAACATTTGATTGATACTGATCCAGTTGTAAGGGAAAAGGCCTTAGAACTGCTTGCAAATGAAAGACTAAGTGTTGAAGAAAGATCAGCTCAACTTGCTGATTTCATAAATTCTAGGAATGATGAAGTGGCTTTGGATGACATAATGCAAAGTATTAGAAAGAAACAAAGTCGGAAGAGAAAGAGGAAACCAACAAAGGCACAAGTCATCAGTGGAATGAAGATGTATCTTAGAAATCAAGCTGGTTGGAAGGCAGTTCAGTTGAGGGGAAAATCACATGAAGAAATTGAATATCTGTATTACAAAGCATACAAAAGAGCTTATATGAATATGGACACAAAGATAAGATCTTCAAAAAGACTCAAGACTACTGAGAAAGAACAATCTGAGAAAGTGGAAGCACAAGCAGAAAGAGTTGAATTATCACAAGAGCAGATGAGTAATATGTTAGTAACTGTACTAGAAATTCTACATGTTGATCCACTTCAAGCTAGACATCCTATAATGGATTGGGAGATTTACAAGGATAAATTTGGAAAAGCTTGGAAGGTTACTAAAGTTGGTGGTGAGACAACTGTGTACAAGAATTTTTAGAATTTGTTGAGAGCTTGTGATAGAGAAGATCTAGACACCTTGTGGAGATTAGTTCAAGAGAAGCTCAGTACAAAGAAGAGGACTGATGTGAAAGAACAAGAACTGTGGGTAGAATTCAAGAGGTTATATGAACCAGATCCTACAGATGTGTATTGGAATTTTTCTTACTATGATTTGACTACTTCATGGGAATTCTATAGTTCTTGCAATGTGCATCATCTGTCAACACAGAGTGGAGTGGATATATTTATGTTAGCTGAATTGGAGTATCCACTAAGTTATGAAGTGTTAGCAGTAATGATTTCTACAAAGCTTAGATGTGAAGAAAACTCTGAAGTGGTTCAAAATCTGATTCAGAGGATATATGGTCAGTATGAAAGAAAGAGACATAATAGAAGATGAAGTGTTTGGAAGAATCCCCCCATCATCTACAGAGTTGAAGTTTAATTGAAACTTAGTGATTTGGAAAGAAATCATACGTTTGGGGGAGGATTGTTGGGAATTAAACTTAACAGTACAAACTGCCAGGCTTAAAGTTTCAACCGATGAAGATAACACTAGCAGTACTAATTCTGTTAGTACTGGTAGTATAAACACTTTGTACTGCTTGAGAGATGAATACATGTAATGAAGATATATATAGAATAGATTTTGGTGTATATCTTATAGTTATAGATTGATACGAATATTAGTTTACTTGTACAGGACTCCTTGTGCTGTAAAAGGAGATACTAGGTTAGAGTTTATGGACGTATTGTTTTTAAAAGATTCAAGGTTTTGTAACCCTAGTGATACTTAGATCACTCGTATTATTATTAATAATATTGAATCATTTTGGTTATTCTCATTGTCTTCATTGTTCATACACATACACTGTTTCATTCATACAATTATTCTTCTAAGTATAACTAAGTAGATTCTGCATACTTAGTTATATCCACTCAAAGTATCTCATACACATTATACAGGACTAACATCCTAAGTGTATCATCAATCCTATCGGAGTATTTCTTTTGGACTTAGTTTGTATTTTAGTTTGGAAGTTGTTGTGTTCAGATTTAGTACTTTATATTTTCCTTAGAATACCTTTGTAACCATTGTATTATTAAAGTCTTCTGCTTGCGTATGTTCTGTTTGATGCCATAAATATGACATTTGACCCGTTCTCGGGTGGGGGTGTTACAATTATGGTATCAGAGCAAAGGCTTTGACTTGTAGTACATAAAATTATGACATGTGAAGATTAGGCCCTTAGGTTTGCACTGTAGGAACTTGTGAAATCCCCTTGAGGATTTGTCTTAGGTTTTTCCCACTATAGAAGCTTAATTTATGACTGGTGAGGATTGGGTAGACTATGTGATAAGGCATTTGTTAGATATATTGCTTCCGCATCACTCTGATTCGTGCCCCTACTTTTAGTTAAGCCCCTTTAAGATCATTCTTTCCGGAGATTTAGAAAAACCTATCATATTGCCCAGCCTGAGCTTAGTGATTTAGTAAGTTTAGAATGCCTTGAGAATTTTATAGTAATGCCTTACACTATATAAGTTTACTTTCTGATTCCGACCTTAATCTCTGATTCGATTGTTACTTATTTAGATGCCTCTTCGATCATTCTGAGAATTCTTGTGACCATGATGTGTTTGACACATTCAGTGATTTCTCTTGCTTTTGCTAAGCATACTAAAGTCTCCCTACACTATTAGATTTTGCCTTATCCATTTCTATCTCTATGAGAAATCTTGTGGTGATTAATCACAAGTATAGGAATGTTTCCCTCACTTTTGAATGATAAGATTCACTCTGCTGATCTGTCTTTCTTTGGAATGTCAATTTCGATGTTATTCTGGTATGGATTGGTTGACTGAGCATCAAGATGCTAACTACTGTCATACTATGCACCTTTGACGATTCGAACATCCTGAATTCTTCTTACCATGATTTCCGACTGGTTAACCCATTTTTATCATTTCTACCCTGAAAACTCGTACGTTATTCTTCACGGTTGTAAAGGTTTTCTATCACCTATTTAATACACCATTGGATGGATCTCACCTTGAAAGTCATTTTGCAGTCCGAATTTTCTCGACGTAACCCCTAAACGAATTACCAAGATTTCCACCAGAATGTGAAGTTGATTTGACAGGGTACTGAGAGATTGTTTAGCCACGACTCGAGATGGAATATGATATCAATAAAGCCATGATTATATAATGCAAGTATTATGACGCCTGATCAATGTGATAATAGTTACATCATATAACTTGAACTTATAGGGATCATAGGATATTTTGAGAAGTGCGTAAGAACAGTAAGATCTGATGAGACAGAACCCTATCCGTATAGAACGACATTCTTCCTAATTCTGAAACTCTGTATTGAATGACACCATTTAGATTGGAAGAACTGAAGGAACAACTAGAAAGTAGTTTTAATTGTCTGAATGTATCCCTGTGGAGTGCCCTAGTTTAATTCATGAAGAAGGATGGTAACAGGAGATTATTGATTTCTGGAAGCTGAATCGTATTACTATTAGAAACCGTTGTCCACTACCTCGAGCCAACAATGTATCTGATCAACTTTAGGACGCAAAGTTTTCCTTTAAACAGAATTATGGCTAGAAGATATTCTTAGAACTGCCTTTCGTATTCGTTATGGCCACTATGAGTGTTAGTGATGCCAATGGTATTGGCTAATACTCTGACCCTTTTATGGACTTGATGAATCGTGTCTTTCATGAGTACTTGGACAAATTTGTCATTGTATGACATCTTGGTGTATTCAGAGGCGAAGGAAAAACATGATAATCATTTTCGGATTGTGTTAAAAAATTTGCGTCAGAAGAAGCTTTAAGCAAAATTCTGAAAGTGTGATATTTGGTTGGGACTAGAGACGTTCTTAGCTGATGGTATTACTATGGATCATGCGAAGATTGAGACTATAACCAAATGGCCAAGACCGATGACAGTTACTGGAGTTAGAACCTTTTAAGTCTTGCAGAAGAATTGCGAAGGATGTTCACGACTGGCGCTACCATTAACGAAGCTTATGAGAAGAGGAGAGAAGTTTAGTTGGGATGAGGAATGAGAACTGAGTTTTGAAAAGCTGAAACAGAAATTAGCTTCTACATCCATACTAGCAGTCGGTTGGTTGGCTCAATAGTGTACTTAGTACTTAGCGCGGAAGGTATGATTCTGTAGAACGGTGTTGATTGCTACTAGCAATTGATCAGTCGAATTGTTTAAGCACTTAGCGTTTTACGCAAAATATATAATTTCGATTAGGGATCTGAATATAACCATCATAGCTATTTGACACAATTGCTATAAAGCAAGAATATGTTCCAGCCACATACGAGGTTATGAGTTATCCGGTAGCCATCAAACTTAAAGATTTGTCTGATTGATGATGAAGTGTCTCAGAATCATAAGGGGTAGTGTAAAGTGAGATGCTAATCGGTGGGGTCGTCTTATGATGGCTAGTGGTGTAACTTATCCTTTCGGCTTTGGACGTGGTATGAAGTAGGGCTGGTTCTAGGTAATAAGTTGGTGTCAAAGTTTATTTGGTTACGATGCTCTCTAGTACGGATGCCCATGACTTGCACTACTTTTTCGTGCTTACCCACGCGAGTTTCTGATTTCTCGACAAAAAGGAATTAAAAGATTTGACTTTGATAAAAATTTAAGGCAACCATTCCTAGCATAGTATGGTCCTACCCGAATTATACATAGGTGATCAGGCTTTGTATAATTGGGGTCCAACGATGCAATGCTGAGTTTAGTTACAAGAAAACATATCGGTTTTTTTACTCGCGAGGTTGCATAATAAACTATTTTTCAAAAAGTAAATAATTCGCCGGGCGGTAACATAATAGTTTGCAAAATGGTTTGCCAACAATTTATAGAGTAGTAGGAAAGCAATTCATTATTGGCAAAATAGCATCAAACTTATAGTTTAGCTTATAATTTGTTAGTAAAACATTTCATATGGTGACAGCAAAATAATTTGTAACGAAATGGAAAAATAATTTGTGGCGTGAAAGTAATGTAGATTTGTTGTTCAGATTTGGCGGCGGTAAAAGTAGCTCATCGGGAGCAATTAGTTTACAAAACTTGTAGAGTAATTGTGACATGGTTTACAAAATACTAGTGAAATCGTTTGTTAGTTTACAAACTAATAGTAAGGTATGAGCTTCGTAAAATGATTTGTAATACCATTTGTAAGGCAATATGAAGACAATTCTTTGTCTCAAAGAAGTAGTGAGGTCAGAACTTTGATTTTGTAATCTAGTAGTAAACCGATTTGTAGTATGACTGCAAAATATTCTGTGGCATACTTGTAAACAGTTCGAGTGTTGGTAGCAATACCATTTATTATTTCATGAAAAGATAATAAGGTAGATAACTTGGTTTATAGTACGAGTTCAAATAGTTGAAAAGCGATGGCAAGTGGTTTGTTAGCCGATAGTAAAAATGAGTAGTGCAACGGGCGGCGATTGGTACATCTAGTTGACCTGGGATCGCTGATAGTCAGGAGTCAATTAAGCTTACATCTCGTAAAAAAAGTTCACCAAATCCATACAAGACGACGGTCTTCACAAAAAAATACTAACAGAGTCTTACAGGAATGTAATTTAAAAAAGTCTAAACTTAAGTCTCGTTACATAGGGTAGTCATTCTTATGACATCACGTTTTGAGTTTTGGTTTCCTCCTGCTCCCCGTTTTCCTTGATTGTTCACCCTTCCTTGGTCCTTTGGTTCCTGACACTCGTTCCTGTAGTGTCCCTTCTTTCCACACCTAAAACAGGTTACCTCAGCCTCCCGATTGGTCCATGGTATTTTTTGTGCTACTGCAAAGGTTTTAGACCTATAACCTGTAGCCAGATGTCCAATCTTATGGCATTTGTGGCACTTCACGGTGCAAGGCCCGTTGTGGTGTAGTTTACAGTGACTACACATTGGTAACTTCCCAGCATAAGCCTTTCTGTCACTAGGTCCAGCAGTGTAAGTTTTGGCCAACTTTGGCTTTCTGAGGGGTTGCGGAACTCCTTTGTTTCCTTGGTTGTTCTCCCGTTTCCTCTTTTTGTTAATGTTCATAGCTTCTTGAAGTGCCCCTCGGATCATCAAGTCGCAAGCCATGCAGATTCCTAACTCGTAGGCAGCAATAGTCTCTGCTACCCGCTGGGCTATGAGTTGTCCCATGGCTGCGGAGTTTAGGTCTTGCCTCTCAGGTGACATGGTTCTTCACAATGAAAAAAGAAGTGTGAGACATAGTAAGGATGTGTCCTAAAAGTAGATGGTTCAAGAAGATATGTTATAGGGCAGTAGGTTAAGGTCGTGCTCACCTAAGTTAGTGGGTTCCTTTACGATAGTAATATAAGTGTTTTGAAGGAATAAGTGTTAGCATTAAAGAAAAAGTGAAGGTCATTCTCAATTAAGAACTTTGTAATGTGTTGTAGATAGGTTAGTCAAATAGGCTATGGACTTGGTAAATCTAATATTACATAGGTTATGTGTAAAAGCCTTTATTATTTCAATGTAAACCAAGTCCATCACCAAGCTCATAGAAAGCCCATGAGGCCTTTAGGTTTCAAGTATAAAAGACACCGCACACCTCATTTGTGTGGTGTGCTTGAGTGTGTAAGTGTCTGTTTTATTAATGTAATTCTCTCTTCATCTCTCTACTTTCTCTCTCTAGAAAACGCCATACATATATACTCTTGTACCACCATCTTTGCTTAACTAGTGTTATAAACCTTTTGTCACAAGAAAGTTTCAAGCTTTTTGGTAAAATTTGAGTTTTGCAAATCGTACTTTTTGTGTTCTTGAAATTTTCGAGCTAGCTTATTTGGTCTTAAAAGTGTTAAAGTTTGCAACTTTAGTTAAGTTTTAGTGTTTTTAAGCTTAGTTGTACAAGAAAATCTTGGTTAGAAACACTTCTTGGTCGAATTTTAGAGTTTTGGAAATTCTGGCAAAATTTCGAACTAGCTAAAACCCCAAAGTTTCGAACTAGCACCTAAAACCCTAAACATTCGAACTAGCAAAACCCCAAAGTTTCGAACAAGTTCTTCAGGCAGTTTCTTCAGGATTTGTGGATTACTCAGTGTTATTCTTTCTTGTATAAGCTAGAAAAACACTTCGACTTTTGGAAAAACTTTCAATTCGTACCAATTAGAAAGTCTTAAAAAGTTTTGAACTAGCAGAAAGTTTCGAACTAGTCTCAACATTTCGAACTAGCTGAAAGTTTTGAACTAGCCTCAATGTTTCAAACTAGCCTCAAAATTTCGAACTAGCAAAAAGTTTCAAACTACCCTCAAAATTTCGAACTAGCAGAAAGTTTCGAACTAGCCTAAAAGTTTCGAATTAGGTGGATTTTGTTGACTTTTTGCGTCTAAAGGAACTTGACCTTCTCCAAACTCAACTCCTACTTCGTTGAACCGATCCAAGATCAACTTTATCATACATAACTTCATCAATGGTAACTCAGCAAGATATTCACGCAGCCGGTGCGGAAAACCGACCTCCTATGCTTGAAAAAGGTGGGTATCTTCCATGGACAAGCCGCATGCTTCGTTACATCAAAACCAAGACTGATGGTAAACTCCTGCTCCAATCTATCAAGAATGGACCCTTCAAGCCTCGACAAATTCAAGACCCTGGAGATCCAAATGGAACACCTCCTGTTCTACCATTCTTTCGTGAACAAACAAAAGCAGAATACATAGATGAAGACAAGAAGCAGATCGACGCTGATGATATGGCAATGCACCTAATCCAACTAGGATTACCACGAGAGATCTTTGTTGCCATCGATAGCTATGAAACTGCCTATGACATATGGGAACGAGTTAGAAGGCTATGGCATGGAACAGAAATTGGGCAACAAGACATTGAAAACAAGCTACTAGCTGAATGAGAGAAGTTTACATCCACTCTAGGAGAGTCCATTGAATCCTACTACACTAGGTTTTGCACTTTAATGAATGAGTTAACCAGAAACAAGTTGACACCAAGAACAATCGCAAGCAACATCAAATTCATCAACAACCTTCAAGAAGAATGGGGACGATATGTCACAATTGTCAACCAAACCAAGGATCTACATCGGGTGAATTATGATCAGCTCTACGATTTTCTTAAGCAAAACCAAGCTGAGGCTGAGGAAGTTAGGAAAAAAAGATTGGAAAAGAATCATGATCCTCTCGCATTCATTGCTCAAACACCAACACCTTTACCAGTGAACACACAACATCAACCATCATCATCTTCCACTCACAACTACATGCAACAACAATACATTCCACAACAAAACTGCTGTAATCCCACAACAACAATTCTACCCACAACAACAACAACAACAACATGTTATTCCACAACAACAATATCCACAATTCCAAGAACCAAAGTTCACTGACAATGATGAATCTACTGCTACTTTGACACAAGCATTTGCTTATTTGACAAAGGCATTCCAAGGACGCTATTCTACACCAACCAACAACAACCAAAGGATTTCATCGAACACTCGCAACAGGCAGATTGCTCAGCCGAGTTTCAATATGGGTCAAGGAGGACAAATGGTTGGGAATCAGCAAGGATATGCTGCTGGATTTCAGATGGGTAATCAGAACATGCAGAATGCAGGACAGTATGTAGGGAATCAGATGGGTCAGTTTGTTGGAAATCAGAGGGGTCAGAATGTTGGAAATCAAACAATGGGTAATCAGATTGGGAATGTTGCAGCTCCAGTTGTCAGGAATTATGGAAATGTGAATCAGGGTAATCCGATAAAGTGTTTCAACTGTCAGGGTGTAGGTCATATTGCAAGGAACTGTCCTACTAAGCCGAAGAAGAAAGATCCAGCGTACTTGAAGAAAGCATTGCTGTTGGCACAAAAGGAACAAGCAGGGTGTCAGATGAATGCAAAGGAAATGATTTTATGGCTCTTATGGATGACATGGAAGAACGAGAGGACATCGATGCGAACTGCATCTTCATGGCAAATCTTCAGGAGGCTAAGTACGACACGAATTCTGACACACCTCCTGTTTATGACACCAATGCACTATCTGAGGTACCATTATTCAATACATGCCACAATAATGATATATTTGATATGTCTCCTCATGAGGAACAGCATTCTGAGACTCCAGCACCCACTTATGACATATACCTGGACAATCCGAGTAGTAGCAATATTGATTCGGCAATTCCAGATATGAATCCGAGTGGAGGCTCAGTTTCACAGCATGCTGAGAATGATGAGGAAACACACACTTTCTTTGAATCATTACTGAATAATTGTAGCATTGAAATTGAGAAAGTGAAAAAGGTCAATCGCGATGTTAAGGCCGCGAATGAGAAAATGACTGCTGAACTTGAGAGGTATAAGAAAAACGAAAAAGCTTTTGAGTTTCATAAAAACCGACAGTCAGAATTAGAAGCTGGTTATCAAAATTTCGTTTCAAGGGAAAAACAATTGCAAATCAAGTTTGACACACTTGATGTTAATTCACACATGAAAATAAAATCCTTAAACGCCGAAATTTCTGATTTGAAAAGCCAACTTTCTAAACAAAAATCAACTTGTTCTGATCTTGAAAAAGAAAAGAAACAGTTGAAAGCAGATTTTTCATAACGAGAAAATGATCTTCTTGATGAAATCATTGAGAAACAAGAAACAATAAAAAAGTTGGAAGATTTTCTTGTGAAAACGGGTCATTCAAGTCATACCATTCATATGCTTATTAAAGATCCTAATCCGTTTTTACATACAATGAAGAAAATGGCTATCGGTTGTGAAAATCCTTATACTCTCAAGAAAGCTCGGAAAGAACATAATGTTTTGTACAATGGAAATATAATATATGCTAAACATGATCCTCCCGTTGTTCGTGATTCTGAGAAACGATAGAGCTTGCTGAAGAGAGTCTAACCAAAATGAAACAAAAGAATCCAGACCAAAAATCAATTGATTATGATAAACTCAACAAACTCTCTTGAGTTACTTTTGTCCAACAAAAATAAACACCAAATTTTTCCAAAAAACCAGTTGTTACAAAACAGTTAGCAAAACAAAAAGTTGTCTCTAAAGCTCTTTCAAATATGGAACAAATGTCGTCAAACAATCCTTTTAACACAAGTGATGCTAGAAGATTTCTAGATGATATTAAAAAGCGAATTGAGAAACTTCAAGGGATTGTTAAGTCTAAAACTACTATCAGTGTTAACAACTGGCATTCCAGCTTTCATGCTAAAATGAAAAAGGTGTTTGAAACAGAAATTACTACTCCACTAAATAATATCAATGCGAGAGTAATTCATTTTGAACAAGCATTTTTGAAAGAAACAGCCGACTTCGTCAAGGACCACAAATCCCTGGTGAAGGAAGCTAATGAAAATCTTGAAAACATCAAAGTTTTGGAAAACCTAAATGACTCTCTCTTCGAAGCAGTTATGTCTACCGATATTATGTCCATTATTTTGCAAACATATTCTGTTGAAGACGATGAAAGACTGCGAGCTGAGACCTCAGCAATTGTTTCAAAATATGAAAATGCTCTTATTAAACTTGAAAAAGAAAACGTGTCATATTTTAAACAACTTGATCGAAAAAGCGAAGAATACAAGTATAACAAACTGTCGTATGAGCGTGCCTTCAAAAACATGAAAGAGCAAAATGATCTTTTGAGGGCTCAGCTGGAAAGTCAAAAAGGGAAGGGTGTGGATAATAAGTTTGCAAAACTATCGACTTCGGACAAACCAAATACTTCAAAACCGGTTGTTAAACCAAAAATGTCAATTTCTCAATCTGTTCCGAAAGTCGATGTGAAAAATGATTTAACAAAACCAGTCACTTCAACACCCTTGCCCAAGCAAAATGAAAAAGAAAATATTGTTGATAATGGAAAAGCGATTGTCGGAACACCAAAAGTAATAGCACCTGGCCTTTATAAGATTAGTCCCACTATTACGTCTGCCTCCACATCTAAAACATATGGGACAAACGACAAAAGCGTAAAATATAATCCAAAAGAGACTAGGAAAGCTAAAAGAACTTCTAACGACAGAAATGTGAATCCTAATGCGTGTGCCTTAACTTCTACAGGAATAGAAAGCACCTCTAGGAGCAGCAGACTACAGCCTAGGAGCAATACAAGGAACAATAGAGTCTTGCCTGTCTCTAAGAGTAAATGCCTGAATAAAGTTGAAGAAGTAGAAGAACACCCTAGGAATCTACCACTTTGTAGTAAGAGACATATGTCATCTGAATGTAATGTCAAAAGTACTATTTCTAATGCATGTAATGACTCTGTTTGCTTAATGTGCAAGAAATATTTATCTAATGATGTTTGTGATGATTATGTTTCTAAAAATGTGACTGTTACACCTGAATAAAAGAACATTCCAAAAGGAACTAGTGCTAGATCTAGATCAATAGGAAGACTAATAAAGATATACAAACAAAAACAAATCCTAATGAAAAGGCAGAATAAATGGGATTGGGAAGTAATACTACTCCCAGACCCCCTAATATAAGACCCAATCCCAGAAAGACTAAAAGAAAATCATGTATTAGTCCAGGTAAATCCATTATATATAAAATAAGAGATAAATAAATCAAAATCTTTCATAACTTTATTGACACCCGGTCAGGAAAAAAGAGGGAAATCTACTTTTTTATAATAGTTCTTAATTATTATTAAATTAAAAATTCCATTTTCATGGATATGGATTGATGTAGATATAGTTATTGGTCTAATTTCTCGAAAGAGTAATTTAAATCTATATATTTGCAAATCCTCAAATGTTAGACCTCATCTCATCAAGAAATAGCATAGACTCACCCTTAAGACTATCAGTTCCTTGCTTTCCCCTGTCCTGGGGCTTTGTCCTTGCGGCAACCACTGGAATATTACAGAACGATCTAAAGAGGGTCATAGCTTATTCAACTTGCAGTCAATTAGGTAGCATAGTTGGAATTTCTTCCTGCGGCGAATAAAGGGGAAGACTTAGCTAAATTCCCATCTCTCATTTATCCCTTTTATTTCCCTTTCCAAGAAAAGATCTAAATTTCTGAGAGCGTGAAGAATTAGGTCAACCACTAGTAGTCAAATGCCTAGGAACTATCTTAAGTATTGTGTATGGAAACCAACGGGTTGAGAGTTCATACTCCAGAATGGAAAATTGAAAGTTGTTCAAATTGAACCAGTAGAAACTTTCTATGAGTGTGATCCGGATTTAACCCCTCACCTCATGGAACCAAATTCAAAACGGTTTCCAAATACAAACTCTTATGTTCTTCACAGGTTATCGAAATATGTTTTTGGATCGTCGACTCGGGTTACTCCAAGCACATGACCGGGAATCTAAAGCTGCTGATCAATTTCGTCTGGAAATTCATGGGAACTGTACGCTTTGGAAATGATCATGTAGCAGCTATTCTGGGTTATGGAGATCTTCAGTTTGGGAATTATTTGATCACTCGAGTTTACTACGTCGAAGGGTTGGGACACAATTTGCTTTCAGTTGGGCAGTTTTGCGATGCAGATTTAGAGGTTGCATTTAGGAGAAACACGTGCTTTGTTAGAAATTTGGTTGGCAATGATCTCTTAACTGGAAATCACGGCACCAACCTATATGCTATCGACATCAGCCAAATGGCCTCTTCATCTCCAATATGTCTTATGACAAGAGAATCTCGAACTAAGTCCTGGCTGTGGCATAGAAGATTATCCCATCTCAATTTCGACACCATCAACAAATTAGCCAAAGACAACATCGTCAACGGACTCCCCAAGTTTAAGTACACCAAGGAACACCTATGTCCATCTTGTGAACTTGGAAAAAGCAAATGGGCATCATATAAACCCAAAACCATACCTAGTTCAGAAGCACGGTTACATACGTTGCACATGGACTTATGTGGCCCAATAAGAGTTGAAAGCATAAACGGAAAGAGGTGTATTCTTCTTATCGTCGATGACTATTCAAGATATACATGGGTAAAGTTTATGAGGTCAAAAAACGAAGCACCAGGCATCATCATCACCTTTCTGAAGCGTATTCAAGTCCTACTTCAAGCTCCAGTAAGGATTGTAAGAACAAACAACGGTACAGAATTTACTAATCAGGAGTTAAGAACTTATTTTGAAGATGCTGGAATCAGACATCAGACATCCGTTGTTAGAACTCCACAGCAGAATGGGGTAGTTGAAAGAAGAAATAGAACTCTTGTGGAAGGTGCTCGCGCAATGCTGATTTATTCTAGTGCACCACTATTCTTATGGGCTGATGCTGTTGCCACTGCTTGTTTCACTCATAACCGTTCCCTAATCCATCCAAGATTCAATAAAACACCATATGAGCTAGTGAACAATCGGAAACCTGATATCTCTTACCTTCACGTGTTTGGCGCTTTGTGCTATCCAACGAACGACAGAGAAGATCTAGGAAAGCTGAAAGCTAAGGGTGATATTGGAATCTTCATTAGATACTCAGAAAACTCGAGGGCATTCAGGGTGTACAATAGAAGAACAAAAATGATAATGGAGATGATGAATGTGAAGTTTGACGAGATTTCTCAAATGGCTTCTAAGAGACTCGCTCTAGAACCCGCGCTTAACCCAATGGCTTCTGAGAGACACGCTCTAGAACCCGCGCTTAACCCAATGGCTTCTAATCAAAACAGATTAGGACCCGCACCAAACCCGCAGAATTCTGGACACATTAGTTCAGGACTCGTACCTCAAGGAGCTCAATCAACAACAACTGACAAACCTTCAGAACAAGAACTGGAAAATTTCTTCGAGTTAATGTTTGATGAATACTATGATGGAACTTCGACAAATGCATCACAACATCATTCCGCTGCACCCACTCAAAACCATCAACCACCACCACCACCACAAGATGCATCTACTACAATCGAAGCTGACGCACCAACTCCCTCGACCTCATCTACATCTACTCCATAAACTCCAATTCTTGAAATTATTCTACCAAGAGTTGATGAGCAAAATCAAAACACACAACTTCAAGAAGAACCAACACATAATCAAAATGATACTGCGTTAGAATAAGAAGTGTTCGAAAACCCATTTGCAACGGACTCAGCTGAATCATCTTCAAGGTTACAAGAACCATCTAACACACATACGTTAAACACAAGGTACCCTTCTACACTGATTCGTACAATTTTAGATCCAAAAAGGATACACAAAGGAAATATGTGTAACCCCGATTCATTGTCCCGATGAAGGATGAATGGAATATGTGATTTCGGGATCGTGAAACGTGTTGTGAATGGATAAAAGAGTGAGATTTTTGGTTTTTAATCTACAAATATGAAATAATAACTAAAAACAATTAATTAACTAAAGCAAATATTAATCTAAACACTAATTAATAAGCAATTTTTAAAACCCTAATAAGCACTAATTAATAAGCAACTTTTAAAAAGACAACTAATTTAGAAACTACTGATAAGCTGAGATTCAGCTGAGGAAATCAAAACAGTAAGCTCTTTTTTTTTTGAAGAAAGAAGAAAAATGAAATTTTTAAAAGAAAGCAAATAAGCTACGATTAAGCTAAAGGGAAACTTAATTAATCTAATTTGAACTAAATATAATCTAAGCTATCTAATAACCTCAGAATAAGCAAATAACAGAAGCAATAAGCACTGATGAAACCTCAAGAAGCAAAAAGCTCAACTGATGCAGTCCTATGATTGGGCTACTGAGGGCTTTTTGAGCTGCTAAAAAGCTATGTATAAGATACTGAAAAAATTCTTAAAAATATGAAACACCTAAGTAAGCCACCAAAGATTGTCTGTGCCAAATTTCAGCAAAAAAGGACTTAAAATGAAGCAATTAAAAATCTAAAATATGGGCTGAATAGGACATGTTGATGTGTAGACTGTCATAACTTTCTGATGCAGCAGAATGGGTATTGTGACCTCAATGCCTTTAATACTTAATGAAATACTACCAATTCTTAAACTCTTACTTTAACTACTGAAATGCACCTAAATTGATAAAAAATAAGGGCCAAAAAGCTATAACTTATTAAGAGCTTAAATGATCAGTTCAACTTCTAATTCTATAATTGCTCCAACAAACTCAAATTCTTAAAAGGCTTCAAAATAGCTTAACACCTACTTGAGATCAACTACTCTAGATCCAAATAAGCTTAATCAAAACTCATAATATGGTCAATGAACAGTACAAACACTTTTTCTACCCAAAACAAGCTAATTCCAAACACCCCTTATAGAAACTGTTTTGAACTTTTATGAAGAAACTTGATGAATTAAGCCATGATATCACTTATTTAACCAATACTAACTTATAATAAGCTGATTTAAGCACAAATTAACTGATGCAAACAACTAATCACTAGATTAACCACAAAATGCAAGTATGACAGTATTGAAGCAGTTTTGAACAAATATGATGAAACTAGCTATCAAATGACTTATACTACTCAAATAAGCTAAAATATGATGAATATAAGCTAAAATGAACAACAAACAAGCTCAGAACACAGATCTACACCATTTTACTAGATTATACAATTTTAAGCTAAAAATCAAAGGATTAAACTCACTCTTGGCCTTAGCTTAACAAAGGCACCCAATTAAGGGCAGCTACAAGCTCCAGCTTATTCAGAGAATAAGCTGGTTAAGTCCATCTTGCCCCTCCATTGCAGGCAACTTCCTTAAGCTTTCCACAAATTGCAAAGGTATGTAACTTTGATTATTTGGACTGATTTGATCACTAAACAACTCACAACTAGCTATGAAAGTTAAAATGAGCTTAAGTAAACAGGAAATAAGCTTGTTGAAGCTTGAAATAAGATTTGAACTTATTTTATTTATTTTTTTTAATGATTTTTTCTATTTTTTGTTTTTGATATAAGATGAACAATAATGAAAGATAAATGTTTATAAAAGCTAACAAGGTTTAATAAAGGCTAATGAAACAGTAAACAAGCTTTTTAAACTACTATTAAGCTAAATGAGAATTAAGGTAGACAAAGGAATACGAATCATAAAAGAAGTAAACTAGATTTTATTAATTAAAACTTGAAAGTTACAATATGAAAGCTGAAAATTACAAGTTACTTAAGCTAGAAAACTAATTTGGCAGAGATTCGACACTAAAAATTACACTAATTTAGACTCTAAAAAACTAACTCCCCTTTGTGAGGAGGATGGGGGTTATTTATAACCAGCTCTGAAGCTTCTAGGGTTTCCCTTGGATCAATCTCAGCCCTTAATTCAAAGGATGTCATCATCATAGCCACCAATCAGCCCTTGGATCAAATGTTGTGTCACCTCAGCCAATTAGGATGCTTCAATCTTCCACGTGGGATGGGATATGACAATATTCTCTGACATGGCAGAGGTTCTAGAAGGTGTACGGGTAAAAAAAACGGGTCTGGGGTAAATTGGAGAAGAAGGAGTAACAGTGTTTGGCGGTTCTTTTTATTTTTATTATTTAATGAATTGTTGACCGGGTTATGGGTGGCTTGACCGGGTTATGTGGGAAACGGGTTAAAGTTTTTAGTGGGAGATCCGGATTTATAAGTTGGGCTGGGAAGTGTGGACTGGGCTGGGGGTATTTTTATGGATTGGGTTTTTATTATAAAACTGGTTGTGTATTTAAGTTTAGGATTTAGTGTGAAATGGATTTAATGTTAAGGGACTAATTTTGCCATATGCTGAAATTCACACCAAGGACTGATTTTGTAATTATGTAATGATCCAAGGGCTTTTCTTCAAATATATTTTTACTTTGACGAATTCTTCCCCGGCTTCGGCTTTAAATATCTCTTTCCAAATCTCGTGCTCGTGTTTCCCGGATTTTCTTGATTTTTTTCCGTATTTTTAAATATCCGTACCTGCATATAAATAAACACAAAAACACAAATATCTTTGGTATTTTGTTAGTTTTTGGTCGTTTTGGTCTTAATTTAGTCAAATAAAAGTATGTGTTTAAGCACATACCAAAATCCCCCAGACTAAGTTATTGCCGTGTCCTCACGCAATGTTATAGAAACACATTTTTGAAACAAAAAATTTCCAATCTCTCTTTACTAACTTTGAAAAGTAGCAAAATTTTCAAAAGAGATTAAGAAATCTAAAGTTTTAAAAACTCCCCATTTTTCCATTTTATTCTATTTTTATATTTTTCTCTTTTTCATGTGACGGTTTTTTCGACAATCATTATTTAACAATAACTTTTAGGGTCAACGAGTAGGAAACACGACTCATAAAGAAGTGACCATACGGATAAAATTCGTCATCCTTAATTTTTCACGAGTCCCCAAACTAAGCTTAAAAACAAAATCATTGTTATATACAAGTTAGATTGCTAACACTACCCATAGAAATTAATTGTGTACGCTTAGCTACTTCTTGCTCCCATATTCCTAATGTCTCTATTTATTTTATTTTTGCCTGAGAAATGAATTTCTTCATACTTTTGTTTCGATAATTCTTTAAGTCCGATAAAGACACCAAGTTTAGATGCTAACTAGTGTCTAATCTTCCTCCGAAAACCGTTGCCATAAAAATGAGGTCCACATCAAGGTGATTTAAAATGGGGCTTATTATTATATTTTTATATTTTTGACTTTTGCAAAAAAAAAATTTATTTATTTATTTATTATTTTATTTATTATTTTTTTTAACAACCTAACTTTTTATTGAAGTTGTGTACCATAAACTATGGATCTTCACGGGGAAATTCCAATACCTTACACCTTCCGGAATAAAGGATCCAAGGGCCGTTACAACGGAGAGTTCCAAGACCTTAACGCCTTTCAGAATCAAGGGTCCAAGTGCCGGTGTAAGAGGGTAGCCAAGACCTAAATACCTTCTGGAAATAAGAATCCAAGGACCGATCTCGAATCCACAAATTATAGCACATAAATTTAAGATTTATTTATTTATGCTTAATTTTAGTGCCACCACTCCAAATCTCGTGTACGATAAACTAACCGGAACTTTACAGATAATTCCAAGACTCTAGACATTCCTGAAATGAGGATCCAAGTTCGTTAGACCAAGACCTCACACATCCTGAATTAGAGATCCAAGGGCCGCTTTATGAACCGCCGCTTATGTTACACGACACTTGTAGTAACCTTTATGTGTACCCAACTTTTATAAGCAAGAATTTTCTTAAGAAGACAAAAACTAATCATCACCAAAACCTAACACCCTTAATTAATCCTAAGATTCTATTTTTAAGATGTGCAAGCTTATGGGAGCAAAAAGCCACAAATAACTTCGATGAGCTCTAAAGAGATCCAACTACTCCACGTTTAGCAATCTAGCTTATAAACAACTCTATCATTTCTTGTTCTTCGCAAATTTAAAATCTTAAATAATAAGATCCGCGAATGCTTAGCCAAGTATAAAATCAAGAAGCACATATTTAAAGTCGATTATTGGAACGTGCAAATTCTTAGAAAGAATTCGCATTTTTTAGCTCCTTGTATAAAAGACTAGCACGACTTTCATTTAAAAGGTTAAGGAGACAAGCTAGGGCTCAACACGTCCGGTCAAGTCAGAATTTTATTCCTACTCTCACCAGCGGAAAGTCAACAAAATGTCAAAATTTATTATATTTTTGCAAAAATTTTTAAATTTTTTCATTTTTTGGATTTTTGGTGGAAAAATGGGGTTGCGAGAGTAAACGGCAAAAAATGCAAGGCAAAATCAAATAGAAAGATTACCCCCTCCCCCCAGACTAAAACGAGACATTGTCCCCAATGTCTTAAAGGTAAGGGTTCTCATACATAAATCTAAGGCCGTTTATTAATTATGCCAAAAGATAAATGTTAAACGATAAGATTTAGGATACTGGATAAGCAACGAATGATGAAACTCGAGTGGAGAGAAACACAACCACGAGCACGAGAGTCTTCATTATTCGAGAAAATCCTGGACTCGATCACCAACATTGAAAATGCGGTTCTTGATCTTGGAGTCATGAATCCTCTTTGTTTTCTCTTTGTAGATTAAAGAGTTCTCGTAGGCTTGATCCCGAAGCTCATTTAATTCATTCAATTGAAGCTTTCGGTGATCACCCACGATCTTGAGGTCAAAATTGGCATGTTTTAAGGCCCAATATGCCTTATGCTCGAGCTCGATGGGCAGATGGCAAGCCTTTCCGTAGACCAACTTGTAAGGAGTGCACCCGATGGGTATCTTGTAAGCGGTACAGAAGGCCCATAATGCATCATCTAATTTGTCGGCCCACGAGGCTCGGTTATCGCCTACGGTCCTTTCCAATATTCATTTCAATCCACGATTCGAAACCTCAACTTGACCGCTTGTTTGTAGGTGATACGCGGTAGAAAGACGATGGGTAACACCATACTTGAGCATAACTTTAGCAAATTGATCATTGCAAAAGTGAGTACCGCGATCACTGATTATAGCACGAGGAGTTCCGAATCAGGAGAAGAGATTTTTCAAGAATTCTACAACCACTCGGGCGTCATTAGTGGGGAGCGCTTTTGCTTCAGCCCATTTAGACAAGTAGTCGACGACCACGAGGATATATTTGTTCCCTCGTGAAGACGGGAATGGCCCCATGAAATCGATGCCCCACACGTCAAAAATCTCGCAGACTTGAATTGCATTTTGAGGCATTTCATCTTTTTGTGAGATTTTTCCTTGACGTTGGCAAGAGTCACATGACTTTACCAAGTCGTGGGCATCGCAGTAAATTGTCAGCCAATAGAACCCAGCATCAAAGACTTTTTTAGCGGTGTAGCTGGCACCATGATGTCCCCCCGTGGGTCCTTTATGGGAAGCCTTGAGGATGTCAATGGCTTCTTGGCCATGCACACACCGTCTAATTACTTGATCAGCACATATTCGGAATAAGTAGGGGTCGTCCCAAAAGTAATGTTTAACATCTTTGAAAAATTTCTTTTTCTGCTGGGACGACATCCCTTTCACCACAAAATTCCCCGCATGGTAATTTGCATAGTCGGCAAACCATGGGGTTCTCGGATCATCCTTTAAAGATATCATCCCCAGTGTCCCGAGAGGAAATGTTTCGGTGATTTTCTTTTTCTCGAGAACACTTTGATGGGGATTTTCAAGTCTGGATAAATGATCGGCGGCTAGATTCTCTGCTCTTTTTTTTTATCACGAATGATAATATTAAATTCTCGGAGAAGAAGAATCCACCGAAGTAATCTCGGCTTAGCATCTTGCTTAGCTAAGAGATATTTGAGAGCAGAATGGTCCGTATACACTATGCTTTTGGATAAGACAAGATATGGTCTAAATTTTTCAAAAGTGTAGACAACGGCCAACAATTCTTTCTCGGTAGTAGTATAGTGAGATTGAGCGTCGGTCATTGTCTTGCTGGCATAGTGTATCGGCTGAAAGTATTTGGTTTTCCGTTGCCCCAGGACTGCTCCGATAGCATAAACACTTGCATCACACATGAGCTCAAAGGGCAAGTCCCAATCGGGGGCAACTAATATTGGTGCTTCAGTCAGTTTCTTTTTAAGAACCTCGAATGCTTCGATGCATTCGGGAGAGAAAAAGAACGGAGTATCTTTTTCAAGAAGATGGGTCAGAGGCCGGGCGATTTTAGAAAAATCTTGAATAAATCGTCTGTAGAAACTGGCATGACCAAGGAAACTTCGGATTCCTTTAACGGTAGTGGGATGAGGTAGCTTAGCGATAACATCGACTTTAGCTCGATCGACCTCAATCCCGGATTTGGAAATCTTATGGCCGAGGACAATGCCCTCTTTAACCATGAAGTGGCACTTCTCCCAATTTAGAACAAGATTGGTGTTTTCACACCGTTCAAGCATTTTGTCTAAATGGGAGAGGCAAGATGAGAAAGAATTTCCATAGACCGAGAAATCATCCATAAAGACTTCCATTGTCTTCTCGATCATATCATGGAATATAGCCATCATGCACCTCTGGAACGTGCCTGGGGCATTGCATAAGCCAAAAGGCATGCGGCGGTAGGCAAACGTTCCGTAGGGGCACGTGAAGGTGGTCTTTTCCTGATCTTGGGGATCAATTGGTATTTGAAAATACCCGAAAAAGCCATCGAGAAAACAATAGAACACATTTCCCGCCAAACGCTCAAGCATTTGGTCCATAAACGATAGAGGGAAATGGTCTTTACGGGTAGCATCAATGAGTTTTCGGTAATCAATACACACTCTCCATCCGGTGACGAGACGTGTGGGGATTAACTTATTTTCTTTGTTTGTCACAACGGTCATTCCACCCTTTTTGGGCACACAGTGGACCGGGCTAACCCATGAGCTATCAGAAATTGGATAAATCATCCCAGCGTCGAGGAGTTTAAGAACTTCCTTTTTTATGACATCATGGATTTTTGGGTTAACTCGTCTTTGTTGTTGGACAGCGGGTTTGAAATTATCTTCGAGCAAGATCTTGTGGGTACAAAAACGAGGGTCTATGCCCTTTATGTCGGAGATCTGCCAAGCGATGGCACTCTTATGCTTCTTAAGCACGTCTAAGAGTTGGGTCTTCTCCTCATCTTTAAGGTCTTTAGAAATGATGACGGGATATTTGTCGGTTTCTTCTAAGAAAGCATATTCGAGATGAGGAGGTAAATCCTTGAGCTCGAGCTCCGGAGGATTCTCAGTAGACGGCTTTACTTCTTTGATTTCTTCCGGAGGGAGAGAAGATGACGGATCATTGTTAAGTAACTTCTCAAGGAGAAGAATGTCTCCCTCCGGGTCAAAGTCTGAATTATCAATTTCCGGTGAAACTGATTCATTCTTAAGACAAGCCTCGATCTCTTCCAAGATGAAATCACTTCCCTCAAACGGAGTGAGGGAAAGGGGAAGAGTCGGAAAGAATAGGTTGAGAAGAAGGAGTGGGATTGCCACTCAAGGATTTATCGGAAAATCCAAGAACTTCTTGAGAATACTCCTCCGAGGCAACATCAATCACATCAATTCGATTAACCGAGACGGAATCGTGATTGGAGGAGTATTTGAAAGTTCGATCTAGGTTAAAGGTCACAGCCTCATTATCCACCCGCAGTGTTATTTCTTCACCATATACGTCAATCAAAGCACGCCCGGTCCTCAAGAACGATCGTCCGAGAATTAGAGGAACCCGGGGATCAGTATCAAAATCTACAACCACAAAATCGGTGGGGAAATGGAACTTCCCCACTTTGACAAAGACATCCTCGGCTATTCCAAGTGGACGGGTTATGGAACGGTTCGCAAGCTCGAGGGTCATGCAAGTAGGAGTGAGTTCTGGCAGAGAAATCTTGTTCCAAACAGAAAGCGGCATTAGGTAGATGCTTGCACCAAGATCGACCAAGGCGTAGCATTCAACCATCCCCGGAAAATCACATGGAATGAGAAATTTTCCGGGATCTCCGAGCTTTTCGGGAAGCTTTTTGAGGAGAACCGCTGAGCAATTCTCATTCAAAGGAGTTTTTGCTAATTCAAATAGTTTTTCCTTATTGCTCAATAAACCCTTGATGGTGGAAGCAAACTTAGGCATCAGAAGTAAATAATCCGCGAAGCTTATGTCAAAATGCAAATCTTGGAAGATTTGAAAGAATTTCTCCATTTGATTTGAAGCTTTTTCGCGGAGCTTTTGATCATTCAATCTTGAAGGATAAGGAAGTTTGGTTTTGATGGGAGCTTCTTCGGGCTCAAAAACAATCTTTGGTTTAGACGGTTGGACAACCGGAGGTTGGACGTCTTTGGTTCTTCCATTGTTAGTAGGAAGTTTCGTGTCCTTTGTCTCCTCGGTCTCACGGTCGACTACCTTGGGAGGAAGAGAAGAAGAGGTAGTCGGAGTCGTGGGTCCATCATATGATACACCACTTCGGGTGGTGATTGCTTTCATATCACCCCTCGGGTTAGCAATTGTGTTGCTAGGAAGAGACGACGTACCCGAGGTTGAGGGTTGATTCATTTGTAAAAAAACACTCATCATTTGCTTAAGCTCGTTTGTTTGTCGAGTCAACGTCGTATCAATCTCTTTCCGAAGTTCAACTCTCATGTTATTAATTTGAGTCTGCATGGTTCGTATGCTAGCATCAGTTGTCTTCATATAGTTTGAGAAATTGGGAGAAGGTGCAACTTGTGTAGGAGGAGATTGATAGACTTGTTGCGGTTGAGCATGATAATTGTTTCCACGGTTTTGGTTGTAACTTTGGTTTTGATTGTAACCTTGGTTGGTTTGATGAAAACGATTTTGGTTGTTTTGAACGGGTGTGAAACCGGGTGGCCCCATTTGGTTGCTAGCTCGGTAGTTAACTTCACCTTGAGGACGAGATCCTTGATTTTGATTGTAGTTCGCAGCTGCTACGGTAGCATTGCAAACTTGGCTGTCGGTAGCTTTACAATCATAATAAGGATGGGGACCACCACATATAACACAATTTTCTTGTACCGCTTTGACTTGAGCGGGTGGAGAAGAATGTTTCTTTTGTTTAGAGAGAACAAGAATTTGGATACATTCCGTGAGTTTGTCGAGCCTAGCATCCGTGCTAGAGACATTGGTATTCACTTTTGAAACAACCGATTTGTTTCGAGAAGTGGGAACCTTGGATTTGTTCTCGATAATCGTCAAAATATCTCTCGGCATTCGACTCAAGATATTGCCACCGGCGGCTGCATTGAGTGAATCTTGCCCGATTGAGTTAAAGCATTGTAGAACATATCGATTTGATGTAGTTCCGAGAAACCGTGATGTGGGCATTTACGTAGGAGATCCTTAAATCGTTCCCATGCCTCACCAAAGTTCTCATCAAAACGTTGCTGGAAATTTGTGATTTCATTCCTGAGATTAGTCATTTTAGACGGAGGAAAGAAATAATTCACGAATTTATGGACGAGATCTTCCCAAGTATGGATCGATTAAGGGGGTTCTTTTTCAAGCCAAATCCGGGCTGCCCCCTCGAGGGAAAATGGGAATAACATCAATTTAATAGTGTCATGAGGGACATCCTTATGGTAGTGTGCGGAGGTCAACTGGTTAAACCATCGGATGTGTGTGTGGGGATCCTCCCTCTCAAAACCATGAAATTGATTTCCCGTGACAAGTTGTATTAAACCGGTTTTAAGCTCAAAATTTGTATTATTAATTGGTGGTACAACAATAGCATCTCCGTATCCCACGGTGGGACATTGGAGTAACTCTTGCATAGTACGTTGATCCTCGGCCATTTCGGTAATGGGAGTATCAACTTGAAGACATAACTCGGGTACGTTAACTCTTTTGTGTCGACGAGAACGACGAGTCGGTAAGAGAGAAGATTTATTAATTAAGTTTGATTTGGAAGGGGTGAGCATACACCAAAAATAAATTTAAAAGAAAAATGAATTTGGAAAAGGAAAATATTTTTGGATTTTTTATATTAAAGGAAAATAAACACAATATTTTTGGTACCAATCCCTCAACCGATATCGTTTCTCTTAAGACTACTCGCAGAGTGGCGGAGAAGCAAAGGTCCGCTTGAAAGCTGATTAAAAACCCGCCTCTTTCAGTTCGTCAATTTAATGTCAAACCTTCCTTAAACCACTTGTATAGGTTGTAATCAAAAGATAATCCGAAATCAAATGATTTCACGATTGTTTTGTTGTTTTTCGATTTTTTTGGTGTTGTTAACACTTTAGGAAAAGTGTTAGTGGTTTTTTTTTTTTTTTTTTTTTTTTTTTTTTTTTTTTTTAATTTTATATTTTTGAAAATATTTACGAAGAAAAACGATAACTTCCCGGGAGAGGGGTCTTCAAAACACGAATCGAAAAACGGAATCACGAATTCACGTCAACCTTCCCCGGCAGCGGCGCCAAAAACTGATTCGTACAATTTTAGATCCAAAAAGGATACACAAAGGAAATATGTGTAACCCCGGTTCGTTGTCCCGATGAAGGATGAATGGAATATGTGATTTCGGGATCGTGAAACGTGTTGTGAATGGATAAAAGAGTGAGATTTTTGGTTTTTAATCTACAAATATGAAATAATAACTAAAAACAATTAATTAACTAAAGCAAATATTAATCTAAACACTAATTAATAAGCAACTTTTAAAACCCTAATAAGCACTAATTAATAAGCAACTTTTAAAAAGACAACTAATTTAGAAACTACTGATAAGCTGAGATTCAGCTGAGGAAATCAAAACAGTAAGCTTTTTTTTTTTTTTTTTTTTTTTTGAAGAAGAAAAATGAAATTTTTAAAAGAAAGCAAATAAGCTACGATTAAGCTAAAGGGAAACTTAATTAATCTAATTTGAACTAAATCTAATCTAAGCTATCTAATAACCTCAGAATAAGCAAATAACAGTTTCAATAAGCACTGATGAAACCTCAAGAAGCAAAAAGCTCAACTGATGCAGTCCTATGATTGGGCTACTGAGGGCTTTTTGAGCTGCTAAAAAGCTATGTATAAGCTACTGAAAAAATTCTTAAAAATATGAAACACCTAAGTAAGCCACCAAAGATTGTTTGTGCCAAATTTCAGCTAAAAAGGACTTAAAATGAAGCAATTAAAAATCTAAAATATAGGCTGAATAGGACATGTTGATGTGCAGACTGTCATAACTTTCTGATGCAGCAGAATGGGTATTGTGACCTCAATGCCTTTAATACTTAATGAAATACTACCAATTCTTAAACTCTTACTTTAACTACTGAAATGCACCTAAATTGATAAAAAATAAGGGCCAAAAAGCTATAACTTATTAAGAGATTAAATGATCAGTTCAACTTCTAATTCTATAATTGCTCCAACAAACTCAAATTCTTAAAAGGCTTCAAAATAGCTTAACACCTACTTGAGATCAACTACTCTAGATCCAAATAAGCTCAATCAAAACTCATAATATGGTCAATGAACAGTACAAACACTTTTTCTACCCAAAACAAGCTAATTCCAAACACCCCTTATAGAAACTGTTTTGAGCTTTTATGAAGAAACTTGATGAATTAAGCCATGATATCACTTATTTAACCAATACTAACTTATAATAAGCTGATTTAAGCACAAATTAACTGATGCAAACAACTAATCACTAGATTAACCACAAAATGCAAGTATGACAGTATTGAAGCAGTTTTGAACAAATATGATGAAACTAGCTATCAAATGACTTATACTACTCAAATAAGCTAAAATATGATGAATATAAGCTAAAATGAACAACAAACAAGCTCAGAACACAGATCTACACCAGTTAACTAGATTAAGCAATTTTAAGCTAAAAATCAAAGGATTAAACTCACTCTTGGCCTTAGCTTAACAAAGGCACCCAATTAAGGGCAGCTACAAGCTCCAGCTTATTCAGAGAATAAGCTGGTTAAGTCCATCTTGCCCCTCCATTGCAGGCAACTTCCTTAAGCTTTCCACAAATTGCAAAGGTATGTAACTTTGATTATTTGGACTGATTTGATCACTAAACAACTCACAACTAGCTATGTTAGGAATATAAATATTCATATGAAGGCTCGGTCACCCCGAGCATCTAATTAGCATTTATATAGCTCGTAGGCCTATATATATTTGTTTAGTATTATTAGTAATATTAGTATTAGCTTAGTCGTATTTATATTCGTGGAGTGGGTCGGGGCTTTCCCCACTGTCAGCTCACTCCACAGCCCACTAGGGGCACAAATATTAGGACTATATGTATAACCCTTCCCACACAAGGGAAGGGTGGAACTCCTCTCACATTAATCTAATACATTCCAGTTTTCTCTCAAAGGAGTCTCCCTCTCTCTCTAACTTCTCTCTACTAACTAACTCAATGGAGTTCTTGATCTTTCAAGATCCAAGGCCACCCGAATAGATCCACACAATCAAGATGGTTATTTCCTACAATTGGTATCAAGAGCCATGGTTTCATCTTGGTCAGATCTGTGGTCCATGGTTAGGTCCGTTTATTGTGCTTGGATTTGTGGTGGTCACTTTGTCTGTTCTCATTTTTTTTGGTCCGAATGTAATGTGGCTGCTTGTTATTCGTGTATTATCTCATGTTAATCCACAAGATTCACTGATATGTTTTGTCTTCATTAGGTGTTGACTTCTACATCTGCTACTTTAAATTGTTGGCTAATCTTAATTTCGACATCCCATGTTTTAATCCTAAGATTCGCTGCTACTTTTTATCATTCGAATATTAAGGATACTGCCGCTATTCTCAATTTATTATTTCGGTTTTTGAATGATTAGAGTTAAAAGCGTTTTTTCTTTGCTTGCATAATACATAGTGAAGAATATTTTGGTCCGAATTAAACGAATATTTTGAAATAGCAGTGGATTCATTTTTGGATGTAATTTGTGGGTTTAGTAGTTAACTCTTGCTTGAAGATTGAAAATGTTCTTAGTTGCTGTTTGTGTCCTAAGATGAAGTGTTCTTGAATGCGGTTTGTCATGTAAGAGAAAAACACAGATCCGGTTTTTAAGGAAAGTACGAAAGTGACAGCTTTGACCGGTCAAATGCGGTTTGTCCCAGACGCGGTTTGTCCCAGACGCGGTTTGTCCATTGGCTCACAGACTCGGTTTGTCTGTTTAACCCTGGACTCGGTTTGTCCATACTATCATGAACTCGGTTTGACCAGTTTGTCACGGACTCGGTTTGTGTACATAAGGTGTACGCGGTTTGTGTATAATCACGAACTCGGTTTGTGTTTCTAACTTGTATACGGCTTGTGTTTTGCACAGACGCGGTTTGTCTATACTTTCATTGACTCGGTTTGTCTGTTACTCGTTTTTGTGATAGTTTAAGGTTTGTCACTCGGTCAAATGGTCAAACGACTACAACAACAAACAACAATCACAACTCCAACGATCCTAAACCCAGTCAACAACAACAAACAATAATTGTCCTAAACCCAATCAACCACAACAACATAAACCGATCTCAGTTTTTCGTTTTTTTTATTTTGTGTGGTTCTTCTAACTCAAAGATCTTAAAAGATCTAAACACAAAAAAACGTATACATCATAGATCGTTAAAAACACAAAGCAAAATATAGTCACAACATTTCGATCTCAGTTGGGTGCACATTTAATTCAAATCGATAACGATTTTTTGTGACCTTAACCATCATCGATCTATAGAAGAACAAAGCCTCCTATTTTATTTTTCGAATGATATATAGAACGAACCAATAACAATACCGTTTTGATTCATTTTTTTCATTCGGTTCTATAAAAGAAAGGCCTTGAGAAGTCCTTATTAATATTCGAAACATAAAATAGATATCAAAACAAAAGTGTTTCAATATCACTTTCTTTCGTTCGATTAAACAAAGAAACACAAGTGCAATCAAATCTTACCGGTCTTTTGTGAGATCAACGAAAGAAAGAAAGGCTTCTATTTCAATAGCAAGGTCGAATCTTTTGGTGGCTGCATGTTTTTGGGTTAGAGAAGAAATGGTGTGATAGGCGGATGAAGTTTAAGATGAGATTGATGATATTGTGTTATGTGGCTGAGTGAAGCTTGTGATGAAAGGGGCGGATTATTATTTTGATTAGGGTTAAATTAGTGTGTTGTGGGTTATATATATACCGGATTATTAGGGTTTAGTGAGAATTGGATTGGGTCTCATGATTGATTGAATGGGCTGGACAAGTTGAGTGGTTTAGACCGGACTTTCCTAAGAGCTAGGTGGGCTGAATCTTTGTTGGACTTACACGTGCACTAGTCTGTCTTAAATCATGTGTTTTGGCTGAAATTTAGTTAGCCGAAATTTGCTTCTAAATGGCTGTGTGGACTTAAAGCTTGGATTTGGATCTTTGGATTGGGCTGTAGAGTTTATCCAAATCAATTTAACAATTGTGGCTTTTGATGGCTTTTGAAATATAATTAACAAATGTACTCTTCATACATTGTGTTAATTTATTTCTGTCACAATTGATTGCATAAAGGAGTGGAATTTCGGTTATTAGTGTCACATGGTCTCACACGTCACGGCTAGTATTTGGGCTCATGAATATCAATGTGATTGCAGAATAGTGGATTTGGCTGCACGGTCCTATTAATGTCTACGATTCAAGTGAGTCTGCAATTTGATGTTTACGAGTTGAGTTACAGTTGACAAATTGCAATGTGATTAATTGTGATTGGTCAAGTTGCGTGTTTAACTTATTGCGACTTGACGGATTGCTAGTTGACCAGTTACGATATGACGTTGCGAGTCATCACTTACGATTCGACTTATGGTGATTTGGTTGATTGCAATCTGTCTTGGTGCAATTTGGCAATCTGTGACTTGGCCTGTTGCAATTTGATTAAGTTGTGATTTGACTTCTGTGACTTGAATTTCGAAGATTGGTATTGCACCTCACTCTTGGGTATTCTGGTTGATTTCACGGTTTCTCTTGTAGTTTTTAGAAAATCCCGCGAAAGATTCGATTTCTCGGTTTAAATCTCAAGAGCTGTAAAATCCCGTGAAATTAATTTTGGACAAGTAGGCTGGACTTGGGTTTAGAAATAATGAAACTTACGGGGTGTGACTAATTTTTCGGGATAAGTTTGTGCTTCAAGATCAGCAGGAATTGGGAAATTATGATTACTTGGTTGGTTTGTTAATTCACGGGTTGGTGTACTTAGTGTCACAAACATCTCGGGGTGGATGGATGCATGATGTTTGATGACCCTTGCTCAAGCGTATTTAAGGTGATTAGACATGGATGTTCAAGAAGTGAATATATACAATAAAGGATGGAAGGTTGGGTATATATCACTACCTATACTTAAAGGAGTTACGTTGTTGTGCTCAATATAGGTTCTAAATCACAATTTGCAATTCAAGGTGATTAGACTTGGATGTTCATGAAGTGGATATATACAATTAAGGATGGAAGGTTGGGTATATATCACTACCTATATTTAAAGGAGTTACGTTGTTGTGCTCAATATAGGTTCTAATTCATAATTTAGTGCAAGTTTAAGTCACAGACTTGTTCTTTATCAAGCTTCATCTTGTGATTGTTGTTTCTCAAGCTCCTAATGGAATTGTTGTTCAAGATCTTCTCAAGAGGTAGTCAAGCTTAAAGACAAGAGGTGCTTTGTTTGGAGACATGTTTTAACCTTTTGCTCACTTTAAAGTCATATGCATTTCATCAAGCGGTTTTGGCATATTACGAGCTTCAATGAATTGTTAATCTACTAAACCATTGATGATGAGGAAAGCAAGGGGTTACTACATGAGAGTCTCAATCACCATCTTCGCTGCAGTAGTTTCATTTGTCTCGTTCCATGTATTGTGCCGGTCAAATTCACTTACATCACGGTCTTTCAGCTTTGGCAAAAAGGTCATTTCATGTCCTTTTTGAGGGGGAGAATTATCGCAAGTTTCCTAGAAGTTCCGTCCCCAGCGATGTGAATTTTAGCGGTTCCGGTTACAGCGGGTCAGATCGTATCGGTTCAGTCTCCAGCGGTTTGAATCTTAGCAGTGTCGGTTACAGCGGGTCAGATCGTAGCGATTCAGGATTCAGTGGTTCAGTCTACAGCAGTTTGATACTTACTGTTGTGCAGTTAGTTCTTGAATTTATTTCTCAGATAAATCTCAAGAACTGTAAAATCCTGTACACAGTACGACAACTATTCCACATCCAAGTAGCTGGATCAGACTGCTTTGTTTGATAGGACTGACTATGAGTCATGGGCTCTTCGAAGAATTTGCGCAAGTTTCTTTTCCTTTCTGGCTAGTCAACAGCACAAGATGACCACGAAGTTAATCTGGTATTCTTTATTTGTGATTGAAGTTGTAGTTCTCGAAGGCGTCTACTTATTTTATCTTGAAGTCGGGGTTGGTTGGATGCATGACTTTCAATGATAACTTGCTCGTGCGAAAAATTTAAGTTGAAGACTTGGGTTATCTAGTTACCAGCAGTCGGGGTAACTATCACTTAAGAGTTACTGGAGTACTCAGTGTCACACGTCATTGACGTTGTCGATAATCGCAAGAGGTGTTAATGTCTCATACTTTGGTTGGGTATTGAGCACTTAGAGATCTGCTTGGAGCATTAATTCTCTACACCGTTCTTCCAACATTAGTGCAAGCTTAAGTTACAAATTTGGGGATTTCTTCTTCTGGTTTCAGTATTGGTACGTCGGGTTTCCTTCATCAAGTGGTCTCTAATCTGGGTTCAAGGTTGGTTAGTTGGCCAAAGGTTTTAAAAGGTTGTGATGTGATCTGTAATTCTCACGAAATATTCTTAACCCAAACTGATGTTCACCAAAACCAAATCAGTCACGCCACATTCAATCGGTTACTGTCTCACGGTTTCTTCTTGGTTTTGTAAAATCCCGCGAAAGAACTTATTTCTCGGTTTAAACCATAGATTTGTAAAATTCCGTGATGATGGGCTATGCGCTCTTGACCTGGATCGGGTTAAAACCATTATCGAAGTTCAGCTATTACATCACAAATGGCTGGATCGAGGCATTTAATTGTCAAGACGTGACTACGGCGTTGATTCATTATTATTTATTTGAGGCTGAAGTGAAATTTCATGGGTGCGTGTACTTAGCATCTGAAGATATCGGGGAGGTTGGATGAAGATTCTTCGAGATCCTTGTTAGAGCTTTCAATACAATGACAAGGACTTGGATATCTAGTTATTTTTTATTTCTCCCTATTACAAAATAACTATCACTTTAAGGAGTCACGTTGTAGTGCTCAGTGTCACACGCAGTTGTGGATATCCAAGAGGTGATGTACGTCTTATACTTGATGGTTGGTTGGTTGAAGAGTATAGAGTACTTAGGGATTCGATGTTGCACGAAGTCTCTACACCGCTCTTTGTCACGCATTAGTACAAGTTTAAGTCACAAGTTCAGGGTATATTACTTCAGTATCAAGTTCATCATATTGGGTTTTTCTCCATCAGTGGTCACGACATCAAGCCGACAGAATGATAATGGGGTTGGTAACGAGTTAGATGAGAGAAGAAGTAAAGAGAGAGATAATGATGTCTGTACAAATCAGTGCAGGCCTCGCTCTTCAATATTATGACGTCTGTTCAAATCAGTTCAGGCCTCGTTCTTCATCGACAATGACGTTTGAACACAGCAGTTCAAGCCTCGTTCTTCATCAAATGACGTCTGTACAAGTCAGTGCAGGCCTCGCTCTTCATCATAATGACGTCTGAATACATCAGTTCAGGCCTCGTTCTTCAAAGAAAAGAAAAGTGTACGCTTGAGTGCACTTTATCTTCAAAAGAAGAGGAGTCTTCTTATTTATGGCCATTCTCATCAACAAGATTCATGCTCTTTCCGTGCTTATTCAGTCTTCAAGTGGATCGGCGCATATTGGAGTATATTCTTATTCACTTGTTCAACCAAAAATTGCAGTTGACAGGCATATGCAATTTTTGAGGGGGGGAAAGGGTGAATATTAATCTACATGTTGGTTGATGATTGAGAAATGGTCATACGACTCCTGAATACGTCAGTTCAGGAGTCGTGCAAACCATGGTTCTCCAACACTACTTCTTCCGTCTATCAAGGTGTTGAAGAACATGGTCATGGAATGCTAATCGACAAAGTCTCACGGGTTGGTATAATCAGCAACAATGGGTTTCTAGTCAATGCTTCAAGTACACGTCATCAGGCTACATGTACACATCATGATGATGATTCCGATTAATCGTAACCATCATGGGGGAGAGAAATGTGTACACCAAGGACGCACAACAGGTTCACGTGATCAGGGCTTAATATCCAGGATGGATAAATACTGTAGATGATCAGTGGTTCAACTTGTTACCTTGGTATTATCGTTTCACTGCTACGTTATGTGCTGATTAATCGTAACCATCAGGGGAGAGAGAATGTGTACATCAAGGACGCACAACAGGTTCACGTGATCAGGGCTTAATATCCAAGGATGGATACATACTATAGATGATCAGTGGTTCAACTTGTTACTTTGGTGTTATACTAAAGACTGAAGAAGGTCGAGTCGTCAGTCTACTCTACATTCTCTGTTGGGAGTTATCTTCTCATGTGTATGCTGCGGGCTGATGGGTTACATGTAAGGTTACTGGAAGGCATTTGGTGAGATAAAGATGATTGGTATTCTGTTCCTCCACATTGGGCAATCTTGAAGAAGGTCGAGTCTACAGTCTTTTCCACAGTCAAAAATGTTGAGCTCTTTTCTTACAACTTGATTTTTAACTTAATCCCATGACAGTTCTTGTTTGATGAGTTGTGGAGTTAAGTTAGGATCAAGTTGTTCTGTAGTTTAAGGTTTGGTTCAACTTGATTTTAACCTAATCTCATGACAGTTCTTGTTTGATGAGTTGTGAGGTTAAGCTGAAATCAAGTTGTTTCTGGGCTTAAATTTGTGGTTTAACTTAACCTCATGACAGTTCTTGTTTGATGAGTTGTGAGGTTAAGCTAGATTTCAGTTGAAGCTCAACTTAAACTACCGAAAAGATGCATAAGGTTTTTGACGGCGTCACTCTAGGACGGGAGTGTTAGAAGATTAAAGACGGCATGCATTTGGTTATCAAAAGACTTCTTCATATTTCGGGCGTTCATCCAAAGTCTTCTTTCTATTATGGGTGATCGTCAGAGGTTGTCAGATTGGGGGAGAGCACTTATTAGGGGAGAGTGTTGAGCCAGAATCATTCCCTGATTGAAAGTGCTCACATTGCTCTTCAGCAAGTCAAGTGATGAATGCGGTGAAGATTCAGAATGCTGAGGAGTAATGGTTTCTGGTTCGTATCCTTGTACATATATACTTAGGCACATCTTATACCATTTTGTAAATAGATACATAGAATTCATGCTAATTGTAAATAGAGAAACGTAAAACCAGAAAAACCATAAAAATTGAAAAATAGAAAATACCAAAAATAGTTTCACCTAGGCATGTCTTCTGTTTATCGATAACATTTACGGACTTAGAAATGTCATTCAATAATGGCACGGGTCTTTAAATGAAGCTCGAGCAGAAGTTAAAATGGATTCTTAAAACATGTCTAAAATGGCTTGCTATTACTTTAGATAGCAACCCGCGCTTCAAACTGGGGAAAGCACGTCGCCAAAAAGACGGCTGTTCCTCCAACTGGGTGATGTTCACCTGGGCATGGATTACTTTATATCCATGTTTCTTCGATCTGATGTACGTTTCAGTGCATCATTTCTTGAAAAAGAAGAGAAGTCTTCTCTGCATACAAATAGTTTTCATTCTATGATTCTTCTGAAAATTATTTGTGAGACACTTGGTGAATATGTGTTGTATGAAATTTGTTTATACTTGGATTATGCATAAAATTTGTCACTCAATCAACGACTACACAACCTCATGACAGTTCTTGTTTGATGAGTTGTGGGGTTGAGCGTGATTTTAGTTGAGGTTCAACTAGAATACGGGTCATTGATTGAGGGGGGGAGTGAATTCAAATTTTATATCATCAAACGGATTTATTGGTTGAAACATACTTGTTAGAAAAGGTTTTGTAGTTAATGGGGAATTAGTTGAAGAGGATCTTGCTTAAATATATCAAATGACCAAGTGTGTTAGTTGCTAGAAAGTTTAGGACATTATGTGCAATTTGCTTATAGTTTCCTAGCTTTATGTATCTAGAAGGTTCATTTGTGTTACTTTGGTATCCTCGTATAATCCCCATAATGCTTTAAGACTCAAAACCTAAAAGAAGTTAGAAAACCAGTTGTGTTTGATGTTTTTGAATACTCCACTGGCATTTGTATAATCTAAATGAATGAGTTTCAAATGTTGTTTGTCTCTGTTGCTTAATGGTTGTTGATATTGTGCATATGTTCTCAGGATTCGCTTAGGTAGATTGCTATTATGTTAGAATCATGTTCCTAAGATCCTGAATTGAATATTGAAATTCGTGTGAATTGCCATGTTCATGATTGCTAATTGCTCTTCATGCTAGATAGTGGTTTGACGTAGTTCCTGATTAGGGTTTGATTATAAGATGAACTTGGTATCATTATGTGGCAAGCTGCTGAAGGGTAGCTATTTAGGAATAGTGTATCTGTATGTATGTATATCTATGTTGATATTCTTATGCAGATTCCATAGCCAAAATAAATGTACCAGTTCCCATTCTAACCATCTGATCAGACGATCAAACTCTATTGATTGGCTCGAAATTCACCACGACAACAACATCGGCAGCAACAACAACAACAACAACAACACTGTCATCACCGCCACCACCATTCATCTATTTTGGTCTCGCCAAGAGGGGATCGACAATACTTGAGAAGATTTGTTGGTGGATGGATAATCGATGTTGACTACTAACTCAGAAAAGCGGATAATTACATCGTCTACACAAAAAGGTCAATATCATATGTGTCATAATAATCAAATGTGCAAAATAAGCAGTGAATCTCCCTCTTAGATTAAGGGGGAGCATAGTATGTTCTCATCATCAGAATATATTAAATCGGACACATTTTCTCCCACATTTTCTAACTTATTTAAATCAATTGGGATCACAAATCTCAAAAGGTTTGAAATTTTTGATCGGGGGAGAGAATGTGATTTAAATATGAAACCTGATGAAAATGTGATGTTTTGGACTTAAATGTTAGGCTCTCCCATATGTGCTAAACTCTTTCGTATATCGATGCACATATTGAGGGGGAGCAAATGAACAAAAAGGATTTGGCATAGCATGAGATCGTGACTCAGACTTAACAAATGAATTGACGAAACATATACTGTCATGAATCGAAAGGACATATCCTGGCCGGGTAATAATTTCAAACTGGTCTAACTAGTGATGTAAGCGTGTCTCGAAAAGGATGTGTCTGAGTAGAGTGTACCGTTTCGAGAAACTTTCTATGGACCTGACCAGGACGGGTAATAATTTCAAGCTGGTCTAACCAGTGATGTAAGCGTGTCTCGAATCGGTCATGTTCACTGAAAGTGGATCAATTCAAAAAGTGCGAGCTCTACCTAACATGTGCAAATTTATAAAACAATCAACCGAGCACATGTTGAGGGGGAGCATTTGAAAAATATAAAACTCTCAAGTGTTTGCAAAAATGTGTTTCAGAATCATGAACACTTTGAGAGATTTTTCAAAGATTTGGTTTATGGCAATCGTGGAAGTACACCAAAGACTGACCATTTTATTAATGCATGGAGTTATAAGGATGGTTAGGTTAGGCTCAAGTTCCCACGATCCCGCCAGAGCCGGAGGGATCTTCCCAGGGACAATCCTCTAATTAGAATAGAAGTCCTTAGGAATGATTAAAAAGGAGAAAAGTGTGATTAAGGGAAGAGTGCCGACTGAGATGGAGCTAGTACTGGAACAAACCCAACAAGGTACTAGTAATGAAGTCTCGGTAAGCACTGAAGGGGTTGAAGAATGAAAAAGAATTGTAAAGATAAAGGGTGAAAAGAAATAGCCCTCCTTACAACTTAGGCAGAAACCGGGTCAATACATATGCTGTCAGAATCACTTAGTTGATTGCTGGCATTGAAGACAAAGTATCATGGACCCAGTGATACGCTGCACAACCCTCCCTAGCCACTCAAGGTCCCTCAAAGGATTCTTGTTTCAATTGTCACGGAGTTCAATACATTCCTATCGTCTCTCTCACTCCGAGTTAGATGATATTGAATAGGTGGCAGTTCTCTCCAGCCTCCGCTCACTAAATCAAAACGCACAATAGAGTCTAGAGCCACGAGATGCATAATAAGATCTCATAGGGACACGAATTATTTCTACACTGGTTGTTCAACATTAAGGGCACCAGTTGTAAACTTATGAGTCCTACGCAGATCTTAGCAATCTGCCAGAACATTTATGAGGGAATTTACAAATGTAATTCTCAATGATTGAATGGAAATTCCTGCCAGGGTCAACATCAAGCAGCCCTGAAAGCAGGTCACTTCGGTAATTCTTTATGGATTACGCTTAGTGATCACGGCAGTTTCTAACGGTCTACAGTCGTGGAGTGATCTCCAGCGACTCACCTAATCGTTGATGTGCTACGGTTCGATCTTAAAAAGCCCTCTGTGGGTTTTCGATTAGGAACGGTCTTGGTAAGGATTAGAGAGAATTTTCACACTATGCTGTTAACAATCTCGAAATCCGAACCTGTAAGTACCGGACGTTTTATTGCTAACTGTCGTATGCAGGAACATCTGGTGATTGTAGCTGATTGCTGTTGCAGCTGTTTGCGGTTGTAGCTGATTGAAGTTGCAGCTGATTGCGGTTGTAGCAGATTGCTGAAAAGATGCCAATCCTCTACCACATGTTCACACTACATCATCATTGTAACTCAACAAAGTCATGATCAACCTAAAAGACCTTTAACACGGCTTCTGCAAACTCTGATGCTAAAGATCATGACACCAAATAGTGTGAGCATGTCGGCTCAAAGAATAACACATCACATGGAAACATACTGCTGAAAGATGACTTGGAAACACATGCTGGATGATATTTTCGAAGAATACTCAAAATCATCCAAGATAGAAGAACGGTCATCACAAGATCACTGCTGAAAGCACAAAGTTTCAAGACAATGAAGAATCAAAGACTACGAGCTATGACGACAACTTCAGAAGATAAAATGCTAGAATTCAAGTTATTATTTCCGGGGTGACCTCCCTTAGGGGGAGATTGTTAGGAATATAAATATTCATATGAAGGCTCGGTCACCCCGAGCATCTAATTAGCATTTATATAGCTCGTAGGCTTATATATATTTGTTTAGTATTATTAGTAATATTAGTATTAGCTTAGTCGTATTTATATTCGTGGAGTGGGTCGGGGCTTTCCCCACTGTCAGCTCACTCCACAGCCCACTAGGGGCACAAATATTAGGACTATATATATAACCCTTCCCACACAAGGGAAGGGTGGAACTCCTCTCACTTTAATCTAATACATTCCAGTTTTTCTCTCAAAGGAGTCTCCCTCTCTCTCTAACTTCTCTCTACAAACTAACTCAATGGAGTTCTTGATCTTTCAAGATCCAAGGCCACCCGAATAGATCCACACAATCAAGAAGGTTAATTCCCTACAAGCTATGAAAGCTAAAATGAGCTTAAGTAAACAGGAAATAAGCTTGTTGAAGCTTGAAATAAGATTTGAACTTATTTTTTTTATTTTTTTTTATGATTTTTTCTATTTTTTTGTGTTTTTGATATAAGATGAACAATAATGAAAGATAAATGTTTATAAAAGCTAACAAGGTTTAATAAAGGCTAATGAAACAGTAAACAAGCTTTTTAAACTACTATTAAGCTAAATGAGAATTAAGGTAGACAAAGGAATGTGAATCATAAAAGAAGTAAACTAGATTTTATTAATTAAAACTTGAAAGTTACAATATGAAAGCTGAAAAATTACAAGTTACTTAAGCTAGAAAACTAATTTGGCAGAGATTCGACACTAAAAATTACACTAATTTAGAATCTAAAAAACTAACTCCCCTTTGTGAGGAGGATGGGGGGTATTTATAGCCAGCTCTGAAGCTTCTAGGGTTTCCCTTGGATCAATCTCAGCCCTTAATTCAAAGGATGTCATCATCATAGCCACCAATCAGCCCTTAGATCAAATGTTGTGTCACCTCAGCCAATTAGGATGCTTCAATCTTCCACGTGGGATGGGATATGACAACATTCTCTGACATGGCAGAGGTTCTAAAAGGTGTACGGGTAAAAAAAATGGGTCTGGGGTAAATTGGAGAAGAAGGAGTAACAGTGTTTGGCGGGTTCTTTTTATTTTTATTGTTTAATGAATTGTTGACCGGGTTATGGGTGGCTTGACCGGGTTATGTGGGAAACGGGTTAAAGTTTTTAGTGGGAGATCCGGATTTATAAGTTGGGCTGGGAAGTGTGGACTGGGCTGGGGTATTTTTATGGATTGGGTTTTTATTATAAAACTGGTTGTGTATTTAAGTTTAGGATTTAGTGTGAAATGGATTTAATGTTAAGGGACTAATTTTGCCATATGCTGAAATTCAAACCAAGGACTGATTTTGTAATTATGTAATGATCCAAGGGCTTTTCTTCAAATATATTTTTACTTTGACGAATTCTTCCCCGGCTTCGGCTTTAAATATCTCTTTCCAAATATCGTGCTCGTGTTTCCCTGATTTTCTTGATTTTTGTCCATATTTTTAAATATCCGTACCTGCATATAAATAAACACAAAAACACAAATATCTTTGGCATTTTGGATAGTTTTTGGTCGTTTTGGTCTTAATTTGGTCAAATAAAAGTATGTGTTTAAGCACATACCATACACTCTAGTGGATAAAAGACCACCCAATTGAACAAGTTATTGGTGAACCTTCAAGACCAGTTCAGACGAGAAGACAACTTGCCACAGACCCCGAAATGTGCATTTACATTTGCTCAATAAGCCTCAAAGAACCAAAGAACATTCGGGAAGCAATGGTAGAAAACGCATGGATAGAAGCGATGCAGGAAGAAATTCTTCAATACCGTTTACATGATAGTTGGGAATTAGTTCCAAGACCAATTGACAAACTTGTCATTGATCTCAAATGGTTATGGAAGAATCATTTGCGCCACTAGCAAGACTTGAAGCAGTTCGGATTTTCTTAGCCTATGTAGCTCACAAAAACATCACAGTATATCAGATGGACATCAAGACTGCATTCTTGAATGGAACTCTGAAAGAAGTGTATGTGAGTCAGCCAGAAGGATTCATTGACAAGGAACATCCAGACTACGTCTACAAGCTAAAGAAAGCCATTTATGGTTTAAAACAAGCTCCAAGAGCGTCGTATGACGAACTATCATCTTTCCTGATCAAAAAAAATTTCACCAAAGGAACTGTTGATTCTACCTTGTTTACAAGAAAATACAAAGATGACATTTTGATTGTTCAGATTTACGTGGACGACATTATCTTTGGGTCCACTAATCCGAATCATTCAAAACATTTTGAAAATCTCATGAAAAGCAAATTTGAAATGTCCATGATGGGGGAACTAAAATTCTTTCTTGGTTTACAAATACATCAATCCTCTCATGGTATTTTTATTAATCAAGCTAAATATACAATTAAGATTTTGAAAAAACATAGTATGGAAAATTGTGACTCTGTTGGTACACTAATGGTCACTTCACCAAAAATCGGTGCTGATTTATTTAGGAAACCCATCGATCCGAAGAAATATCGGAGCATGATTGGTTCTCTCATGTACCTTACTGCTAGTCGAACCGATATTTATTTTGCTGTTTGCTTATTAGCACGGTTTCAGGAAAGGCCTACCGAACTTCACCTCCAAGAGGTTAAACGGATCTTTCGGTACCTATGAAGAACCATTAACATGGGACTTTGGTATCTGAAGGATTCCGAGTTTAAACTAATAGCATTTTCAGATGCCGATCACGCAGGGTGTCAAGTTACAGCAAAAAAGCACATCAGGAGGAGCATAATTTTTTGGTGAAAAGCTAGTAGGCTGGTCGTCAAGAAAACAAGATTGTTCTGCATTATCAACCGCAGAAGCCGAGTATGTGTCTCTATCTGCGTGTTGTGCCCAAGTTCTATGGATTAGGACACAACTCACAAATTATGGCTTTACTTTCGATAAAATACCTTTGTATTGTGACTCGAAAAGTGCCATAGCCATCTCGTGCAATCCAGTACAACACTTGAAGACCAAGCATATTAGATTCCGCTATCACTTCATCAAAGAACACGTAGAAGAGGGTACTGTTGAATTATTTTTTGTTAAGACAGATTACCAACTCGCCGATCTATTTACTAAAGCCCTTACAAAAGATAGGTGTGATGATTTAGTTTGAGAACGTCTTCTCGAATCTTCTTAAAAATATCTTTCAAAAAGCTTCGCTGTAAATATTTTTGAAAAACAAAATACAAAATTTGAAAAACCTTCAAAATCAAAATACAAAAATAGAAAATTTCAAAAATCCAAAAACAATAGAAAATTTTCAAAAATACAAAAACAATATAAAATTAAAAAATACAAAAATATTCTTCTCGTGACATGTCTCTTGTATAATCGATATTCTGTACGTATCTAGAAATGTCATTCAGCAATGATACGGACATGTACAGATGCTTGAGCGAGAGTTCTCTAAAATGTTTTCTAAAACATGTTCTCAAAAAAATTCTTCACTGTCGATTTCGTATAATTCAGTACGAAACCCGCACTTAAATGATGACTTCTGATCATTTCAGATCAGGACTCGTATTTTCAAAGACGAAATCTTTTTCAAAAAGTTTGAGTATAAATAAACGAAAAGATTTCAAACAAAAACTCGTTTTCCCAAAAAGACTTGTCTATATTTAAGTACATAACTCGCATTTCAAAAAGATAACTCCCTCCAAACCCTTAATTGATTTTAAACTTTATGTTTAAAAATATGCTTTCTTTAAGGGGGAGTATAAAATCAAAATGTTCCGATTTCATGCAAAAGATAAATCCGTCTATCTCTCCAAAAGCCTTTCTCTTAATCTGTGATATCAAAAATATCACGATATGCTATTTTTGAGAGGGAGAAGATGTGATCAAAATGTTTAAAGATCGTGGTTGAATCTCAAATGAGCTCGACTCAGATATAACCATCGAATTCACGAAGCTTAATTGTCAGTTATCAAAAAGACTTGTCCTGGACGGGTAATAACTTCAAGCTGGTCTAACTAGTGATGTAAGCGTGTCTCGAATAGGACTTGTCTAAGTAGAGTGTACCGTCTCGAGAGACTTTCTTTGAACTTGACCAGGACAGGTAATAATTTCAAGCTAGTCTAACTAGTGATGTAAGCGTGTGTTGATGCAAATAATGTTCTAAAAATGTTTTTTTATATCTTTCGATAACTCCACATTTTGATGATAACAAAATATGAAAACACTTTACGTCAAAATTAACGTAAACAAGTTTTTAGTCGAAATATCCCGTTTCTGCGTAAATCACTCTAGGTATGAACAAACAAATTTACAACTTGACAAATGATCAAAGAAGTGAATTTGTGTTTCAAACTTCACATTTTTAATGTGACAAAATATTTTTTCAAAAATATACTTTACAAATTCTTTTTGAATTATAAAGAAATGTTTTATTGGAAAAATAAGTTTAAAAATCATAACAGCTATTTTCCCCCCAAAAATCAGCTACAAACTTCCCCAAATAAACTTTCACCACTGAAAACAAAAATGGAGCGTCCTTGTCTGGCACGGTACCACTAAATTTAGTGGTACCGTGTGGTATTTAGTGGTACCGTGACCCTATAAAGGAGAAATTTCTTCTGCCTATAAATACTAGCACTCTTCACAGTTTTTGGGCATCCTTTTTCACACACAACTTTCTGAGTTTAAAACTCTTATCACATCTTCTCTCCTTTGATCATTTAGTTTAGTTTTCTTTGGTTTAAAAAGTGATCCAATCATCCAACTAAGTGATCACCTTCATTCCTCTACTAGTGCAAGAGAAGAACACAAAGTATCAAAGAAGATACAAAGTGTTGTAGTTATAGTTATTGCGCTTGTAACACTTGTTACATACTTGTTGTATCCTAGCATACACCAAGTTGATTTTGTTTTGTGTAGTTTGTGAGAGTAGATCATTGTGATCTTGTCGAGATCTTGGAGATCTCTTGTAGCTTGTGGGCTTGTGTGTTGATCAAGTGGATCAATGGTAGATCAGGTAGATCGAGTCAAGTGTGTTGATTGTGTGATTTAGTAAGGATCGTGGTAGATTGGTACTAGCTAAGATTAGTACTCGAAATTTAGCTTAGTGTCGGAAATAAGGATAAGCGACGTTGTTCAGTTTTCTCTGCCTGAAGGGAGCTTTGTTGACATAGTGCTTAGAACTCTCGAGTTTGAAACTCGGGGAGTGGAGTAGGGCGAAGAAGAGCTTCGTGACCGAACCACTATAAATCTTTTTGTCCCGGTTTGATCTTTTCATCTCATTTCTTTATATTTATTGTTTATATTAGATAGTATTATTTAGTGTTCATATTAGTGTTAATTGATTTCAGAAAAGAATCGAATCAAAGTTTTTCACAAGTAAAGTTTTAAAACTAATTAAAAACGGGTAAAACTATTCAACCCCCCTTCTAGTTTTTCACAGCGTGTCTCGAATCGGTCATGTTCACTGAAAATCGATCAATTCAAAAGTGAGAACTCTACCCAACATGTGTAAATCTATCTTAAAACTTATGAGCACATGTGAAGGGGGAGTATTTAAGAAAATGCAAAACTCTCAAAGCATTAACAAAATATGTTTTATAATCATAAAACACTTTGAGAGATTTTCACAAAAGATTTTATGGCATGTGATCAATGAACCTAGGATAATCATGGAGTAATAAGGTGATTATGGTTATGTTTATGTCCTATGATCCGCCAAAACCAGAGGGATCTACCCAAGGACATATCCAATAGGTTAGAATTAGAAGTCCTTAGGTATGATTGAAAAAAGGAGTAAAGTGATGAAAGGAGAAAGAAGGGGTTGAAGAATTAAAAAGAAAAGTTTATGAAAGGGTGAAAAGAGATAGCCCTGCATGAAAACTTAGGGCAGAAACCGGGTCAATACATCTGCTATCGGTTATCACAAAGATGATACCGGTATTGAAGACAAGACGTCATGGACCCTGTGACGCACTGCACAACCCCTCCTAGCCACTCAGGTATCTCTTAAAAGATATTTGTTTCATTTCTCACGGAGAACCTTGCATAATCTATCGACCTCTCACTCTGAGATGTCTTGATATTGAAAAGGTGGCCCTCTGCTCCATGCCTCCGTCGTCTAAAACCAAAACGCATGTAATCAAGTCTAGAGCCATGAGATTCATCAAAAGATCTCTTAGGATACACTTCCAACATCATACACTTGTGTTCGCCAAAAAGGACACAAGTTGTATAAGAGTCTTTTATGAGATCTACGGATCTTGCCTTATCTATCATGATGGTTACTTGTTTTAAACAATCTACAGTCGTAGAGTGATACTTCGGTATACTTCAGCGGCTCACCTGAATTGTGGGTATGCTTCGGTATATCTGTTGTAAGCCTCCTTGAGGGTATCCAATTCAGGAACAACCTTTGTAAGGATTAGAGAGGGTTTTCATACTATGCTGTTAATTCTCTTGAAGTCTGAGCCTGTAAGTGCTGGAAATCCCGCCAAGGAGATTCCTTTCACGAATCGAGTCCTTAAGACGTGGGTCGTTACGTGGATTTATCCAATGTAATAATAACTGTCCCTAATGGGATTCAGACGGCTGATATGCCCGACTAAGGTGAATGGAATCAAGACATTCATCAGTAAAACAATCGTAGTGATCTATTCTTTAAGAAAAGTCCACGATGATCGATTGGTGATTTCAACTAACATTTTTATGCAGGTACTAATGATAGTCCCTTGGAGGAAATGCCATTTACCACTATCATTTCATCAACATCCTCACCTCCACATACTCAAACTTATGAAGTTCATCCTCAACAAGCTCAAGTGAAGAACGTTCAAGATAAAAAGATCAAGTTTAAGATAAAGAGTTACATCAAATTCAAGAGCTAATCAAGAAAGTCAAGAACAATTCCAAGTATCAAGTGAGGAAGACATAATGTAGCAACCCGTAAATTTTCACACATCAAAATGACTATTTTACCCTTTGATTTTTTTAAGTTGACTTTGACTTTGACTTCTAGATTATTTGACTTTTACCTTAACGTAAAAGCAAATACGGTAATCGGTAATAAACCAGTAAATTCCCAAGTTAAATAACCCACTCGGATTCGAATTATTACTATCTGAACGTTACGTTCACCCGTGTCTATTTAACAAAGGAATATATTGTTTTTCTTGCATACCAACACCGCAATAAAAATGGTTTACATTCGATGATCATTATTCGGAATCAACAGTCTCGTTTTTATATTATATTTATAAAAACGTCTCCAAGAATATATTTCTCACAATTACCCAACCAAAGTATCGTGTTTATACTTAAGCTCAACGGGACATGAGGTGCACTAAATACACTCTATATCCATAAACCTTATCTCTTATCTTCTTACATATTAGATATCCTGTCTCCTTATCTTATCTTATCACTCAATAAAATCTGTATATGTATATTCCCTCTATCCCTCTCACTCCCACAAATCATAAACAGATAAATCGAATATATCATTCATATCTGTATCATACTCTCCCTTCTCCCACTCTCTCATAAATCGATCTATACTTTTTTTTCTTTCTCTTTGGAGATCGACAATCAGTGGCCACAACATCAACACCACCTTCATCCGCCATCATCACCAACACACAACACCACCATCAACATCGAGCATAGCAGCCTCCTCATCCCATCACCGCCGCACCACCACAGGCGCCATCTCTCCACCTCCATGGCCACAGCCACCACCTCGTCCCACCTCTTTATCTCGTTAAAATTGTAAGTCGACACAATCGATCTTGTCCATTTGCTTCCTATTTAAAACCGATTGTTAAATCACTATATAGATTTCGTGGATTAAAAATGTTTGTTAATAGATTCATGTGGTGATAAGTGTTTAAATGGTGTTTGGGTTATTAGCTATTTCGGGTCGGTTTGGACCTGAATGGGGTGTTTGTTTGCAGCCTCGTATTTCCAGTAGATGATTTGATTTATTGGTTTAGATGCTTATTATACTTGGCTTAACTTGTTAAGTGGTTAAGTTAGCTTATTAAGGTTTATGGCTTACTGGTTTGGTATTATATTCGGTTTGATTTAAAACCCAAGAGGGTGCATTTGGGGGTTTGTTTGGGTTGTTCGCGGTCAAAGGGAAAACCACCCGAATGGGTGTGTATGTCTGCTGCAAAACAGCCCCAAAAGGGGTGTTTGTTGGCTGCAAAATAGCCCCACAACAGCCCACCCATCATGGTTGTTTGCTGCTGTCACAGCCCACCTAAATAGGGTGTGTTTGCCGCCAAAAATCTGCACTGATAAGGGTTGTTTAACTGCTGAAAATCTGCACTAATAAGGGTTGTTTAATTGCTGAAAATCTGCACTAATAAGGGTTGTTTAATTGCTGAAAATCTGCACTAATAAGGGTTGTTTGGTTGCCAAAAATCTGCACTAATAAGGGGTGTTTGGTTGCTGATTTTTCAGCATATATAAGGGTGTTTGTATGCTAGTTTTTCTGCACATATAGGAGTATTTGTATGTTGAATTTTATGTACATATAGGAGTATCTGTATGCTGAATTTTCTGCATATATAGGGGTGTGTATTGTGTTTGAATTGAGCTTTAGTGTCGGCTTATGTGACTTTTGTGGCTTGCGCTTATTTTGGACACATTAGTGGATTTTCAGTTAAGCTTATTATATATTGCTTATCATTGAGTTTATGTGATATTGAATATATCTTGCTTGGCTTATTAACTTATTTGGCTAAAATGGGATAACTTATAATTTGTTAACGGCTAAACATATAAACCTTAATGGGCTAAATGTATATAACTTATTTGACTAAAATGGACTAATGATGTAACGGATTGTCATACTAAGACTATCGGGTCAAATATTATTGGACTTATCGGACTAAGCATACATTGGACAAATTGACACATATTGGAATGACGGACTAATTATATACATGTACATATATGATGTCGGACTAGGATTATTAATATTGGGCTTGGTATTATTAAACTACTTATTTGACATCGTTGGACTTTAATAAACTTAACCATCTTCATATCTTTTGCCTATTTGCTTAATTGATTCTTACATGTTTATTTTCCTTTTATACTTGTGCAATATGTTTTATGCTTTGGCGTGCGTTTGTCTGAGTCTATGACTTTATACCACCACACGAATGAGATACTAAACTTTTACAGCACTTGATACAAATATTCCACGAAAACTAAAATGCTCTATCTTTTGAAACTCGTACGTATCGATTACTTTTCGCTTGCCATATTTTGAGACAAGCTTATATTCATTAGATTATGAAGATTTCGTATTCTTTGAGCTATACTTCTTTACACTGTTCTGCCGTACTTCTTGGCACCGTTGTATTACTCACGTCACTACAATCCACTATGAGTCATAGCCCCACTTTTACTATTATTACTTGCTTTACATTAGGGTGAGAAATATGCAAAACACTTTTCAAGGAACGACACTATACTCATGTTTTATCAAACTATTACGCAACGATTAGCCTAAGCATTGTATCCCCCATCATGCCCAAACTCATGAACCGTCAATTCCACTTGGGAAGCGTGAATGCTATAAATAGATCTATTGGGGATGACACCCCCGTTCGGTTTGGTCAGGTTGACCAAACGGGAGCGTATAACATGTCGAAACACGAGTGTCTCGGGATAGACACTTACACGGGCCTTTATTTAATGTGCTTCTAGAGCATACACATTGTCAAGCTTCGTTTGCATGAACTTAGTGCTAGTGTAATAGACATTTATACAGATGTGGCATCATATTTGTTGTGATGGTCACATGCTGCACTTATGATACAACTTTACTGCTTTTTATAAACCTATGAACTCACCAACCTTTGTGTTGACACTTTTAGCATGTTTTTTTCAGGTCCATAATGAGCGAGGATTGCACGGAGGAGGACGGATACATCAAAAGGGCTATAAATTTTATTATCATTAGAAAACTTATTTTGTAAATCTTACAACTACTGGGACCTCATTTTGTAAACTCTGATATTCGAAATGTAAATCTTTTAAAAATGATTCAACTAGAGATCGTTTTCTATCATTATAATTGTTATGCCATGAAGTAACACCCAGTTTGAATTCCGCTGCGTATCACGAAATTAGGGGTGTTTCAGATTGGTATTAGAGATATAGTTATAGAGAAACGGGTCTAATTGAGACCTGAACTATAACCACTCTTACAAACAAAACATTTTATAGCCTTTCGCTCTCTGTGCCTTCCATCCTCCAGATGATTATGTGACTTCTAAGTAATTTATGCTACTCAAACATTTAGTATATGGATATATACACACTCGACATACTTTCGATCACTTTAGCACTAAATACATCTACGTATGCCTATTCTAGGGCATTACGGCACAACCACATTTCTTCAATCATGTACCTACTCATACTTTAGCAGTGGATTGTAAACACACAGGTTGCAAGTCTTGTCTGGACGGGACTTGGGACTGAGTGGATTTACGATGCCTTTGCTGTGGAGACTTTATTCAAGGGCTTACAATTCAACTATACAAATATGCCCTACTCATACACTTTTGTGATCTAGGAAACTTCCCCCAGGACATTGTAACTGATTTCAATGGTCTTTCCTACTACCCATACATTGTAATTTATACAATGGTCTCATTTATTTTTCAAGGCACTGTAAGTCCTACAGTGGTCTCTATTACATCCCCAGACACTGTAAACAAAACAGTGGTCTCACATATTTCTCAGACATTGCGAGTTACACAATGGTCTCACTTATTTCTCAGACATTGCGAGTTGCACAATGGTCTCACATATTTCTCAGACATTGTGTGTTGCACAATGGTCTCAATTATTTCTCAGACATTGTAAAGGATTACAGTGATCTCTAAAAACTCCTCACGACTTTATATTATTTTACATAAAACATGTCACAAACTATTGATTTCCTTGGTAGAAATCAACGATATGAAATTTCTAAGGAACAAACTGATTCATCATCTACAAAAGCTGAAGTTCAGCAACTTTCGCTACATTCATCAAAGTTCTCTCTTGAAACTTCATTGTTAAAAGTCTATGATTCTAGCCCAGTGTGGACTATTTTTCTTTTCCACACGTATAAGTGTTTTTTCAGAAATTCTTAAGTAGGATGATTTACAAAGTCTTTATTCGAATGGATTGGGACGCCTTTTTATTTAAATAAAGAAATTGTAAATCACCGAACCATAAGCTTATACTTCCTTATTTACATTGTTTGGGACGCTTCTCTATGTAAATAATGAATTATAAATAAGTGGGCTTATTTGTATCCGATATGACATGAGTATGAACTCGAACTTGAGAATCTCCAGTATTCTATTATTCAGTAAAAATATTAAAGAACTCATTTGAACTTGCATGGACACCTACACATAAACTCTCCCAAGAGTTCCTTCCATTTGTTAACCTTTATTTAGAGACATTGTTACTCGAAATGTTCTCTCTCCACATCCCCACACCGTTTGTTACTGTTGTTATTTTTGCCGTTATTGAATTCTTAAGCAGAACAAGCTCTTACAACATGATCCACTGGCTTACGAGACATCAAAATTGATTCATCGTCTAGGCATCTAAATGCAACCACTCTCTCTAGGCTTTTGAGATTGCAAAACTTGCAACTTATGAAGTCCTTGTGAAAACAACCTCTAACACCTGGCACAACAATCACTCGAGGAGGCGCCACAACATTTGGTTCTCCAGTATTTTCAGCTAGCCCTGCAACATTAGGCTCCCCAATTGTACCACTTTTTCTCACCTATCAACACATTAAAAGAGTTCCTAATTTCACCTGGGAGTGTGAGATCAAAATTCACCACAAATACCTACACTCTTTCCCAGACATCTCAACATCGGACTATACAAGATCCTGACAAGGATTGGTCACTATTCCTCTGGAAGAGATCCAGATTGACTAATGTTCGAACTTAATCAAAGAACCAATCAAGATCATAGACTGTAAGGTCAAACGACTTAAGTAAAGTCGCATTCTTATTGTCCAAAAGTTCGTTAGAACACACTATCCACAGATAACACCCGCTGAACTTCGGGACGAAGTTCCAAATGAGGGGTGGATACTGTAGCAACCCGTAAATTTTCACACATCAAAATAACTATTTTACCCTTTGATTTTTTTAAGTTGACTTTGACTTTGACTTCTTGACTATTTGACTTTTACCTTAACGTAAAAGCAAATACGGTAATCGGTAGTTAACCGGTAACTTTCCAAGTTAAATAACCCACTCGGATTCGAATTATTACTATCTGAACGTTACGTTCACCCGTGTCTATTTAACAAAGGAATATATTGTTTTTCTTGCATACCAACACCGCAATAAAAATGGTTTACATTCGATGATCATTATTCGGAATCAACAGTCTCGTTTTTATATTATATTTATAAAAACGTCTCCAAGAATATATTTCTCACAATTACCCAACCAAAGTATCGTGTTTATACTTAAGCTCAACGGGACACGAGGTGCACCAAATACACTCTATATCCATAAACCTTATCTCTTATCGTCTTACATATCAGATATCATGTCTCCTTATCTTATCTTATCACTCAATAAAATATGTATATGTATATTCCCTCCATCCCTCTCACTCCCACAAATCATAAACAGATAAATCGAATATATCATTCATATCTGTATCATACTCTCCCTTCTCCCACTCTCTCATAAATCGATCTATACTTTTTTTTCTTTCTCTTTGGAGATCGACAATCAGTGGCCACAGCATCAACACCACCTTCATCCGCCATCATCACCAACACACAACACCACCATCACCATCAAGCACAGCAGCCTCCTCATCCCATCACCATCGCACCACCACAGGCGCCATCTCTCCACCTCCATGGCCACAGCCACCACCTCGTCCCACCTCTTCATCTCGTTAAAATTGTAAGTCGACACAATCGATCTTGTCCATTTGCTTCCAATTTAAAAACGATTGTTAAATCACTATATAGATTTCGTGGATTAAAAATGTTTGTTAATAGATTCGTGTGGTGATAAGTGTTTAAATGGTGTTTGGGTTATTAGCTATTTCGGGTCGGTTTGGACCCGAATGGGGTGTTTGTTTGCAGCCTCGTATTTCCAGTAGATGATTTGATTTATTGGTTTAGATGCTTATTATACTTGGCTTATCTTGTTAAGTGGTTAAGTTAGCTTATTAAGGTTTATGGCTTATTGGTTTGGTATTATATTCGGTTTGATTTAAAACCCAAGAGGGTGCGTTTGGGGGTTTGTTTGGGTTGTTCGCGTTCAAAGGGAAAACCGCCCGAATGGGTGTGCATGTCTGCTGCAAAACAGCCCCAAAAGGGGTGTTTGTTGACTGCAAAACAGCCCCACAACAGCCCACCCATCATGGTTGTTTGCTGTTGTCACAGCCCACCCAAATAGGGTGTGTTTGTCGCTAAAAATCTGCACTAATAAGGGTTGTTTAACTTCTGAAAATCTTCACTAATAAGGGTTGTTTAACTGCTGAAAATCTGCACTAATAAGGGTTGTTTAATTGCTGAAAATCTGCACTAATAAGGGTTGTTTGATTGCCGAAAATCTGCACTAATAAGGGGTGTTTGGTTGCTGATTTTTCAGCATATATAAGGGTGTTTGTATGCTAATTTTTCTGCGCATATAGGAGTATTTGTATGCTGAATTTTCTGCACATATAGGAGTATTTGTATACTGAATTTTCTGCATATATAGGGGTGTGTATTATGTTTGAATTCAGCTTTAGTGTCGGCTTATGTGACTTTTATGGCTTGCGCTTATTTTGGACACATTAGTGGATTTTTGGTTAAGCTTATTATATATTGCTTATCATTGAGCTTATGTGATATTGAATATATCATGCTCGGCTTATTAACTTATTTGGCTAAAATGGGATAACTTATAATTTGTTAACGGCTAAAAATATAAACCTTAATGGGCTAAATGTATATAACTTATTTGACTAAAATGGACTAATGATGTAACGGATTGTCATACTAAGACTATCGGGTCAAATATTATTGGACTTATCGGACTAAGCATACATTGGACAAATTGACACATATTGGAATGACGGACTAATTATATACATGTACATATATGATGTCGGACTAAGATTATTAATATTGGGCTTGGGATTATTAAACTACTTATTTGACATCGTTGGACTTTAATAAACTTAACCATCTTCATATCTTTTGCCTATTTGCTTAATTGATTCTTACATGTTTATTTTCCTTTTATACTTGTGCAATATGTTTTATGCTTTGGCGTGCGTTTGTCTGAGTCTATGACTTTATATCACCACACGAATGAGATACTAAACTTTTACAACACTTGATACAAATATTCCACGAAAACTAAAATGCTCTATCTTTTGAAACTCGTACGTATCGATTACTTTCCGCTTGCCATATTTTGAGACAAGCTTATATTCATTAGATTATGACGATTTCGTATTCTTTGAGCTATACTTCTTTACACTGTTCTGCCGTACTTCTTGGCACCGTTGTATTACTCACGTCACTACAATCCACGGTGAGTCATAGCCCAACTTTTACTATTATTACTTGCTTTACATTGGGGTGAGAAATATGCAAAACACTTTTCAAGGAACGACACTATACTCATGTTTTATCAAACTATTACGCAACGATTAGCCTAAGCATTGTATCCCCCATCATGCCCAAACTCATGAACCGTCAATTCTACTTGGGAAGCGCGAATGCTATAAATAGATCTATTGGGGATGACACCCCCGTTCGGTTTGGTCAGGTTGACCAAATGGGAGCGTATAACATGTCGAAACACGAGTGTCTCGGGATAGACACTTACACGAGCCTTTATTTAGCGTGCTTCTAGAGCATGCACATTATCAAGCTTCGGTTGCATGAACTTAGTGCTAGTGTAATAGACATTTATACGGATGTGGCATCATATTTGTTGTGATGGTCACATGCTGCACTTATGATACAACTTTACTACTTTATATAAACCTATGAACTCACCAACCTTTGTGTTGACACTTTTAGCATGTTTTTCTCAGGTCCATAATGAGCGAGGATGGCACGGAGGAGCACGGATATATCAAAAGGGCTATAAATTTTATTATCATTAGAAAACTTATTTTGTAAATCTTACAACTACTAGGACCTCATTTTGTAAACTTTGATATTCGAAATGTAAATCTTTTAAAAATGATTCAACTAGAGATCGTTTTCTATCATTATAACTGTTATGCCATGATGTAACACTTAGTTTGAATTCCGCTGCGTATCATGAAATTGAGGGTGTTACACATAAGTATGAAGTTCAAAGTATTATCAAGAAGTATGAGTATGATGTAGAAGACGACACAGCAAATCAATGAAGATGTTGACCAAAGGTAGAAAAGATCAAAAGACAATGATTGAAGATCACAAAGCATGAAGGAACAAAGAATCATGACTATTCTACAACGACATACAAAGTTCAAGACTAAGAAGACAAAAGACCTAACTACGTAGAGCATCTTTTGAATGACCACCCCTTAGGGGGAGATTGTTAGCATTAAAAAAAAAGTGATGGTCATTCTCAATTAAGAACTTTGTAATGTGTTGTAGATAGGTTAGTTAAATGGGCTTTGGACTTGGTAAATCTAATATTAAATAGGTTATGTGTAAAAGTCTTTATTATTTCAATGTAAACCAAGTCCATCACCAAGCCCATAGAAAGCCCATGAGGCCTTTAGGTTTCAAGTATAAAATACACCATGTAACACCCCCTAATTTACGAGATAACAGCGGAAGACTAATCGGGGTATTACTGTGAGGATCGAAGTCATAATTATAGAAAACGGCTCAAAAGAGACGTTTTGAAACATAGGTCCTTCATATAATTTCAGTTTACAAAAGTTTCATATCAGAGTAGATAAAATCCATAAAGGAAACATTGTTTTAAACTGAATTACACGTTTTATTTTACACCAACATAAATATAAGTCACAGCCCGCTCCATGCCCTTGCTGCTCCGCTAATTACCTGAGATACATGCTTAAATGTCAACAAAAATGTTGAGTGATATCATAGAGTTTGAATTTAATAATCAGTTCGATACACATGTAAGATTGTATTAGAAATACAATCAGTTTGAAAAGTTGATATTGTAGTATATATATTGCCCTAAGTCTCATGACACGCAAACGTTAACAAAGTACCGTAAAACGGAGGTGATCATCAAGTCAATGATGATAATAATGCCCTCGTGTAATAGGTGATTTGCCAATTCCTATTTTTACTCAAATATAATATATCGCGACTAATACGACTAACCAAAAGGCATTCCGTCCAGTATTAGTGGGATAGGCTGTCAAACCTTAATAGATCTATTTACTATATTCGCGTTCACTACTAGTGACTAATGGCTCATGATAAAGGGTCTTTTGGCAATAGTTAACTTAGTCATATATCAAGTCAGATAAGCATACATAAAAATACTTGCGATCTGTTTATAACATGTATCCCCCTCACGGAGTTTAAAGTTGATAAAGAAGTAAAAAGTGAGGCCATGACTCACCTTATTTGATACTGAGAATAGAAATAAGTAATTTCAACTGAGATTATGGTAACGGCTTCGAAACAAGACCTGATAAATAAATATATCTGAGAATCTGACCAAATACTATTTGGTGATTGTGAAACGAGTAACGTATAATGATTTTTGAATAACGAATAACGATTAGTGAATAATATATTAATCGTTATGAAAAGATGATATGGAAATGAAAGTATTGAGATTATAGGTATTATCACATGACATGATAATTAAATTATTTTCAAAGTTTTTATAAAGAATTATTACTTAAAGAAAAGTAGTTGAGATATCGTTAATTATATTATTAACGTAACGTTAAATAATATATAACTGAAATATAATAAATATGCATGTGACGTGAATTGAAATGACAAAAATAGAAAATAAACTAAGAATGTCAAATAGAATTCGTTGGTCCTTGTCCTTTTCCAATTTTACACTTTTTACCCTAACGGAGTTTGCGTTACATCGTTAGTCCTTTATTTATATAATTTACAATTATAGTCCACTACTTTGTCCAATATACAATTATGGGCTTGGGAATTAATAATATGTCATTTTATACCCTTTTAATACTATTTTTACATTTTTAGTCCTCGTTTTACATGATTGACAGTTTTGGTCCCTCTAGGTGTTGTCGCGTTACATTTTTAGTCCAATTTTACAAAAATGATGGGAAAAATTATGATAAAATTTACACAGCTTATTGAAGTCATAAAAAGCTTATTTTATCAGCTTATATCGTTTAAAGCTTATTTTTCTTCTATTGGGCTTTAACGAGTCATTTTTGTGGCCCGTTAACGTTTTAAAATCCATACATCGTGAGACGAGTTGAGCTCATCAAAATTATCATTTTTCTCTTTCTAAATTCATATCAAAAAGGTTTGATAAGCTAGCTTATGCGTTGAGCTTAAAATTAGCTTAACAGGCTAAAAAGCCCAAGTCGTTATTTTCAATTGTTTTGGTTTCTAGTTTTGGCGATTTGCTTTGTCCAATTTAAAGTGTCGAAATGTGTTTATTTTTACTAGTTGTCTTTATGAAAGTTGTAGTTAGCTAGGTCGTTTATTAGGTGGTATAAAAATATAATATGGTCATTAAGTTAGATTTCGATATATAGGGGTGTTTTGAAGTCGACTGGAACGTTGGTACATAAAAGAAAATGTTGAAATAATTCTAAGTGTTGGGGTTGTTTATATATCCGATTGAAACAAGACCAAAATAAATTAAACGATGCATGATACTTGAAAATAAATGTGAAAGGAGTGTGTAACGTGACTCTTTGGCCTTCCGCAAGGGAGGCTAATCACTTGTTGTGTTTTATACGATATTGAATACGAAATTAAATATGTAAGAAATTATACGTTCGAGTAGTTTACAAAATATGATGCATGGCAAAAATAAATGAACGAGATGGATTTGAAGGGTTCTTAGAATACTTACAATACTTCTAGTGATGATAGAGATCGAATGAAATGAGTGAAACACAAACCAAAAACCCACGTTGATTTATTTACCAAAGTATATGTATTATACTTTATTCAAAGTCTCTTCGATAGCTTCAAATAAAAAGGCACGAATACTTCTGGTATTGAAAAGGTGAATTTGAGGAATATTAAGAGTTATTTTGAGAGCTTTTGAGGTAAAAAGAAAGGTGATAAGAGTAGAGTATAAATAGAGACGTTAAAGGTTACGTATAGATTTCAATAATTCACCACACTAGCATTCTAGCTCTTGTTAGTCAAAATGAGAAAATTCACTGCCATTCTATTATAAAATAGGTGTGTGAGAGCACAAAACATGGTATGTTGTCTTTGTGAGTCAACCATGATGTCGACTAACCCTTTTTATATATACACGATTTGCTTTAATCGTTCAACACATGGAGTATGGTGATAAATCTTGGTTTTAAACATGGAACTAGGATATAACGAATATTAGAAACACGTAGGAACAAACGAGATTCAAAACGGTTAAGTTTTGAATAAATAGATTTTTGTCTAGTGGGTTTGTTTAGGCCGAATAGATTTGCTTTCAAATCTTAAGTAAAACGCGACGTTAGGTGATGAAACTTGGCACGTTTAGAGTTGGCTAGGTGAGTAATGAGAAGACATAAAAATATAGACATGTCGTGTTTAATATTCGAGAGAACGAAATGCGTTTGGAAGCATGTTTCTAGTCGATTTGGTACATAAAATCATAAGTTAGTTTTGGATTTATATACTTGGGCTTTAGGAATAGTGTGGATCGAATAGAGTGGGCTGAAAAAGATTAAGGGCCCGGTTGGTGTAATTAAGAGTTAATTTGGATTAGTGAAATAATTAATTTTCGTTAAATGTGTCGAGAACTTGTTCCGTCATTTGGTGAATTATATTATTCCATAAACACGACGAAATAATATAATAAGAAAATTTTTAAATTTTTCTGAAATAATAGGGATCAGTAACAGTAACTGAGGTTTATTATTTATTAACGATTATAATTACAAGGGATTTTTCCAGTGTTCTACAGTACACACTAGTCACTCTGAATTTCGTCCCGAAATTCAAATTCAAGCTGGCTTATAAGAGTGATCTATGAAAACAAATGTGGATATTTCTCACGAAATCTATCTTCGCGTTCCCATGTGTACACTGGTCCTCGCTTGGAGTCCCATCTAACTTTGACAATGGGGATACGACTTTTTTTGAGTTGTTTCACTTCTCTATCCATTATTTCCACAGGCTCTTCTGTGAACACAATTTTGTCGTCCAATTTGATCTCTTTCAGCGGGATAACGAGAGTTTCGTCAGACAAACACTTTTTGAGTTGTGATACGTGAAATGTAGGGTGTACCCTACTGAGTTCTTCCGGGAGTTCTAACTTATAACTGGACCAATTCTTTCGGGAATTTTGAAGGGTCCAATGTACCTCGGGTTTAATTTTCCGCGCTTTCCAAAGCTGATCATTCCCTTCCAGGGAGATACTTTTAACATGACTCTGTCGCCCACTTGAAATTCCATAGGCTTTCTCCTGAAATCAGCATAGCTCTTTTGTCTGTCACGAGCAGCTTGTAGGCGTTGTTTGATCTTGAAGATCTTCTTCGTTGTGTCATGTATCAATTCTGGTCCGGTGAGTTGGACGTCACCAACTTCCGTCCAACAGACAGGTGATCTGCACTTTCTTCCATAAAGTGCTTCGAAAGGTGCAGCTTTTATGCTGGCGTGATAACTGTTATTGTAAGAGAATTCAACCAACGGTAAGTGTTTATCCCAACCTTTTCCGAAATCGATAACACATGCTCGGAGCATATCTTCTAAGGTTTGGATTGTTCTTTCACTTTGTCCATAGGTCTGTGGATGATAAGCGGTGCTCATATCTAAACGAGTACCGAAAGATTTCTGTAGAGACTCCCAAAATATTGAGGTAAATCGGCTGTCTCTATCTGAAATGATGGATATTGGGACTCCATGTCGAATCACAATTTCCTTGAAATATAAGTGAGCCAGTGTATCCATCTCGTCAGTTTCCTTGATAGGTAGGAAATGTGCAGACTTGGTTAAACGATCGATAATGACCCAGATTGTGTCCAATCCGGTCGAAGTCCTCGGTAATTTGGTAATAAAATCCATGGTGATTCGTTCCCATTTCCAGACTGGTATTTCTGGTTGCACGAGTAATCCGGACGGTTTCTGAGTCTCCGCCTTTACTCTTGAACAAGTTAAACATTTACCAACATACTCAGCGTTGTCGGCTTTCATGTTTGGCCACCAATAAATTTTCTTAAGATCTTGATACAATTTATTGGAACCTGGGTGGATGAAATATTTGGATTTATGGGATTCATGCATGATAAGATCACGAATACCTCCGAAGAGAGGAACCCAATATCTTTCCTTGAAACATAACATTCCATCAGTTCTTCTTACGAATGCTTTTTCATTATTTGGCATTCTGTCAATCTCTTCTTCATTATTTGGCATTCTGTCAATCTTCTCTTCATTATTTGGCCTTCTGTCAACCTTCTCATATGATCAGTTTTCTTCTTTAAGTGCTTCTGTTTGAGCTATGATGATTTGAGATGGAAGCGGTGAGTGAATTGTCATTCCTAGAGATCGGACTCTAAGAGGTTTGGTTCTTTCTTTCCTGCTCAATGCGTCGGCTACGACATTCGCTTTACCGGGGTGGTAACGAATTTCACAATCGTAGTCGTTGAGTAGTTCTAACCATCGGCGCTATCTCATGTTCAGCTCCTTCTGATCCAGTATATGTTGAAGACTTTTATGATCGGTGAAAACCGTAGACTTTGTACCGTATAGGTAATGTCTCCATATTTTAAGAGCGAAAACCACTACTCCTAATTCTAGATCATGGGTGGTATAATTTTCCTCATTCTTCTTGAGCTGTCATAAGGCATAAGCTCTAACTTTGTTTTGTTTCATTAGTACCGCACCTAAACCAAAATGAGATGCGTCACAATACACCACAAAGTCATCATTTTCTTCTGGTAGGGCTAAAATTGGTGCCTCACAAAGTTTTTTCTTTAAGAGTTGGAATGCCGACTCTTGCTTTTCTTCCCAGATGTACTTCTTGTTCTTCTGGGTGAGTTCCGTCAAAGGTTTTGCGATCTTTGAAAAGTTTTCTATAAACCTTCGATAGTAACCAGCGAGACCTAGAAATTGACGAATTTCAGTTGGAGTGGTGGGTGATGCCCAACTTTTAACTGCTTCGATTTTTGCAGGGTCTACATGGATACCTCGGCTGTTGATGATGTGGCCTAGAAATTGAACGGTAGGAATCCAAAAATCACATTTGGAAAACTTGGCATACAACTTTTCTTTCTTGAGTAACTCCAGAATGGTTCTCAAGTGTTCGGCATGCTCTTCCTTGTTACGCGAGTAGATTAAGATGTCATCAATGAATACAATTACGAACTTGTCCAAGTATGGCTTGCATACTCGGTTCATCAAATCCATGAACACTGCTGGTGCGTTGGTAAGACCAAATGGCATTACTTGGAATTCATAATGCCCGTACCGTGTTCGAAACGCTGTCTTGGGAATATCTTCTTCCCTGACTCTTAATTGATGATAACCCGATCTCAGATCGATTTTTGAGTAAACACTCGATCCTTGTAACTAGTCAAATAGATCGTCGATTCTTGGTAATGGATACCGATTTTTCACCGTGAGTTTGTTCAACTCTCTGTAATCGATACACATTCGAATCGTTCCGTCCTTCTTTTTGACAAATAGGATTGGTGCTCCCCAAGGTGATGAGCTTGGTTGGATGAATCCTTTATCCAACAGTTCTTTCAACTGCTCAGATAATTCCTTCATCTCGGAGGGTGCTAATCGATACGGTGCTCTTGCAACAGGTGCTGCTCCAGGCACTAAATCGATGCAAAATTCTACTTGTCGAGTTGGTGGAATCCCGGGCAAGTCTTCAGGGAATACTTCAGGAAATTCTTTTACGATTGGCACTTCTTCAAGTTGTTTCTTCTTCTCTTTTGTTTCTCCTTCCTTCACTTGAATCAGAAATACTTGGCATTCTTTGTTTATGTAATTTACCGTTTTGATGTACGAGATGATATTGAGTTGGGTTCTATGGTGATCACATCGAACGGTAAGTGTTTCACCATCAAGCGGAATCTGGACGACTTTCTCGTCACAAATAATTCTTGCACGGTGCTTGGATAACCAATCCATGCCAATGATAACATCAAAACTTCCAAGTTGAATGGGCATAAGATCGATGGGAAAAGATTTATTTTGAAGAGTTAAAGTGCAAATTTTGATAAGGGTATTGGTACTTAGGAGATTTCCGTCTGCTATTTCTATTTCATAAGTGATATCTAGTTCTATGGGAGCAATATTTAGCAGTAATGCAAATGAAGTAGACACAAAGCTTTTATCGGCTCCAGAATCAAATAATATCTTAGCACTGCGTTGATTTAACAAGAATGTACCCATAGCGACGTCGGGGTTCTGAGTTGCGTTCCCATCACCAAGCACATATGCCCTTCCACGAGCAATATTGTTGGGGTTCTTGGGACAGAAAGTCTTGTAATGTCCCAGTTCACCACAACCATGGCACTTAACTGCTATCGGTTGTGTGTTGGCCCCGGTAGCTCGGCAGTCCTTGGTCTGATGCCCCACTCTTCGGCAGCTACCGCAGATTGCGATACAAGGTCCAGTGTGATGCAGCTTACACTTGTTACACTGGGGTTTGAACCCGGCATAATCCTTCTTTTCTGTGGGTGTCGCCACATAAGCCCTGACGGCTTCCTGACGTCGATTCTGTTGTTGATGGTGGCTGTTGCGGTTCTGCTGATGATCTCTGTTGCGGTTGATGCTTTGGTTGTTGTTGTTGTAACTCCTGTTGCTGTTGTAGTTGCTGTTGTTGTTCCGATTGTTGTTGTTGTTTCCCCGATTATCAAAACTTCTCTTATGTTCATTGGTCGTGGAGATAGAACCTCGCTTGACCATTCAGTCCAACAATCGTTGTGCAAGTCCCATCGCTTCTTCAACAGTCTTTGGGTTTGATGCGGTGACATCAAACTTGATACTCTGGGGTAGTCCCTCCACATACTTTTCCAAGGCTCTTTCAACATCTGGCACTATTGATGGACATAATAGTGACAATTCCTGAAACTTCCGGTCGTAAGTTCTCAGGTCATTGTACTTCACCACTAGTTGATGGAATTCATCTTCTAGTTTTCTTATCTCTGTCCGGGGACAATACTTCTTAAGCATTTTATTTTTCAACTCATTCCAGGAGAGTTGAAATGCTTCATCTTGACCCATGGTTTTTGCGGTGGCATTCCACCACGATAATGCTTCTCCCTGAAGAGCTCCTGTAGCAAAGGTGACTTTGCTATTATCAGGACAGCCGCTCCTCTTGAAGACTGTTTTGGTATGTTCGAACCATTGAGCCATTTCTGTCACTCCTTCTATTCCCTTGAAGTTAGTGGGTTTACAGGCCATGAAGTCTTTGTAAGTACATTTGCGATGAGTAGACGTCTCGCCTTCATTTGTTGTTTCCATGTTGCTACTTGAGCGGTTTAGATTGTCAGCTACGCGAGTTGCAGCGATGCCATCGTTAATCATTTTCTGGACATCTGCAGGTGTCATGATTGCTCCGGTGTTGAAAGTTTTGTTGCTTGCATGTTCCATATTGCTATTAATACCACAAGAAATATAGATTTAGAATTTCCATAATGATTACGTTAGAATGATTTGAGAAGTAGGGAAATGAGTATATGAGTTCTAACAAGATTTGTCACAATATGAAGTTTAATTTGAATTGAAAATCACAAGTATTACAACATGTTTAAATACTATCGTAAGTAAGTGACCAATTTGATATGGGATTGCTGAGGAACAAACTGATTCATCTACAAAAGTTGAAGTTCAGCAACTTTTTCTACATTCATCAAGTTTATTTTGAATTTCTATTCATCATTTGTTTGAAATTTTATCATAATCACAATCATTACGACATGCCTGGATACAATTTCAATACACATGAACAACCATAAACATAAATTAACATTTATATATAGTAATATCACAACCATAACATTAATAATTTGATCAGTTGAGTTACATAACAAAACGATACAAGAATCTTTATTAATTGCCACATGCGGCAGGCTAAGATGCCTCAAAACTATACAAATGCTAACTACGTCTAATGGCTAGGTTCGTTCACATGTCCCATAAACTCTGAAATTTGGGCTTGAAGCCTCTGCATCTCTGTATAGTGCTGAACCTATATATCTCCAACTAGGTTCTACAAAATATCTGCTCTACGATGTGCTAACTCGGCTTCCCAAACATGGGTCTGTCCCTCTCTCCGCAATGATATTGTGAAAGAGCGTGTCTCTGCGATGTCTGACTTTATCTGAGTCAGAACCTGCTGCAACTTTTTCCTACTAGACATAAGACTATGTAAGGTGCCACTGACCGTATCAGGGCGGTCCAATGATGAATAACCAATCATCTGAAGGAGTGCGTCTATCTGCTCCCCGTGACGCTCCAGACGCGTCACCACTGTAGAAGGTGTAAGAGTAGGGGCAACTAGGGCTGGCAATTTTGACACGAAACCTGTTAACACGACACGACACGACCTGTTCTTAACAGGTTTCGTGTTTGACCTTAACAGGTTTCGTGTCTTAACAGGTCAGACCTGTTAATATTCGTGTCTTAACAGGTCAGACCTGTTAAGAACTGTTAAAGACCTGTTATGATGTTGTATATATAAGTTCTAAAATCCTAACCCTAAATATTTGTCCGCCCCCCATCTTACATTCTTACCTACCTCTCTCCTGCCTTATCTCTCCCACAAGAATATCAGTCATAACTACCGATTCATCTCCATCAAATCTAATCGCATCTCTATCAAACGAACTCATATCCATTATACCATCTTCAATCCGAATCAAGCACAAACCCAGGCATAACCACACCGTTACTTTGATGTAAGTTTCAGCAGATCTGCCGGAATATTCACCAGAGAAGAAGAATAAAGCGAAGATGTTGATGGCTGTTAGCCTATGTAATTTTTATCATGTTTGAATATAATTTTTATCAATTCATTTTGAATATAATTTTTGAATATAATTTTTATCAATTCATTTTGATGTAAGTTTCAGCAGACCATACCATGTTTGAATATAATTTTTATCAATTCATTTTGGCTAGCGTCTCTCGTAGCCTATGTAATCATATATTTGTTGTCTCAATAAACTGGATTACGTCTCATACCATGTATGTTTGATTTGGTTGTGGATTTGTTGTTTGATTTGGTTGTGGATTTGTTGTTTAATTAGTCGGATTATAGATTAGTCGGATTTATAGCCGGATTTATAACCTGGGATTAGATTAGTCGGATTTTGTTAACAGGTCCTTAACAGGTGAACCTGTTAATTTTCGTGTCGTGTTCGTGTTTGAGAAAAATGACACGATTAGTTAACAGGTCGTGTTCGTGTTTGACCTTAACAGGTTCGTGTCTTAACATGTTCGTGTGACCTGTTATGCCAGCCCTAGGGGCAACTACCGCCCTAGAACTCTCTCCAGTCTCATAGACATGAGCTGGGGGAGTGAAACCAGGGGGATAAGGTAATGATGGTGAGAGTGAATGAGTAAAGTCTGAAATGTGAAGTCGGCTAGATGAGGGTATGTCTTCCTCAGGAATTGGTTCCCTCGGGTGTGATGTATTAGGATAAGTATGGGTAAAAAGACCAAATAGATGATCGGGTGCTAGAGATGGTAAAGCATGATGGAGTTCCGGGGATGTATCTTCTACAGGTAGAAACTATTGGCTCTCCATATATGCGTCATTAACCAGTGAAATATAATAAGGAGCATATGAATCAAACTCATAATGCGGCGGCGGTATAGCTGCTGGTAAAGCTAGCATGTAGGGATCCTCAAATATAGGTGTAATAGCGACTTCACCCTGCTCGAAGGGCTCTGTCTCATCTGATAAGTTTTCTGGAGCTAAAGTATAAAGAGCTATGGGTAACGTAACTGATGCTTCAGAATCTGAATCCGATGATATGTTCACATGAGGAATTAACGACATGGTACTGTAATAATTCGTAAATAGTAACGGTAAGTAATCATTAACATCAAATGAGTAAGATTCTCATGAACGAAGATTAGGATAACATAACCTTAAGAAGTAATGTACTGAGCGCGGTAGCAAGCAGGCACGGAGGGCTTTAAAATAGTATGGCGTAAAATTTATTTATTTGAAAGTGTAGTTATAGTTCAATGTTTGAAAACATTTTGTTCTCTATAACTCTAGCTCTGATGCCAATCTGTAACACCCCCTAATTTACGAGATAACAGCGGAAGACTAATCGGGGTATTACTGTGAGGATCGAAGTCATAATTATAGAAAACGGCTCAAAAGAGACGTTTTGAAACATAGGTCCTTCATATAATTTCAGTTTACAAAAGTTTCATATAAGAGTAGATAAAATCCATAAAGGAAACATTGTTTTAAATTGAATTACACGTTTTATTTTACACCAACATAAATATAAGTCACAGCCCGCTCCATGCCCTTGCTGCTCCGCTAATTACCTGAGATACATGCTTAAAAGTCAACAAAAATGTTGAGTGATATCATAGAGTTTGAATTTAATAATCAGTTCGATACACAAGTAAGATTGTATTAGAAATACAATCAGTTTGAAAAGTTGATATTGTAGTATATATATTGCCCTAAGTCTCATGACACGCAAACGTTAACAAAGTACCGTAAAACGGAGGTGATCATCAAGTCAATGATGATAATAATGCCCTCGTGTAATAGGTGATTTGCCAATTCCTATTTTTACTCAAATATAATATATCGCGGCTAATACGACTAACCAAAAGGCATTCCGTCCAGTATTAGTGGGATAGGCTGTCAAACCTTAATAGATTTATTTACTATATTCGCGTTCACTACTAGTGACTAATGGCTCATGATAAAGGGTCTTTTGGCAATAGTTAACTTAGTCATATATCAAGTCAGATAAGCATACATAAAAATACTTGCGATCTGTTTATAACATGTATCCCCCTCACGGAGTTTAAAGTTGATAAAGAAGTAAAAAGTGAGGCCATGACTCACCTTATTTGATACTGAGAATGGAAATAAGTAATTTCAACTGAGATTATGGTAACGGCTTCGAAACAAGACCTGATAAATAAATATATCTGAGAATCTGACAAAATACTATTTGGTGATTGTGAAACGAGTAACGTATAACGATTTTTGAATAACGAATAACGATTAGTGAATAATATATTAATCGTCATGAAAAGATGATATGGAAATGAAAGTATTGAGATTATAGGTATTATCACATGACATGATAATTAAATTATTTTCAAAGTTTTTATAAAGAATTATTACGTAAAGAAAAGTAGTTGAGATATCGTTAATTATATTATTAACGCAACGTTAAATAATATATAACTGAAATATAATAAATATGCATGTGACGTGAATTGAAATGAAAAAAATAGAAAATAAACTAAGAATGTCAAATAGAATTCGTTGGTCCTTGTCCTTTTCCAATTTTACACTTTTTACCCTAACGGAGTTTGCGTTACACCGTTAGTCCTTTATTTATATAATTTACAATTATAGTCCACTACTTTGTCCAATATACAATTCTGGGCTTGGGAATTAATAATATGTCATTTTATACACTTTTAATACTGTTTTTACATTTTCAGTCCTTGTTTTACATGATTGACAGTTTTGGTCCCTCTAGGTGTTGTCGCGTTACATTTTTAGTCCAATTTTACAAAAATGATGGGAAAAATTATGATAAAATTTACGCAGCTTATTGAAGTCATAAAAAGCTTATTTTATCAGCTTATATCATCTAAAGCTTATTTTTCTTCTATTGGGCTTTAACGAGTCATTTTTGTGGCCCATTAACGTTTTAAAATCCGTGCATCGTGAGACGAGTTGAGCTCATCAAAATTATCATTTTTCTCGTTCTAAATTCATATAAAAAAGGTTTGATAAGCTAGCTTATGCGTTGAGCTTAAAATCAGCTTAACAGGCTAAAAAGCCCAAGTCGTTATTTTCAATTGTTTTGTTTTCTAGTTTTGGCGATTTGCTTTGTCCAATTTAAAGTGTCGAAATGAGTTTATTTTTACTAGTTGTCTTTATGAAAGTTGTAGTTAGCTAGGTCGTTTATTAGGTGGTATAAAAATATAGCATGGTCATTAAGTTAGATTTCGATAGATAGGGGTGTTTTGAAGTCGACTGGAACGTTGGTACATAAAAGAAAATGTTGAAATAATTCTAAGTGTTGGGGCTGTTTATATATCCGATTGAAACAAGACCAAAATAAATTAAACGATGCATTATACTTGAAAATAAATGTGAAAGGAGTGTGTAACGTGACTCTTTGGCCTTCCGCAAGGGAGGCTAATCACTTGTTGTGTTCTATACGATATTGAATACGAAATTAAATATGTAAGAAATTATACGTTCGAGTAGTTTACAAAATATGATGCATGGCAAAAATAAATGAACGAGATGGATTTGAAGGGTTCTTAGAATACTTACAATACTTCTAGTGATGATAGAGATCAAATGAAATGAGTGAAACACAAACCAAAAACTCACGTTGATTTATTTACCAAAGTATACGTATTATACTTTATTCAAAGTCTCTTCGATAGCTTCAAATAAAAAGGCACGAATACTTCTGGTATTGAAAAGGTGAATTTGAGGAATATTAAGAGTTATTTTGAGGGCTTTTGAGGTAAGAAGAAAGGTGATAAGAGTAGAGTATAAATGGAGACGTTAAAGGTTACGTATAGATTTCAATAATTCACCACACTAGCATTCTAGCTCTTGTCAGTCAAAATGAGAAAATTCACTGCCATTCTATTATAAAATAGGTGTGTGAGAGCACAAAACATGGTATGTTGTCTTTGTGAGTCAACCATGATGTCGACTAACCCTTTTTATATATACACGATTTGCTTTAATCGTTCAACACATGGAGTATGGTGATAAATCTTGGTTTTAAACATGGAACTACGATATAACGAATATTAGAAACACGTAGGAACAAACGAGAGTCAAAATGGTTAAGTTTTGAATAAATAGATTTTTGTCGAGTGGGTTTGTTTAGGCCGAATAGATTTGCTTTCAAATCTTAAGTAAAACGCGACGTTAGGTGATGAAACTTGGCACGTTAAGAGTTGGCTAGGTGAGTAATGAGATGACATAAAAATATAGACGTGTCGTGTTTAATATTTGAGAGAATGAAATGCGTTTGGAAGCATGTTTCTAGTCGATTTGGTACATAAAATCATAAGTTAGTTTTGGATTTATTTACTTGGGCTTTAGGAATAGTGTGGATCGAATAGAGTGGGCTGAAAAAGATTAAGGGCCCGGTTGGTGTAATTAAGAGTTAATTTGGATTAATGAAATAATTAATTTTCGTTAAACGTGCCGAGAACTTGTTCCATCATTTGGTGAATTATATTATTTCGTAAACACGACTAAATAATATAATAAGAAAAAATTTAAATTTTTCTGAAATAATGGGGATCAGTAACAGTAACTGAGGTTTATTATTTATTAACGATTATAATTACAAGGGATTTTTCCAGTGTTCTACACACCACACACCTCATTTGTGTGGTGTGCTTGAGTGTGTAAGTATGTGTTTTATTAATGTAATTCTCTTTTCATCTCTCTACTTTCTCTCTCTAGAAAACGCCATACATATATACTCTTGTACCACCATCTTTGCTTAATATTGTGTGATAAAGTTAATAGATCTAAGGTCCTACAATATGACAGGTGTCCAAACTTGGAGTCGAATAGTGAGTTCATGTAGAATAAGACGAGCGTTCAAACTCGGAGTGGAATAATGAGGTTACGTAGGAAAAGGTATAACTCTGCAAGTATAAGCCAGTATATGGTGTGTTTAACACAAGTCAGTGTATGTGGGTGTGAACTAGTAGGGGAAGGGCGAGACGCTGTGACAAGTACGGTACGTTATATGTAAGTATATAGAAAAATACTTATATCATACATGTTAAGTAAATACTCAAAAGCACAAGTATAACACTTAATCATATAAAGCAAATAGCAGTCAAACCTTGGCAAACGAGGCAGGCATGCATCCGGCGGTCATAAGGAAATGTTTTTGTAAAAGCGGTTATAGTTTAGGGTTTATATGTACCTAGTTCTCTATAACCAAGGCTCTGATACCAATATGTAACACCCCCAAAATCTGGTTTAGCGGAAGCATACATGTTTGGGTGCTACTAAATTGGTAATCACAACACACATATATAGAGAACGGATTATCAAATCCGTTTTAAAACAGTTTACATTTCCAAATCCAAATCGTTTTACAATAAGTTCAATTTAAAGAAGACAAGCCCATAAAACATGTTGGTCCCAAATAAAACGTTTCAGTTATGCGTGAAAACACTTCAGAGTGAATATGACCGATGCCATGCCATCAACAGTAACAATCTTAAACACCTGAGAAAAACATGCTAAAAGATCAGCTAACGCTGGTGAGTTCATAGGTTTACAGTAAATAAGCACAAATGGACCATAGAAAATATCAACATGTACACACTAACTATATGCTAACATTAAGCTCATGCAACCGAAGCTACGACAGTTCAGTATGCCAGACTGGCATAGAATAATAATAGTGGGGGCCAATGAGTGTTTATCCCGATACACTCAGCAAGTCCGACATGGTATACACCCGCATTGACCCGTTTGGCCAATTCGAACGGGGGAGTCACCCCCAATAGGTCTATCTATAACATTCGCGCTTCCCGCAGGAACTGATGGTACATGATAGTGGGCATAGTGGGATCGTACATACTTAGGTTATCCGCATACTAGTGTGTAAAAATAAAGTTCAGTTTTAGGTCCATGAAAACAGTTTTGCATGTTTCTCACCCAAAAGTTTATAAAACAGTACTTATAAGAAAAATGGGGCTATAAACTCACCTCAAATAGTAGCACTCTGCTAGAACAGTCAAATAGTATAGCGCAACCGCTCCGACACGCGACCTAGATCAGTATGGCAAGTCTTAGTGTACAACTCGTGTTTTAAACGTATTGACTCATTTGAAAAGTTTACAAGTTTCCAAGTGTTCGTATATTTCTTGCTTGCTGTGTGGTAAAGTGAATTCAAAAGTGGTTTATCATTTAAGACTCTTTAGTAACGGCTCTGGTGAAAGTGTTAGGTGAATTAACGTGTGACGGAGACATCCGGGTGTCGTAGTCGTCGTCGGAAAATACACAAGTAATATATATATATATATATATATATATATATATATATATATATATATATATATATATATATATATATATATATATATATATATTTGCGAGAACTGACAGAACTACAAAAAACATACATGCACGCCTTCAATAATTGTATTTTTGCACATATGTTCTAAAAACAACATATATGTTTAAAAAAAACATGGTTGTTCTAAAGAATTTGATAAGAAATTGGAAATACAAAATTTTTCTTTAAAGGTGTCTTTAAAGGTGTGCATGTATGTTCTTATAAGGCATGCAATGACAATATTGCGGCCGTGCGTAAGGTTTTTGTGAAAAAAGAGGATGAGTTGAGGATGATATTGAAGAACATAGGTGGATACTTACAATTATTGATGATTTGCATGTATTTTTATTTTATTTTAAAAGGCGTGCATGTATGATTTTGGTGGTTCTGTCAGTTCTCGCAGATAAGATGGTTCTCGCAAGAAAGTCTCCCTATATATATATATATATATATATATATATATATATATATATATATATATATATATATATATATATATATATATATATATCGCAAGAATATATATATATTAGATGAAGTTTAATAAGTAAGTATTTAGTTAATTATAATTTGTAATTAATTAAATAAGTGTTGGCGAGTTAATATAATAATATGTATTATATTGAAGTGTAAATAAATAAAAGATAGTGGCAGTGAGGTATTATTATATTATAAATTATATAAGTAATTTATAATATAGTAATAATTATAAAATTGTAATTTGTATAAGTATTTAATTTAATAAAAATTAAATAAAGTTATAAGTATATAAATGTATAAAAATATATTTATAAGTCTTAAGAATTCTAAAAACATTAATTTGGAAAAATTAATATTTTTAATAATAAAAATAATACGTTTCGACTTTTAGTCGGTGTTCACCAAAAATATCTAAGTGTTGGATTTTTAGAAAAATCGGGCATGACCCGTTCGTAATTATAAGTTTTTCCATTATTTTCCAAGTGTTGCAAAAAACTTAAATAAATCCCTTAAGTTATCGCTATTTGCAAATCTAGTCCAAACGTATATATTTAGGTTATAAATATATATTTCGTTACGTTTTCAATTAAACTAACATTTTCACAAAATAATTATAAGTCACGAAATTAAAAGTCAACATTTAGTCAAAATTTACCAAAAGTCAACAACCATAATTTTGGGCCGAAAAACCCATTTATTAGACAAATTGGGTTTAAAGTGTCAAAACGAGTCCAAAACGGTTTTAATCGTTATATAATGTTTTAATATGTCAAATATTTATAATAGGTCGAAAAATATTCCAAAATTCATGTTTGTCACCCGAGTTTAAAATTGGGCCGAATAGGCCATAATAAGCCCAAAAATTAAAATCTAGCCCGAAACCAATTAAACCTTTTTAGTTTACGTTATATATTACGTTAAGTTACAAATACGCAAATAAGCAAATCAAATAAGTCGTTTGGTCAAAAAGTCAAGGTAGGCCGAAATATAGTGGGCTCGGCCCAATCCTTGTCGAGACCAAAAATTCAAATCTAGCCCGAAACCAATCAAATACGGTATAACTCGTTCCGATAAGCCGTAAAAATAAACAATAGTCTAAAAATTACACAAATTCACCACTAGAGCCAAAACTTTATGTTTTTCAAAACCCCAATAATTGTTTAGTTTTTAAGTGTGTCGAATTGTATTAATTTCCCAATTAGGGTTTTAATTTTCGTAAATAACGTAACAAGCCTTAATTAAGCATTTGTATCATCAAAGTAACATGTAATTAGCTCAAACTTACCACACAAGCAAGAAATAACATAATTTGTATAGAACTTCAAAAAAAAAATCGAGTACTAGTATTATGTATATCAAACCCTAGCTTTTTTATTTTAGCGAAACATACACATTTAGCACTTGGTAACACTTTTAAACATCACAAGAACATGTAAAATAAAAGATTGAACAAGTTTTGAGAATCCTTACAAAGAGGGTGTGAAAATTCGAGACTCACAAGACCAAAGAACAACCCAAATTGCTTCAAATTTACCCAAGACACGTTCTGATCGTTCCCAAAAGCTCAAAAGTACAACCCGATTGTTTTGAAACTCAATAAATTTTTGTGGATCTAGAAATTTTTTATGGATCGAATTGTTGGTGATGAGAGGAAGTTTTGGAAGTGTTTAGTGATAGAAATAAGTGTGTGAAACAATATGTGTTAAGGTTTAAGTAAACTACAAATCCTGATGATGTCGTAGTAAGACAAAAAAAATAATATTTCTTGTTTTCTTATGTTGGTGGCGGAAAAAGACAAAAGGGGAAGAGGAGGGAAATAATTTTGGATATTATCAATGTATCGTGTGTCGGTGTGAGCTTAAATGTTACCGTAAAGTCCCGGTTTGACTTTTTGGACACGTAAACGTAAAATAAAGTTTTTATCAACGTTTTTATCAAGATAATAATAAAATATTATTATTTACTTAGAAATGCATTTATTTGGCTTCTAACATATCTACTGTAGTGTCGGTACGCGTGTGGGGTTGTTTTCAGTAAATGCCAGAAAGCTTCTCGGTTTATTACGTGACTTGTCAGTAACTAACAGAAATAGAATAATTTATGTTTACTGACAGAAATAGACAGTTTCAGTGGTTATTGTAAGCTACAGTACGCGGGATGGCTTCCCGAAATGCTCAGTTACGCTAAAAAATGTTCAGTTACGTTCAGTCATGTTCGGTTTAGTAATAATAAATAAATATTTATTACTAAAATAAATTGTGAAAATTACCATTTGTCACACAATACCATATTATATAACTTGAACTAACCTAAGAACACCTCTTAATTCATCAAACCACTTACAATGACAAAGACCAAAATAATAAAACCAAACCCAATAACCGAAAACATCTATCATAAACATTTGATTTCGACTTCAAGATACTTAACTCTTCTTTCAACATTCCAATATGTTCCTTAGAATCTTCATTAACTCCCATATTCCTTAAGCTCCTCTTCAATGCCTTGTTCTCAACATAGTTTGTAGTATTAGATGACTATTATTTGGCACAAACCTAATTGTGGGTTTAGATCCATTAAGTTTAGGGTTTGCATTGCTTGTTCATTAAGCCATGTATTTTGTTTTAAATATATGGGCAATCTTCATTATGAAAGACACAAAACACAATTCAATAATACATCTGATGTGTTTTTTTAGGTCTATAATAAACTACCAAGTTTTAAATTTATATTTTGCCGAACTAACCTATAGACTCTAAACACTAACGAGCAGTGTACCCGGTCAATGTAGATAGTTTTTAGGTAAGCAAGGGTCGTTCACTAGGAGCGAAGCTTAAATGATCTAAAGGTATTCTAATTATTAATCTAACTGAACTAAACTAGAAAGCAATTAAAGATAGATGGGGGTTTAGCCTGAGAGGCTATCACGAGTTTGTGTGTATAATTAAACTAAATACAGGAAAGTAAATAACTAAACTAAAGATAGATCAATATATAGAAGAACGGGTTAGCCAAGCCTAATCCATCTAATAGTTATACATGCTTATGTCTACTTGTTTTAATTCATTCAATTGTTTTGCCATCAATCCGATTATTAATCCTGTCACAATTGAATAACCTACCATCGTGGTGGGAAAGAGGACATGATCATAGTGACCTATCTAGCATCAATACTAACTTATTGCTTTAAACCGTCTAACCTAGTTTGGCATTACGCGCTACTAGTCCTAATAGTGGTATGAGGCACGGTTCCGGTGTGTTCCCTCTAAGCCGTCTAATAGGATTCGGATTACTACACTTTATGATCAATTAAAGTAACCACAATTACAGATAGTTAAGTTACCACATTAAACCAATAAGTTCATAATCTAGTTACATAGACTTTTACTAGTTATAAGCAATAAATGAGTTTTTATCGATAAGCACCCAATCCAATAACAAAGTAAACATATCAACACAAGCATAAAAACTAATAAAACTTCATAAACATGGCTAACACCTAAGGGTGTTAGCCCATAATCTCAGTAACAATACATAAAGTTGTAATCAAAGCAAACGAATAAGAATTCATAATGAAAACGATACGCTAACCAAACGATTAAACTTAATATAAGGTTCTTGAGATGATCTTCTACGATGATTGGATCTTCAAGGAGGTCTTCTGCTGTTTGGAGGGGTTTTTGGTCTTCTGGGAACGACCCCAAGGGTCCCCAATGATACCCTAATTCGTTAATGAGCTCGGTATTTATAGATTCTGAAATCTGGGTCGATACGGCGCATCTAGAGAGTTAGATGCGCCGCATCTATAAGTAAACGTAGCCTCCAAGTCTGAAACTGACCCAATACGGCGCATCTAAAGACCAGATGCGCCTCATCTCCCAATACGGCGCATCTAAGGACCAGATGCGCCGCATCTCCTTCAAATTTAAATAGATTTTCTTTTTCTCTTCGCGTGGCCGCTTGAATCAACTAAATCGGAGTCCGGATGAAGATTTTATGGCCAAAATACGAAAGCATCTTCAAGTGTCGACTTGTAATCTTGACTTCTTCATTAAGCTTCTAATCTTCACTTGATCTCTTGAATTCTTGGTAAGGATTATATATGGCCGATACGGCGCATCGGATTGGTCCGATGCGGCGTATCTGGAGTAGAACAAGTTGGTTCTTCTTCGTTGACCAAAGTTTCATATGCGACGCATGATAAAATCAGATGCGGCGCATGCTTCAAAGTCAGGCAATGGTCTTTAATCTCTTCAATTCAGCAGACTTTTCCAACTTGATTCATTTTGCTCCAATTTCCGTCCGAAATCATTAACTTTCACCAAATGCTTGTTTATACTGAGAATTACAAAAGTAAACGATTAAGTATCAATTCTCATATAAAGTGATATAAAACAAGTCATTAAAATAGGATAAATGATGCTAATAATATGTCGTTATTTGATGTCATCAAATATCCCCCCACTTGAACTTTACTTGTCCTCAAGTAAACCTTAGATTAAACTTATGAAAATGTATCCTAAAAGATGTTAGGATTTATTTTTATATTAAGCATGTATTCGTTTTGTCATAATCACACAACCAAACACTTAACGAATTAGAAGTAAAATAAAATATATTGATAAAAGCAAATCTAATCGTTTAACTGTCCAGTCGTGACGAATATTCTATCATAAGCTTGGCAAGTATACACATCTCCCCCACTAAAGCCAAGGAATAACAAGTCTAAAGCGGTAAAAAGGGTTTTGAGGCTTAAGGGTTAATCATTCTTCTTAATCTCTATCGATCTCAAATTCCAGAAAAGGCGACAAAATCACAAATACATGATCGAATCCACGAACACGATACTTGCAATTGCTCAAATCCTTAACTCGAATAGGCTAAAGATAGGACCAAGTAATCTTCACCAATAATATTATATCAAAAAGGGCAACAAAATCATAAATACATAGCCGAATCCACGACTACGATACTTAAGATTGCTCAAATCCCTAATCTCAATAAATCAAAGGTTTGGATAAAGAATGATATAGGGTATGGATAATATTTGGGATACAAATTGGTGTAAAATGAAAAATAAACAAAACAGATAAATTAAAATCCTAAGTGTGGTTAATCACTATCCCAACCATCCCATGAATAAGACTCATATCATTGAATAACTCACGCTTTAACACTTGAAACACACGCTTTAGGTAGACACGAATTATACTCAACAAGATCTTAATCAAAGAATAAACCTTAATTGGCGTTCCCATAACTGCCAATTCCCATTCAATCCATATATATAGTACAACAAATAGTGGCCATATGAACCACTTACATAACTTTACATCGTTGGTTTAACAAACATCCAACTCTTTTTCTTTTTCTTTTTCTATTTTTTTTTTCTCGATTTTTTTTTTTTTTTTTTTTTTTTTTTTTTTTTCCAAACATAAACATAGATGTGTAAAATTTCACCACATCACTATAATGATAATTCTGGATAATTTTTCCATACTTTTCATACTTTCAGAAGTAACGGTAATAGTGAAAGTAGTAAACACACGAAAAATAAACTCAAAGATATACAATATTTACTTTCACTCCAATTGCATTGTGCAATTTCCCGACCTAACCAAAGATAATGAATTACGCACGCGAACACAGGTAATGTAAGGAAACACACTTTGCCTATAGCAATTAACCAACCACGGACTTTAATCTACAGTGTAGGCTAAGGTGTAAGGATGTAACGAAACATTTTAAACATTGGTGTAAGAAACGAAAGGAATGGCTCTGAGTGTTTTTCTAGGGGTATCTTACTCTAAAAGTGAGAGTAACAAAGGGTTTATACGGGGGTTAACTAACCAGTGTAGTTAGTTAATAACACATAACATATAATAGGCTTTTTGGGTGTAATCCTAGAAATTTACCAATTTAGACAAGTCATTCCAATTATATAATATAATACTTATTATGGTGGTCTCGAATAGTATACAAGCCAAGTTCTAAAGTTTACAAGTCACCGGCACACTCATAGATTTGTGAATTTTGGAAAATCACAATTTTTGAAAATAACGTCATGTGTGCAGCTATGCAACTTAGATTAAACAAAAACATGCTAAAAAAAATTTTAAATTTTTATAATTAAGCATAGATTAAAGCATATTTTTGAAAATTTAGGACAAGTAACGTTCTAATTCTCCATCCCCCCACTTAAGTTAAACAACGTCCTCGTTGTTTGTATTTAAAATTAAAAACAAGAGATAGAAAGAATTAGAATGGAGAACTCCCCTAAGATTTGCTCGGTATGATCTTCCAATGTAAGTGTGCGAGCGTATAAAATGCGGGAGTCCATCAACCTCTTCAATTGTCCAGACCTGTAAAAATATAGAGACCACAGAAAAAGAATCTCGAGAGCATCTAGTTAATCATTGGTTAGGAAAATAAAAATACGAAAAAATTACAGGTCAGAGTGTCGATGCGCCGTATCCATGGAATATTGGATACGCCCCATCAACAACCTGTAGGAAATATTAAACTGCATGCAATGGGATAATACGCCGTATCGATAGAAACTGATGCGTCGCTTCTTATTTTATTAATTCGAAGACTGTTTTTAATAAATAATTAGATACGCTGTATCTGTACAACAAATGCGTCGTATGTCGGTTATAGTTTAAATTTTTTCTGATTAAAAACAGAATACGTCGTATCTAGGGGATAGATGCGCCGTACTCGAATTATTAAATGCGCTGTATATAAAATTAAAACGCCATACGCCGCATCTAGAATACAGATGCGCCGTATCGTTTGTATCAGCAGAATACAGCGACAGCAGTCATGCAGAAAAAACAAATAAAAATAAACACAAGAAAATAAAATAAACTAAAAAGAAAATAAAAGACAAGCATGGGTTGCCTCCCACGAAGCGCTTGTTTTTGTTCGAGTCACGAGCCTGACTCCACCCTTATTTACTAGGTAATAGGGTGTTGTTCCCCCCACTTGGAATCAAGTGCGGGTGATAATAGCAATAAACACTATAGGAGTGTAAATTTGCTAGTAAAGATGGAAGAAATAAATAAAAATCATACCTTGGCAATATATGTACATCTTTCCTACTCTTACCCGGTTTGGTTGATAAATTGGATGACTTGACCATTCCTTCTGAAAGAGTAGTATGTTGAGGAAAAATGAGTCTCCTTTCTTCTTGGTTATTCTCTTCGGTAGTAAGGCGTCCCTTGACTTCCGCAGAAGATGAGAAAGGGTCTTTGGCAAGTAAAAGTTCGAGTTCCTCTATATCCTTCATAGGGTCGAAATCATCATCTTCATCAATCATAGCAATGTTTAAGAGCTCATCACCAAATTCTTCTTCGAGCTCCACCAAATACGGGTTGATCACAGGTGCTTCAATAGGTAGTGTAATATACTCCACCTCATTATCCTTTTGTTTTGCAACCTGTTTAGGAAAACTAGCAAGATTATTAGTAACGGGATCAATAGTATTAAATAAATTTGTACCACTTTTTGTTGTAAGTGACTCCAATTCATCTTGTGAGTCTCCATCTTCAACTAATGGTCTTGCAATTTCATAACCGTCCCGAATTTCATCCTTAAATAAGTCATTCCAGATTTCTTCAAAAACTTGCGTTGGATCAAAATCTGGTTGGGGTATGTCATCATAAACTATGGCGTCAAATGGTTCGAAATCAAAATCAGAATACTTTTCATCTTCATCCGATGGATTGTCTAATGGTGGTAATACGATTGCAGAATATTCTTCAACGTAAGGTTCCGTATACACATCATCTTGTACAATTTCTGGAGAAAAAGCACCATCGAGAACAATTGCAGGAATTTGTTTCATATTAAATACACAGGACACTTCCTCATCATTATCATCCGATATAGTCCAAGTGTGTCGAAACGGCAACCCATTTCTTTCTTTCTTTGATTTAACCTTTTCCAGCAACAAGTATTCTTCCATAGTGATTTCTTTATCTTCGATGACTTGTGCACCATATCTTGCTCTTTCCCAATCGTAGATCCCATTATTGCTCAAGGCTCTTTCCTCTTCAAACCTAATATATTCTTCCATTGTTATATCTGGATCGTCCATCTTCATTATTACCTGAAAGATAAACAACCAAGAACAGCAGTAACCGAAACAAAAATAAAAACTAAACTAATAAAAATTTAATAAACACAAAAAAATAAAAAACAAAAAATATTTTTGGTGTCACAGAAAATCGATACGCCGTATCTAATAGACAATAGATACGCCGTATGCGATACAAGTTAATACGCCGTATCCAACAGACAAGTGGATACGCCGTATCCAACAGACAATGGATACGCCGTATTAGCTTCCTGTAACAAATTTTTTATTTATTTTTTATTAAATTTAAACACTAAATCACACAAACTAAAAAAAATTGTCGCAGAACGTCAATGCGCCGTATTCACAGACAAGAATACGCCGTATTGAAATCAGACAGATGCGCCGTATTCACAGACAAGAATACGCCGTATTGCCTTTCTGAGACAGAAACACAGAATGACAAAAACACACAGAAACTAACGAAAGCAAATAAAAACTAAAATACCAATAAATCAAATTAAATCAATCACTCCCCGGCAACGGCGCCAAAAACTTGATGTGTTTTTTTAGGTCTATAATAAACTACCAAGTTTTAAATTTATATTTTGCCGAACTAACCTATAGACTCTAAACACTAACGAGCAGTGTACCCGGTCAATGTAGATAGTTTTTAGGTAAGCAAGGGTCGTTCACTAGGAGCGAAGCTTAAATGATCTAAAGGTATTCTAATTATTAATCTAACTGAACTAAACTAGAAAGCAATTAAAGATAGATGGGGGTTTAGCCTGAGAGGCTATCACGAGTTTGTGTGTATAATTAAACTAAATACAGGAAAGTAAATAACTAAACTAAAGATAGATCAATATATAGAAGAACGGGTTAGCCAAGCCTAATCCATCTAATAGTTATACATGCTTATGTCTACTTGTTTTAATTCATTCAATTGTTTTGCCATCAATCCGATTATTAATCCTGTCACAATTGAATAACCTACCATCGTGGTGGGAAAGAGGACATGATCATAGTGACCTATCTAGCATCAATACTAACTTATTGCTTTAAACTGTCTAACCTAGTTTGGCATTACGCGCTACTAGTCCTAATAGTGGTATGAGGCACGGTTCCGGTGTGTTCCCTCTAAGCCGTCTAATAGGATTCGGATTACTACACTTTATGATCAATTAAAGTAACCACAATTACAGATAGTTAAGTTACCACATTAAACCAATAAGTTCATAATCTAGTTACATAGACTTTTACTAGTTATAAGCAATAAACGAGTTTTTATCGATAAGCACCCAATCCAATAACAAAGTAAACATATCAACACAAGCATAAAAACTAATAAAACTTCATAAACATGGCTAACACCTAAGGGTGTTAGCCCATAATCTCAGTAACAATACATAAAGTTGTAATCAAAGCAAACGAATAAGAATTTATAATGAAAACGATACGCTAACCAAACGATTAAACTTAATATAAGGTTCTTGAGATGATCTTCTACGATGATTGGATCTTCAAGGAGGTCTTCTGCTGTTTGGAGGGGTTTTTGGTCTTCTGGGAACGACCCCAAGGGTCCCCAATGATACCCTAATTCGTTAATGAGCTCAGTATTTATAGATTCTGAAATCTGGGTCGATACGGCGCATCTAGAGAGTTAGATGCGCCGCATCTATAAGTAAACGTAGCCTCCAAGTCTGAAACTGACCCAATACGGCGCATCTAAAGACCAGATGCGCCTCATCTCCCAATACGGCGCATCTAAGGACCAGATGCGCCGCATCTCCTTCAGATTTAAATAGATTTTCTTTTTCTCTTCGCGTGGCCGCTTGAATCAACTAAATCGGAGTCCGGATGAAGATTTTATGGCCAAAATACGAAAGCATCTTCAAGTGTCGACTTGTAATCTTGACTTTTTCATTAAGCTTCTAATCTTCACTTGATCTCTTGAATTCTTGGTAAGGATTATATATGGCCGATACGGCGCATCGGATTGGTCCGATGCGGCGTATTTGGAGTAGAACAAGTTGGTTCTTCTTCGTTGACCAAAGTTTCATATGCGACGCATGATAAAATCAGATGCGGCGCATGCTTCAAAGTCAGGCAATGGTCTTTAATCTCTTCAATTCAGCAGACTTTTCCAACTTGATTCATTTTGCTCCAATTTCCGTCCGAAATCATTAACTTTCACCAAATGCTTGTTTATACTGAGAATTACAAAAGTAAACGATTAAGTATCAATTCTCATATAAAGTGATATAAAACAAGTCATTAAAATAGGATAAATGATGCTAATAATATGTCGTTATTTGATGTCATCAACATCTCTTTAGTATTTTACATGGTATCGGAGCTTTAGGTACAACCCATCACAAATAGTTGTCCTCCAGTCATCGACAACTCGCCAGTGATTCGGAGGGATCCCAATTGTATTTATTGTTTTTTCTTCTTCTTCATTTAATTAGTCTTTTCTTTTTATCTAATAAACCCTAGCATTCAAAACCCTAGCTGTCAAACACATCCCGTATTATGTTATAGAATCAACAAAATTTATCTCCTACTCTTTGTATTACCATTGGAGATCATTGTAGTTTTCGAAAATAGTTGGTTGCAAATTGTCGCTCCTACCTAAAGTCAAAGCAAGCCATGACATAAAAAAAAACGTCATGCAAAGGAGGAAGGCAAGCAATAAACCATTATGCCGCCAAATACAATTATACTTCCGCTCAAACAAACAGCAAATGAGATGATAGAAGAAAAGAAGAAGAAACAACTTTCAACATATGTTCCATTTTGTTAATTCGAAAACCTGCCGTTCAAACTGCGGGGGAGTATTAAATGACTATTAGTTGACCCAAAGCTAATTGTGGGTTTGGGTCCATTAGTTTTAGGGTTTGCATTGCTTGTTTATTAAGCCATGTATTTGTTATAAATATATGGGCAATCTTCATTATGAATGACACAAAACACAATTCAATAATACATCTCTTTAGTATTTTACATGTAGAACAAATTCTTACTGCGATGGAAGCCCCGGATCAAGAAAGCCATAAACACCACATTTTTCCAGATCATCCCAATAAAAAACAAATGACTTATTGGAATAAATACAAACAACAACTTAGTTAATGGAACAAATGTAAACAATAACTTACATAAATGAGGCCATGCTTTGAACCTTCTTCTTGGATTTTTATTTGTCTATGAAACTTGTTGCTCTATTACAATGCCGCAATTGCAATGAGTCCTACTAGCAATGTTTGCAGATTCCTATGATAAGACCTACTAGATGATGTAGAGGAAAGCATATTAACGGCTCAAGGATTTGTTTGGACGAGTGGCTGTAAAAATGAAAAGGGAATGAGGAATGGTGTAAGATTAGTGTTCGATAATTAGTTGGTGAGGAGACAGTGTATTATGAAAGAGATAGATAGTGGATATAATAAGTTTTAAAATAAAAACATAAAAAAGCAAAATACACATGGAGATGATGTGTATAGTAACCTACTCCACGTCGTGGGTCGGTTACTGAGTATACAGAATAGACAAAATTCAAAAGTAGACTATACGAAATTGCAAAAATAGTAAGCTGCACAGAACTGCATGAAATGATAAGTTATACAATATACATTTTTAAGTAATTAGCCTTATTTTTAATAAAGGCGAAATTATTTAGATGCTACTGTAAATTATAAGATTTTAAGATTTAAAGTTTGAGTCCAAATTCGGTTAAACCAAACATCAACATATACCCCAACCCCATCAACCAAACGCACCCTAAATTGTCAAATCTATCCGACCACCGACACAAACACAAACATAAACACAACTCAGAAACCAGTTTCGTTTCATCAAAACAACCAAGAAACATGACGACAATCCGTAGGTTTTGCTGTGACGATCTCTTAAGATTCTCTTCTGTTAATCTCGACCACCTCACAGAAACTGTAAGCACATTCTTTATAACCTTTATAATAACTATTTCAATCTTAATTAATCAAATGATTAATATTAATCAATCTGCAGTTTAATATGTCGTTTTATATGACATATTTGGCACGGTGGCCTGATTATTTTCATGTGGCTGAAGCTCCAGGCAATAGAGTTATGGGATATAGTAAGTTTTTGATTCTTATTATGTTATGAAATTTGGGGTTTTATTTTATTTTATTTATTCAGTGGTTACTTGAAATTAGTTGTATGCTAGGGTTTCGTTTTGCTTTTTTGGAATTAAGAACTTAAATTGATACATTTTGTGATTTGGGTTATATAATTTAGGGATATTATACTCAACTATTTGCATTTTTTCAATAAGGCCTAACTTGTGTTATAGTTAGAGTGGACAATTTGAGACCCATAGGTTAAACATGGTTATAGTTGGGTAAATATTTGTTAGAGGTTGGGTCTAGTCGGGTCTCCCTAAATAGTAGTAGTATAGATGAGTGTAATTGGTTATTTGATAGAAAGCGCAATTATATAACAATTACCCAACGTGTCTCTAGCCGTCTAGCACTCTAGCGGGTCATTTTTTATTTTTATTTTTACTTTTTTCACTTTTTTCATATTTTACTAAAAAAGAAAAAAAAAATTGAAAATGACCAAAACCCATTTAGACCCGGACCCAACCCATCTAGTCCCGGACCCATTTAGACCCATGTTTCGAAAAGACCCATTTAGACCCGGACCCGTTTAGACCCAAACCCATCTAGACCAGTGACCCGAGCCGACATATAGGTGTACTATAGACCACCAAGTATGTATGAAGTTTCATATACCATATGTGGAAAATGTGCTGGAGGACAAATATGCCGTAAAAGTAAAATCTGTTGATGTGCCTAAAAAATCTTAGGCATTTTCGATATTCTGCGTGTTTGTGGCCAAATACGGTGACACGTATTTTGGTGGTATAAAGTAGTATCGACATATGGGTGCTTTCAATGAAAGAAGTTGAGTGTTTGAATAGCCGTTAGACACATTTATCCCTAAACAGAACAATGTTTGTGCTTGTATAGATGTTGTATGGTATATAGTATAGATTAGATACTGTAGGCCACCAAGTATGTATTGAGTTTCATAAACCAAATCCGGCTGAAAACACGCTGGGTGACAAATATGCCCTTAAACTAAAAGTTCTAAATGGGTCAAAAAAGTTTAAAGGCATTTTCGTTATTATGCGAAATTTGGTGATACATATATTGGTGGTATAAAGTAGTTTTGATATATGGGTGAATCTGATGAAAGATTAGCCACTAGATACGTTTATCCCTATAGAGAACAATGTTTCTGTTTGTAACTTTGTATAGATGTTGTAAGGTCTATAGTATATACTCTATTTATTTTGGATGTCTATTTTATAACTGTGTGACATTGCAAAGATACGTGGACTTAAATGTGTTTATTTTGCTTGCAGTTATGGGTAAAGTTGAAGGGCAAGGTGAGTCATGGCACGGTCATGTCACAGCTGTTACAGTAGCTCCTGAATTTCGCAGGCAGCAACTAGCTAAGAAACTAATGAACCTTCTTGAAGACATCAGTGACAAGATGTGAGTTGATATTTATGTAGTTTGGCATAGATGTGTATCTTCAGCTCATTTAACTGGTCCATTGGAACTTAAATTCAACGAATACTGAATTAATTATGATGTAGAGGGATACATTTTAGATGCTGTAACTAGGTTGACAGACACAAAAGCTATAGGATACGCAGTGAGTTTAGAAGTATTACACTGTCATAATGATAGCAAACTAGTCTGATAGTTTCATTAACAATAAGCGTATAGGGTAACAATGTCACAATAAAGGCATTTTGTTGTTTAGGCCGAGTAGCCTGTCAATAAGTTTAAGCAAGCAACGGTAGACATATGAATATAAGCTATATTGTTTAACATAACCAGAAATTTGGAATATAAAGTACTAAGATAAAAGGTGAATATACTGGTAAGATGCAAACCATGAATTGCCCTGTAGATTTGTTGTATTGCTGTTTCTTGTGTTCCGGCCATTTCGGGTTGGGCTGAAAGAGTTAAATTTAGCTGATTGTTGATCCCGTATTTCGGAAGAAGCTATTTTTCTTACCAATATTCTTAGTATTTTTTCTGTTTTGTGCTTTTTTACCTTGGCAGTGACAAGGCATACTTTGTGGACCTCTTTGTAAGAGCATCAAATACACCAGCAATAAAGATGTATGAAAAGGTAATGCTTAATGGCCCTTTATCCTCGTCCTGTCTTTCACACTCATACATGTTGTATGTCGCACCTTTGTCTCAGTTGTTAATCGTTGTATGCTTGGTGGTAACACAGGCCACAGTGGGTGGGTTGGATTATACGTTACAATGGGTCATTTTTAACGGGTTGTAACGGTTCAAGTTGGCCCAAAACACTTTTTGTCCCTTTGTAAAGTTTTATATGTATTTATATATAACCGGTGTTTGAAAGTGATTGCAAAACTAGATTAGTACAAATGTACAATACTAATCAAATGTCTTAAATAAGCGTTTTTGAATGTTTTATGTATCAAGTACACTTTCCTCAACTGTTTACAGTTAGTAATTGCCACCTTTATCATAGTCAAAAGTCACAGCTTAGCTTAAAAATGATTTATTAACCAAAGGAGACACTTTACAAAGTAAACAACATTAGTAATATAGTATAAGATTCTTATTGTTCTACTTCTTTCTTGAAGCTCGAGTACGTGATCTATAGACGTGTATTACGGTATTATTCTGGGGAAGAAGATGGTTTAGGTAAGCCTATCTCGAATCCTCTCTTTGTCTTTGCCTCCTTAACTTGCACGCACAACACAATATTTATATGTTTTTTAAATATGCAGACATGAGGAAAGCGTTATCTCGGGATGTAGAAAAGAAGTCTATAATCCCACTCAAGAGGCCAGTTACGCCTGATGAACTGGAGTACGACTAGTTCCTGCAGGGAGCTGTCATTTGACTCATGTTATACTGATGACATGAAGAATTTCCTTAATCTTTATGTTAAGATATGATTGTTCTATCAACATTAAAACTCAGTGATGTGATGAATGGATATATATTAACATGCATCAGATGATCATTTTCTACTACCCTTCTTTCGCTATAGTAAAATATGCCAACAATAATTATAAGACATGCCCGCCTGAGGCGTATGTCAACGATAATTATAAGTCATGCCCGCCCAATGGGCGGGCTTCGACAAATAGTATATATATATATGGTGGGGATACAATGAAAAGTCCCTTAGAATGAAAAGGATGGGAAGCAATCTCAACCATCAGATTAGGGTGGGCAAGATCAAAAAAGGCGGTGTCATTTTTGTAATTATTGTAAAATTCAAGGGCAAATCTGTAGTAACTACAAACTAACCTCCTAAATACCAAAAAACAGTATTCTATTCTAACTGAATTACCTAGATCTGGTCATAATTTTTCACCAAAAATTCACACACATCTCTCTCTCTCAATTTCACACTAAATTCACACACTAATTCCGGTAAGTCGGTACAGCATCAAATTGATGGTAAAGATGAATCTGCAACAGTTTAAACCTCCTCGTAAGTTGATATACAACCTCTAAAATTGTTACTGCATCAATTTTTAATTTAATTTTAATGAAATCGTGTTTCTGAATAACCTGCTGCATCAAATCTGATAGCAAAACACGATTTTGTTCAAAAGTGTTTGGATGAGTATGTTTGTGACTGATGCACTAGATTCTGAACCGTAATGCAGTAGGTCTCTAGATTTTGATTTGCTAAAATCGTGTTTTTATTGATTTGTTAGGATTTGTGTTTGTAAGTTTTGTTGTTTGTGCGATGCACTGGAATGAGAACTATGATGCAGTAGGTGTTGAGTTGCGGCGTATAAGGATGTATACAAGGTGTTTGATAAAATGCCTCAATGGGATTTTATACCTGCGATGCACTAACTTTACATTCTGATGCACTAATTTTGAACTGAGATGCAATAGGTGTTCAGTTATCACGTTTAAGGATGAAATATGATAAACATAGGTTGTTTTATGTGTGTAAAATTGTATGTATGCTTGGTTGTACGTCTGATGCACTGGAATTTGAACTGAGATGCAGCAGGTGTTCACTTGACACGTGTAAGGATGAAGTAAGCTAAGCGTAGGTTGTTTTATATGTGTAAACTTGTTTGTATGCCTGGTTGTACGTCTGGTGCATTGGAATTTGAACTGAGATGCATTAGGTGTTCAGTTGGCGCGTGTAATAAGGATCAAGTTGTTTTATGTGTGTAAATGTGTTTTGTCTACTTGGTTGTATGTGCGATACACTGGAAAATGAACTGAGATGCAGTAGGTGTTTAGTTTGACCTGAGATGGAGTATGTCTAAATATATGGTTCATTTAGGTTAAGCGTAGGTTGTGTTATGAATGTAAATGTGTTTGTGCGGTTGATCTGTTGAAGTGATGCAGTAGGTTATTGTTTATGAAATTTATGGTTACATTAGGTTAGGTTAAGTGAGATTTATGTTCTTAAAAAGTATTTTTATGTGTGTTAGAAAAATTAATGTCGTTGTTGTATTGAATTGATGCAGTAGGTAGATGTTAGTTGCTTATAAAATTAGATTAGGTTAGGCTAAGTGAGATTTATGTGCTTAAAAGTTACTTTATTTGTGTTTGAATGATTAATGCGGTTGGTGCAAACAAGTGATGCAGTAGGTAGATGTTAGTGCATTACAATATATAACTGTAATGCAACAAATTATATATTGTAATGCACTAACAACATACATTGTGATGCAGTAAGCTAATTATTTTTTTTTTTTGTTTTTAATACAGGAAATGAAAGCAGCTTTAAGAGACAACTTGCTGAGATCTAATAAGTTGTTAGCCGATACCGATTACAAGTTGAAAATAGCTTTGGCTTTACATCCTTAGGATGAGGATTTAAAGAAAATAGTGGAGGAAGGAAATCGATTGTTCTTTGAAGCATATAGTTGCAAAGAAGAAGAAAAAGAAAATGTTGAAGAAGCTGGAAATACACAGGAAAAAGATGGGGATATTCTTGGTATCCCAATAGGGGATATAAAAGTTGTAGCTCTTGACGAGACCACACATGAAGATCCAACAACAGAGAAATGGAGAGTGACACTCCCTTTTAAGGATAAAAGAATTCATATAACCCAGCTTGAAACACATTTGATTGGAATGATAGACGATTAAGTATTTTTTATTAATTAACAACTTTAGTTTAAATACTATTGGATATTTTAAATTTTTAGTTTTAATACTTTGGATTACTGAATTTTTAATACCAAGTATTGTACTTCTTAATGATGACAGTGTTTGTTTTATATTTATTAGTTTTGATTTACTGCATCACACTATATAAATCTACCGCATTACTGTGTCATAAGTCTAATGCATCAAAGTGTTAAAATCTACGGCATCACAATGATGTAAATTTACTACATCACAATGTGTAGATATACTACATCACTACGTTATAAGTTTACTGCATGAAAGTGTTAAAATCTACTGCATCACAATGATGTGAATTCATTGCATCACAATGTGTAGATATACTGCATCACTACATTATAAGTTTACTGCATCAAAGTGTTAAAATCTACTGCATCACAATGTAAATTCAGGAATGCCGGCGAGTAAATTCAATCTTTATTTGTTATTGAATACTTACGGGATACCAGCAATGATGTGGTATATGAAAACATATGGTGAGTAAATTCACTTTTTATTTAGTGCATCATAGTGTTATAAGTTTATTGCATCAAAGTGTTAAAATCTAATGCATCATAATGATGTAAATCACTGTATCACAATGTATAAATATACTGAATCAAAGTGTATAAATCTACTGCATCACTAACTAATGCACCACAATTTATAAATCTACTACATAATAATGAACTAAACAATAACAGAAATGATGCAGTAACTATGATGCATTAAATATGAAAAAAAGAAAGATGTGGAAAACTAGAAGGGGGGTTGAATAGTTTTATGTCCTTTTAAATTTATATTATGAAAACTTTGTTTACTTTTTAAAACTTAGATTCGAATTTATGTGATCTCAACTCTTTGAACAATATGAACAATATGTATATAAGTAGATATAAATAAGTAATGCAAGTAAGGTAATAAAATGAAATGAAAGTTAGAGATGGAAAGATCTAACCGAGAGACAAGAGATTTATAGTGGTTCGGCTACAAGGACACCTTCCTTGCCCTACTCCACTCCCCGAGCACCTAACTCGAGAGTTTTCTTCACTATGTCAACAAGCTCCCTTATGGCGGAGAAAACCTTACACAACTTTAGCTTACACCGGCTTAACGACACAAAGCTAGATGTCGAGTTCTAATCGTAGCTAGAACCAATCTCACAACTTAAACACGACTTAATCACACCTTCTTCTTCACGACTTCTTCACGATCACTTCACAACTAAGCACACCCTATGTACACTTCTACTTCTTCACAACTTCACTACTTACATACCTTAACAACACAACTTCTCTACTTACACACTAACCTATCCCAAATAATTATTCACACAACTATCTAACAACAATACACAACTTATATACAAATGTATGATGACACAAACAACTTAGGTATCTAAGTTGCAATACTTCTTCTCTAGTTGTTGAAGGAGTATTCTTCTTTTGCACTTGAATGGAGGAAGCTTGGATCACTTAGAAACCAAAGCTTAAGATTATATGATCAAAGGGTTTTTGAAGATATGAAATGTGATTTACAACAGAAAGTTTCAGTGTGCAAAAGGTGAGTAAAAATCCAGGGGAAGACTGGTATTTATAGGCAGAAAAACTGGATAGCTGGAACCTACAGGAGCGTGGCCGGCCCCCTTAAATAGGGGGGCGGTCCCCTTAATTTTAAGGGGGCCGCCTAGTAAAATTAAGGGGGCCGCCCTTGCTGAACGTTGGCCAGTTTTGTCCTTTTGTGGGGAAGGTTTTTCTGGAACATTTTAACTGATTTTGGTTAAAAATTTGAATTCATATTTTTATAAAAGATTAAACATTTTTATTTAATACCAAAAATGTTTTTCAAAAATATATAAAATGTTTTTGATGTTTTATAAAAAATCTAGTTATTAAGAAAATGTTCCTTTGATCATATAATGCATTAAGCACTTGTTTATTCATACCCTAAGTGATTAAGTTGTAGAAGTGAATATTTACAACTAAATACTTGTTTATTTGATAAGTTTATGTTTAATGAGTTTATATTTTGTGATCATTAAAACATAGAGATATGAATAATGTTTTTAGGCATTATTTATGTCAACAATCTCCCCCTTTTTGATGATTACAAAACTTAAACTTATTAAATCCAAAAATTTATTTTTGGACAAGTATTTAGTGAATTTATATTTACTTCTCCCCCTTTTTTTAGAATCAAAAAGGTTATGCCGACAAGTTTTAGAAACTAAATTTGTCGGGACGAGAACTCCCCCTTGATGTTTACTCCCCCTCGTTCGAGGGCACCAAGGCAACGAGCTATAGAAATCTTGGCTGCAAAAACAAGTTAGGAGACACAAGATACATATACATAGCAAAAATATTTAGAACAACCAACTAATTTATTTATGCATTCAAGATGATCATATATAACATATGAATCATCATTACATTACATAAAATACTTGAAACATAATGATTACAACATAACAAGAAACACTAATGGTCCTCATATTGCCAAAGAGAGCGATTGGACTTGCTTGCGACACAAAAGGGTGAGGGATTTTATTTTGAGGCGGAAAGCATGTGGATGGGTTTTAGTTATGTGATGGTGAGGGAAATGGAGCGGATCCATTGATGTTATATCGTTGTAGTGGAGGAATGGGATGAGGACGAGTGAGTAGATATTCGATCCAAGAAATATCTTCACTTAAGTGGAGAATTTGTTTTTGAAGGAAGATGCAACAAGGGCAATAGTGGGTGTGGTTTGTAACTTGATCCAAGTTAAGAGAGTGGGGTAGGCAATTTGAGTAAGGTGAGGATGGAGGTTGTCCCTTGTTGCGTTGTGTGAGGTGCATAGCAAGGAGATCACTAAGATCATGGATTTGGTTAATCTCTTCATGAAGCTTTTGCCTTTCATGAATGGGGATTTGGTTATTTGGTGGAAATGGATGGTATTGGGGTGAAAAGTTTGATGTTTGACCAAGGTGATGAGGGTTTTCAAGGATTCCATTGAAGTTGGTTTGATGTTTAGGGGAGTAGTTTGGAATGAATGTGGATGTTTGGCCAAAATGGTAGGGTTTGTGAAATGGTTCAATGGAATGAGGTTGTGATCTTGGAGAGTAGTTGGGGATGAATGATGATGGAGGTGTTGGTTGTCTAGTCGCACCATTTGTGATGGGCTTGTGGTGAGGGTGAGATTTTCTTTTCCACCCGGGTTTTAAGGTCATCCTTGCTAGCTTTGAGGTTTTTGGTTGATAGGAGAAGACATGATGGGATGATTGAATGTGGTGAGATATGGGGTTATTTATAGTGGATGATTTGTGTTGTTTAGGAATGGATAGGCTTGTTGGGTGATTAGGACAGAATGTGTTTGTGAATTTGGGGAAGTGTAGGATCAAATGGGCTAAAAAGCAGAAAAAGATTCTGTGAACCCGTCCAGCAGATGGCCGGTCCCCTTAATAATTAAGGGGGCCGCCTTATGAATTAAGGGGGCCGCCCATCTGGTACCTTTCTGGGTTCCAGAAATGGGTTTTTCTGCAGAAATAGGTGAGGATGGCTATGTTTTGAGCTTTTGGTTTTAGGCAAGTCCCACTCTTTGAGGCAATAGAGAAACATATTAAGCATGCATGGCATATAAGATAAACAAATAAGCAAGCAATAAGTTATATCTAGCAATTTAGAGAATTAAGGAAACTAATCATCTAAGGCAAGGGAAATAGAGCAAAGGCACTAGAAACTAATGGGGAATAGGTGACGGAACAATTGTGAGGATGTGATAAATAAGCTTGTTCTAGTGTGTGCCTATATGTAACAAATGTGGAGATGTGATTGTTTCGACTCCTAAATGCAAAAATTTCCTAAGAAACAATCCAAGGTCTCCTTGATTTGATTTTGCTCAATATATGAATATCAAAGATGTATATATTAGATTATATACTTTGACAATTCATGTGAGATCTTTATGCATGAAAAAAAATGTTTTTAGCATTATTCAACAATGTAAGGAAAATGGTTTTCATGTGTTGTCCTAGATGTGAGAATGATTTGTAGAAAATAGATTGGGTTTTGTTTACAAATATGTTTATGAAAAAAAATATCACAATCTTTTATTTTGTGCAAAACAGATTCCTAGACTCAGATGGGAGGAAAGAAAAAAAAATTTTACAGACAGATGGCCGGTCCCCTTAATGATAAGCCGGTCCCCTTAATAATTAAGGGGACCGCCTTTATAACATTAAGGGGTCCGCCCATCTGGAAAAAAAATGTACCAAAGATGCATAAAATTCAGTCAATTTGTTCCATCATTCCTAGGCCTAAACGTAAGTGGTTAAAAAGTTCACGCTTAAGGGGCTTAGTGAATATGTCTGCTAAGTTATCTTCCGATGCAACCTTTTCTATAGATATGTTTCCTTTTTGAACGTTATCGCGGAGGAAGTGGTGGCGTATTTCTATATGTTTAGTCCTAGAGTGTTGAACGGGATTCTTACTTAAATCTATAGCACCTTTGTTATCACACATAATTGGGACATCATCTAACCTAATGCCATAATCTACGAGAGCTTGTTTCATCCATAGTGCTTGTTGACATGCCTTTCCAGCGCTTACATATTCGGATTCTGTGGTAGAAATAGCAAGAGTGGTTTGCTTCTTCGAGAACCAAGATGTTAGACAACATCCCATGAATGTGCAAATTCCGCTAGTGCTTTTTCATTATGACTCGATACAAGCATTTGACTCAAACAATTACTAATATGTATGTTAATTTAATATTGTTATGATTCATGTTCATTTGTTCTAATAAACCGATTTGGATTTCCCTTACACTTATCTTTTGCAAAATACCTTTATATGTAGTTAAGACGAAATTAAAAACAAGATAAAGCATTTTCACAATTTAGTTTTGAACATGAATCAATAATAATAAAAATTAAACATACATACGGAAGCAAATAAAACTAAACAAACAAATAAATAAACACACAAAGCAAATAAAGCTTGGGTTGCCTCCCAAGAAGCGCTTGTTTTTGTTCGAGTCACGAGCCTGACTCTACCCTTATTTAACAGATAAAGGAGAGGTTTTTCCTACACTTAGGATTAAGTGCGGGTGATAGTAGCGATACACACCATCTCGGTGGAAGTATGCCGCGTGAGGAAAGAGTGGTGGATGAATTATATACTCAAAGGGTGTGCTCCTTTCATCATAACCTTACCTAGTTCACTTTGGTCAATGGGTGAGTTAAAGTGTTCTCCTAAAAAGGGATCATTTTCTAACAACTTCGAGAGACTCCTAATTGGGAATCCATCTTGACCCAATAGACCCGGTTTAAACCCATAATGTTTCTTGTGATCAATCATGAATGGGTGATGTAGACATGTAAGGTCATTTTTCACTCCTATATTGTCTTCCTCACTACAAGGCTTAATGTCTACTACCTTAAACTTAAGACTACCCGGACTATATGTTTTGATGGGTGGATCGGGACCTAATTCAATTCCTAAATTTTCATCCAAGGATGGAAGATTAGGTAACGGTTTTGGTTGAGGCTCCGTGATCGATTAAAATCAAGTCATATTTATTTCCAAGGAAACACAAGTGAAGTATGTGTGACCGGTTCGTTATCCCCGATGAGAGTTGAATGGAATTTATGAGATCGGGTTTGTGAATCGTGTTTGAGATGTAAAAATTTGAGAGATTTTGGATTGGATTACAACTACGTAAAAACAATAAATAGGCTAGGAAATAAAATACAACTAAAAACAATTAACGTAATTAAAAACGTAAACGTGATAAACTAAAACATGAAATCTACGAAATATAAATCCTACGGGTATCAAATTAATTTTCCTACTTCCTGAATATAAAAAGAAAATTTTGGAAAAAAAGAAAAATATTTTTTTTTGACTTTTTAATAATTTTTTATAAATTAAAAACTATTTAAAAGAAAATAATTGATTAAAAATACTAAATGGAAAAAGAAAATTCTGAAATTTTTATCTAAAATACTTTAAGTTGATAAAAAGCTAAGAAAAATGAAAATTTTGAAAAAGCTTTAGTCCATAAGCTGTTAAAGGCCAAACAGCTTATATAAACTTAAAACAAAAAATTTGTTTAAAAGAAAAAAGAAGAAAAGTTTAACAGATAAAAGGCTATAGCATATTGGTTTGGGTTGTGTGTTGTGTTCCTGCTGCCCTGGGTTCGAGTCCCAGGTGTAGCAGTTTTGCTCTTTTTTTTTTTTTTTTTCTTTGTCTTTCTTAAACCCTTTTGCTCAAACTTTGATAAACACAACTAAAACAAACACAAACACAAATACAAACGCAAACAATAAACAAAAACAGATCCAAATCCAACTATAATGAACACAAACAATATCTGCTACATTCACCACAGCACAAAAATAACACAAAAAGTCGAACATACACTTACTCAAAACCACTTAAGCTAATCTAAAACTAAAAGCAGAATCAAAGAAACCAAAAGCAGCAAAATTACCCGTTTGACTCACAAAGTCAAACACACTTGCATAACACTGCTTAACAAGTAGTTTTTTTTTAACTAAAACTCAAACACACAAAACAAGAATCAGTTGAGATCCTAGGTTCGAATCCCACTCAACCAATATTTTGCTTAACTTTTTTTTTCTATTCTATCTAAACTATAAATCCTACTGATGCAATAATCCAACTTAAGCAATAACTTGAAAATTATCAAACTTACTTTTAAAGACTAACCTATCCTAACTAACCGAGTTCATATAAGCAGAAAAAAAAACGAGATAAGCTAAAAATATTTTTTTTTTTCTTTTTCTTTTTAAACTATAAAAAGAACTAATGAAGAAGCAAGCATATTAATTCAAAGACTAATGAGAACACAAACATGTTACACTGAATACGCAGAAATTGAAAAACAGATAAGCAAAGATAAGCAGAAAAATAATAAGCCGAATAAAAATAAACTTAAATTAAAACAAGAGTAAATTACATCTAAAAAAATAAAATACAAAGTACCTCTAAAAAAAGCTAAAATAAACCTCTCTGCTTAACGAAAATTACAACTAAAAATAAAAACATACCGAATTTAAAGCTAAAATAATCCTGCCATTCAAGGCTACAATTAACTACTATTTATACTAGAACCTAAGCTAAGGGTCGACTGCCTTGGTTGTGTTTCTTCTGTGAGAGAAAATTGCTTTGGAGGATAACTTGTGCTTCTTTGGATGCCTTCCCAACCTTTGGATTAAAAACAATTGATCCCAGCCCTCAATTTCACTTTTGGCGCCCAAATGGTACACGGATTGGTGACATGGCAGAGGGGGAAGGTATAAGGAGATGGGTTTCAGTGTTGGGGAGAAGAGAAGGTAGTGAAAAGGGTGAAAGTTTGGGGAGTAGTGGTGATAGGGATGGTATTTTGGCTGCTTTTGTTTTGGCGAGATAGAGGTAGAAGACAAGAGGAAACGGGTTTAGGGATTTTGACTTGTTTTGGGAATTTTGACCAATAACCCGTATTTTATTAGTTGTTATAATGGGTGGGTCGGGTTTAGGAAATAGATGGGCTGGGTTTTTAGTTTAGTGGGCTGGGGTTCAAACGAGGGAATGGGTTCAAAAGGTTTAATTAGTTTTAAAGTTTAAAGATTTTAAACTTCAAGGACCATTTGAGTAATCTTCTGAAAATTGGAGGACTAAACTTGCACATCTTCCAATATACACCAAGAGTAATTCCTGCCATGTTTCAATAATCCAGGGACCATACATGATGTTTCCAAAAAATAATATTTCCCAGGGATCATTTTTGCAAATTCTGAAAGTGCAGGGACCAAACTTGTAATTTATTTAAACTTTTCACCAAAGGACTAAATATGATATTTATGATTTAAAAAGGACCTTTGGTGACTTTTCTTACAAAACAAATGCTTAGGGACTAATTTTGACAAGTTTTGAAACTTGAGGGACTGAAACTGCCAATTTTGCAAACTTTTGTTCGTTTTTCAACTGTTTTTTAAACATTTTGCATTTGAAACATATAAAACACAATCCCTGGGATATTTTCAGTATTTTGATGCATTTCTGAGCGTTTTTGAATGTTTTGGCAGTTCAGATTAGGTAAAAATGATGAGTATTTAGATACTCATCAATCCCCCACACTAAACTATTGCTAGTCCCTAGCAATCTTTTATGAAGTTTTAATGGATTTTTCTCTTTACCAGATATCCATCATTTCTGGAGTAGCCAATTGTTTTAGTTCAAGTAAGAACCTTGGTACAATGATAACCAAATGATTTTGAGTAAACCATCAGCTGTCAACGGTTTTGATTTGTCTTTACCAGAAGCCGTTTGCTTCTGGACTAGCCAACTCTTAGATAAATTATCAATATTATCTTTGGTGAGCTGAATACCAATTATGGATTTTCACTGCCTTTACCACAAGCCATAACCTTGCGGGCTAGCCAACTCTTCACTTTTAAAGATATGGTGAGTCGAAAACCATACAATTTTCGGCAAATTGCAAGCCATCAACGGATTTGAGACATCTTTACCAAGAGCCGTTTGCTCCTGGATTAGCCAATCCTTTTGTGGGTTAGACATGGCGGACTGATAACCATTTATTGCGTTCTAAGTGAGAAAAAAAATTTTAAAATTTTGGCTAAAATGGGGGTACTGGATGGTACGTTTGATTAAATTCGCTAGAATTCCCCCCCACACTTAGAACTGAATATTGCCCTCAATATTCAAAGTACCGGTTGTTAAACCAACACTTAGAACGTAAAAAGGAAATATTAATAGCCATTTTTTTTTTTTTGAACTTTCCATATATACAACATGTGGGGTATCTCCCCCACACTAGGGTGGTAGAAAATAGAAAGAAGTCAGAAATATGGGTGAAAACCCATATGGTGCTAATGTTTTTGTTAACCGAGTCACTAGCTTGACTCGACCCCGAATTCATTTGTCCATGGGGAAGCAAGTGGAAAACCAATCTCAATCGGACTTTCATTCAAATTGTTTGGATAAACACTTGAACATGAGAAAGTTCCACTCCGATGAGATACAACCCGCGGTATTTCAATAGAAGAAACTATTAGGGCGATACCGGGGTCAAGTATGGTGTCCTCATTCCCGTAGGAGAAAAGGGAAAGAGCAATCACACCATACGTGATGAAGAGAAGCAAGATTTTTATTATTATCATGTAAAACTCTTCATCATCAGAAGCATCATCGGCTTCAACGGGAGGGAGGGTTGGGGTACAATCTTCAAGAAGTAAATCTTTCAACACACCTCCTCCCACACTTAACTCGTCCTCCAGATCAAAACAAAAATGATCATATTCAGGAGGAGATATCACATGAGGGAATTCAATCGAGAACTCCTCATGATATCGATCATTTTCATCAAAATGAAATACATCATACTCGGGAAGAGACATATAAGAATGGGAAGTGGTATTTACACTTCCCGTCTCTTCCAAATGATCGATATCAAATCGAAAGGCTTCATAAGCCGAGAGTGAATAATCCGGATAAGGAGTGGGATTGCCACTTCTCTCCTGTTGATCATTAAACACAAAACTCTCAAATTTGGGAAAAGCATCCTCGAGCTCGAGCTCGGAAGGATAAGACGGCTTTTCCACAACAACATCATCCTTTGGGGGGAGAGCAAACAATGGTTCATCAAAAATCATTTTTTCTAAAATCGGTCCATCTCCCCCCGGATCATCATCGGGCTCAACAATTTGAGCATCAAACAAGAAGACCTCGAACTCTTCTTTAGAAATATCACTTTCCTCAAACGGAGGAGAAGAGTCGGAAATGAGTGATGCGGAAGTAAGAGTGGGATTTTTGGCAATATCAATACGACAAACCGATTCTGAAGGTGGGGCAAGTGGTGTGCTCTTAGAGCTAGCAGTTTTTACCACTTCCGTTGTATCCTCCGATTCGTGTTCATCGTAATCAAAAACACTCTTAACTTCCGCATTACAACTTTTGAACCATTCACTTGAACCAGGGGCTATGTTCGTTGCTTTGAGCTCAGAACGTTTTTGTGCAACACTTTTGACCGTGAATCTTGAAAGTTCTGAGTCAATTTTTTCAGATTTAGACCCTTGATTAATGTTGAATGTGATCTTTTCATTTTCAACACGAATGGTTAATTCTTCGGCGTACACATCAATAAGAGCACGACTTGTTCTCAAAAAAGCTCTACCCAAAATGAGTGGAACTCGTGGATCGGCATCAAAGTCTACAACAACAAAATCTGTGGGAAATTGGAACTTTCCCACTTTCACGACAACATCCTCGGCTATTCCAAGCGGATAAGTAGTGGTACGATCCGCTAGCTCGAGTGTCATGCACGTGGATGTAAGCTTTGGAAGAGATAGTTTTTTCCATATCGAGAGTGGCATGAGGTTAATACTTGCGCCAAGATCGGCCAAGGCGGAGCATTTCACCATCCCCGAGAGATCACACGGGATTAAGAACTTGCCGGGGTCTCCAAGCTTTTCGGGAAGCTTCTTGAGGATGACCGCCGAGCATTGCTCGTTTAATGGGGTTTTTGCCATATCGACTAACTTATCCTTGTTGCTTAGCAACCCTTTGAGTGTAGTTGCAAACTTTGGCATGAGAACGAGAGCATCAGCAAAGCTTATGTCGAAGTGCATCTCATTGAAGATTTGGAAGAACTTTTCCATTTGCACATTGTTTTTCTCTTTAAGCTTTTGATCATTAAGCCTTGAAGGATATGGTATTGAAGGCTTTGGATTTGTCTTCGGAACATCGGGTTCCGGAATTGGAATTGGGACCACCGAAGGTTGGACGTGTGCGGTACTTTGTGGGCTTGGAGTTTGCACTTTGTCCTTTGTCACCTTGGTTACTCGTTCTACTTCCTTCACCGGAGAAGGAGTAGGAATCGCGGGTCCATCGTATGCTTTACCACTCCTGGTTGTGATCGCCTTCACATCGCCCCTCGGGTTAGCGATCGTGTTGCTAGGAAGAGTTCCCGAGCCCGAGGGTCGATCATTTAAAGACTTTCTGATCTCATTTATTTGGGTGGCCATCAACCGATTGGTTTCATCTTGGGATTTCATGAATTGTTTCAATAATTCCTCCGTGGACGTTTGATTTTGGTTTAAACCTTGGTTTTGATTAAAATTTTGTCCACGGTTTTGAACATTCCCCAGATTTTGGTTGAAATTTCCCTGATTTTGAACTCGGTTTTGATTTCCTTGAAAACCTTGGTGATTACCTTGGTTTTGAAAACCTTGGTTTTGGTTAAATTGGGCATTTCGGTTTTGCCCATTTGGATTTTGAGGGTTGAAACCGGGTGGTCCAAGAAAATTGTTGGAGCGATAGCTTAGAAGATTACGGTCTCCTTGGGGTTGGTAAGAATTACCTCCCGAATTGTAGGATCCCGAAGCAGCATAAACGCTCTCTTGAGTGTTGCCAATGGTGGCTGGACACTCGAAGTATGGGTGTGGACCACCACATGTTACACAACTTTGATTTATCACATTTGCTTGTTGAGTTTGGTTTTGAAGATTATTTTGATGTATCCTCAAAACAGCCGTGGATAAATCATCCATTCTTTTTGTGAGTGAAGCTATCTCGGATGAAGAGTCCGTAGTGATAGATTTAGATGACTCATTCCTCTCGGCGGAGGAATCCCAATAATTGTGGTGGGCGGTCATGTTTTCAATTAAATCATAGCACTCTTCGGGTCGCCTTTTCATAAAGGTACCACCGGCCGCAGCATTGATCGTTTCACGATGTCGTAATGTTAAACCATTATAGAATGTGTCTATTATGGTAACAAGCAACATATTATGATTAGGACATCGATCAATAGATAGCTTATAACGTTCCCAAGCTTCGAATAAAGATTCATCGGGAAGCTGGCGAAAGTTGCTTATATCATTCCTTAACTTCGTCACCATCGATGGTGGGAAATATTTTGCCAAGAATTTTGAAGTCATTTCATCGAAACTATGAATTGAATTCTTGGGAAGACGATCAAACCAAGCGGTGGCATGATGCGTCAATGAATAAGGAAAAAGATATAAGCGAAGGGCGTCATCGGTGACCCCTTGTTGTTTCATACTTTGGGTTACAGTGATGAATTTATCAAGATGCTTGTTTGCATCTTCACCCGGTAAACCGTGAAATTGACACGAAGTTTGGACTTGTTGGATCATATGATGTTTAAGTCCAAAATCCGCGGCTTGGATGTTGACGGGAGCAATAGGTCCGTCCCGTCCTTGCATGGTTGGTTGGCACAACTCCTCCATCGTTCGGAGATCGGGAGCTGGCATATTAACATGATTCCCACCCGTGTTATTATCGTCAGCCATATCTTCAACGTTTTGAAAATCAAGACGTCGACCTTGACGAATAATTCTTTCGGGATCGGAAACTGGTGAACGAAGATTGGGTGTGGAAGAACGGGTGTTCATACACCAAAAAGAAACAAAAGTTTAAAAAGAAAACCAAATTTGAAGATGAAAATATATTTTTTTGGAAAAAATTATTATTTTATTTATTTATTTATTTTTTGATCGATTTGTCAATCGAAATTCGTTTGTCACAAAATTACTCGCAGAGTGGCGGAGAAGCAAAGGTGGGCAATAAATGCTCCTTAAAAACCCGCCTCTTTCGGTTTGTCAATTTAATGTCAAACCATCCTTAAACCACTTGTATAGGTTGTAATTTCAAGATAATCCGAAAAACAATTAACTCACGATTCGTTTTGTTGGAAATTCGGAATGGTTTACAACACTTCAAAGAAGTGAGGATGTTTATTTTATTTTCTTTTGTTTTTGTAAAACACCTTAGACAAAGTGTTTTGTTTTGGCTATTTTTTTTTTTTTTTTTTTGATCGATTTGTCAATCGAAATTCGTTTCTCACAAAATTACTCGCAGAGTGGCGGAGAAGCAAAGGTGGGCAATAAATGCTCCTTAAAAACCCGCCTCTTTCAGTTTGTCAATTTAATGTCAAACCATCCTTAAACCACTTGTATAGGTTGTAATTTCAAGATAATCCGAAAAAACAATTAACTCACGATTCGTTTTGTTGGAAATTCGGAATGGTTTACAACACTTCAAAGAAGTGAGGATGTTTATTTTATTTTATTTTGTTTTTGTAAAACACCTAAGACAAAGTGTTTTGTTTTGGCTTTTTTTTTTTTTTTTTTTTTTTTTTTTTTTTTTTTTTTTTAGAAAATATACACAAATATACTATAAACCTTCACAAAGAAAGTTTATAAAACACGATTTGACAAACGAGATTTTAAAAATTCGCTACATCCCTCCCCGGCAGCGGCGCCAAAATTTGATCGATTAAAATCAAGTCATATTTATTTCCAAGGAAACACAAGTGAAGTATGTGTGACCCGGTTCGTTATCCCCGATGAGAGTTGAATGGAATTTGTGAGATCGGGTTTGTGAATCGTGTTTGAGATGTAAAAATTTGAGAGATTTTGGATTTGGATTACAACTACGTAAAACAATAAATAGACTAGGAAATAAAATACAACTAAAAACAATTAACGTAATTAAAAACGTAAACGTGATAAACTAAAACATGAAATCTACGAAATATAAATCCTACGGGTATCAAATTAATTTTCCTACTTCCTGAATATAAAAAGAAAATTTTGGAAAAAAGAAAAATATTTTTTTTTGACTTTTTAATAATTTTTTATAAATTAAAAACTATTTAAAAGAAAATAATTGATTAAAAATACTAAATGGAAAAAGAAAATTCTGAAATTTTTATCTAAAATACTTTAAGTTGATAAAAAGCTAAGAAAAATGAAAATGTTGAAAAAGCTTTAGTCCATAAGCTGTTAAAGGCCAAACAGCTTATATAAGCTTAAAACAAAAAAATTGTTTAAAAGAAAAAAGAAGAAAAGTTTAACAGATAAAAGGCTATAGCATATTGGTTTGGGTTGTGTGTTGTGTTCCTGCTGCCCTGGGTTCGAGTCCCAGGTGTAGCAGTTTTGCTCTTTTTTTTTTTTTTTCTTTGTCTTTCTTAAACCCTTTTGCTCAAACTTTGATAAACACAACTAAAACAAACACAAACACAAATACAAACGCAAACAATAAACAAAAACAGATCCAAATCCAACTATAATGAACACAAACAATATCTGCTACATTCACCACAGCACAAAAATAACACAAAAAGTCGAACATACACTTACTCAAAACCACTTAAGCTAATCTAAAACTAAAAGCAGAATCAAAGAAACCAAAAGCAGCAAAATTACCCGTTTGACTCACAAAGTCAAACACACTTGCATAACACTGCTTAACAAGTAGTTTTTTTTTTAACTAAAACTCAAACACACAAAACAAGAATCAGTTGAGATCCTAGGTTCGAATCCCACTCAACCAATATTTTGCTTAACTTTTTTTTTTCTATTCTATCTAAACTATAAATCCTACTGATGCAATAATCCAACTTAAGCAATAACTTGAAAATTATCAAACTTACTTTTAAAGACTAACCTATCCTAACTAACCGAGTTCATATAAGCAGAAAAAAAAACGAGATAAGCTAAAAATATATTTTTTTTTCTTTTTCTTTTTAAACTATAAAAAGAACTAATGAAGAAGCAAGCATATTAATTCAAAGACTAATGAGAACACAAACATGTTACACTGAGTACTCAGAAATTGAAAAACAGATAAGCAAAGATAAGCAGAAAAATAATAAGCCGAATAAAAATAAACTTAAATTAAAACAAGAGTAAATTACATCTAAAAAAATAAAATACAAAGTACCTCTAAAAAAAGCTAAAATAAACCTCTCTGCTTAACGAAAATTACAACTAAAAATAAAAACATACTGAATTTAAAGCTAAAATAATCCTGCCATTCAAGGCTACAATTAACTACTATTTATACTAGAACCTAAGCTAAGGGTCGACTGCCTTGGTTGTGTTTCTTCTGTGAGAGAAAATTGCTTTGGAGGATAACTTGTGCTTCTTTGGATGCCTTCCCAACCTTTGGATTAAAAACAATTGATCCCAGCCCTCAATTTCACTTTTGACGCCCAAATGGTACACGGATTGGTGACATGGCAGAGGGGGAAGGTATAAGGAGATGGGTTTCAGTGTTGGGGAGAAGAGAAGGTAGTGAAAAGGGTGAAAGTTTGGGGAGTAGTGGTGATAGGGATGGTATTTTGGCTGCTTTTGTTTTGGCGGGATAGAGGTAGAAGACAAGAGGAAACGGGTTTAGGGATTTTGACTTGTTTTGGGAATTTTGACCAATAACCCGTATTTTATTAGTTGTTATAATGGGTGGGTCGGGTTTAGGAAATAGATGGGCTGGGTTTTTAGTTTAGTGGGCTGGGGTTCAAACGAGGGAATGGGTTCAAAAGGTTTAATTAGTTTTAAAGTTTAAAGATTTTAAACTTCAAGGACCATTTGAGTAATCTTCTGAAAATTGGAGGACTAAACTTGCACATCTTCCAAAATACACCAAGAGTAATTCCTGCCATGTTTCAATAATCCAGGGACCATACATGATGTTTCCAAAAAATAATATTTCCCAGGGATCATTTTTGCAAATTCTGAAAGTGCAGGGACCAAACTTGTAATTTATTTAAACTTTTCACCAAAGGACTAAATATGATATTTATGATTTAAAAAGGACCTTTGGTGACTTTTCTTACAAAACAAATGCTTAGGGACTAATTTTGACAAGTTTTGAAACTTGAAGGACTGAAACTGCCAATTTTGCAAACTTTTGTTCGTTTTTCAACTGTTTTTTAAACATTTTTCATTTGAAACATATAAAACACAATCCCTGGGATATTTTCAGTATTTTGATGCATTTCTGAGCGTTTTTGAATGTTTTGGCAGTTCAGATTAGGTAAAAATGATGAGTATTTAGACACTCATCACTCCGGCTCATCAAAACTAGGAACTTCCATAGGACTAAAAGAAAGGTTGTGATCACTAAAAGCATTCAAACCTATTTCTTCTAGTTGTGTTTGGTCCAAGGGCTCTACCTCTATTGGGGTTCCTATAGTCTCCTCAACTTCTTCCGGGTAAGTCACGGGCGGTGTGTGTGCCTCAAATGATGGTAGGACTTGTGGGGTACTTGGTGGTCTTGCATTTCTAACCTCATTCTCCATAGTATCTAAATCACCTATATGTTCATCATGTGTTTTGGTAGGATCTAACCCAAACACATTCCTAAGTATCTCAAATCCTTCTCTAGCCATTTGAAATTCTAAGTCCGATTCATAGTAATATTCAACTTGATTACTATGTTCCAATTGCCTAAAGGATTCCTCATGCGTGTCATATGTTTTGGTGAAATCTATCCCACTCATGCAACTAGGTAGTTCAACACTAACCATCTCACAATCTTGGTCCAATTCAAGGTCCATGTTCTTAAAAACTAGGTCTTCTTGCTCATGGTACCTATAGTTGGATAAATCCTCCTCATTTGTTTCCTCAAGTTGTGATGTATATAAACCCATCAATTCATTCAACTTATGGTTCACGGTTAGGAAGCTTTCCTCAAATTTTTTCCAAAGGGTTTCACTAAAAGGAGTTGATCCTAACAATGATTGTTTAATAGAAGCCGCACATGCACATAATTCATCAAACCTATCAAACTTTACACCCATCTCCTCTTGTATATATCTCAGATCACTTAAAAATTCATTGGAACAACAGGAAGCAAATCTATCCGTGTAAAGTAATTGTTCCTCTATTGTTAATGATCTAAATGGAATTCCATCCGCCATGGTGACAAATGAAAATGGTTTTACAAACAAAGGGCACAAAGAAAAAGATAGACTACAAGAAATCCTAGAAAAATAAAATAAAAATCTCACTAGAAAGGAATCTAGTGAGTAGACCTAATAAAATAAAAATTCAACCTAAACAATAACTATTCCCCGGCAACGGCGCCAAAAACTTGATGTGTGGTTTTGCGACCTTACAACATGTTTTACCTCTCGAGGGATCTCAAGAGGCTTGCAATCCCCACCAGGCAGTGTACCTGACCGATGTAGTATAGTGTAGTGGCAAGTACCGGGGGATTGATCGTTCTCTAGGGGAATAGTGTCGTTAGGATTGAAAAAACTACTCTAATAGGTCTAAGGGTGAGGGAAGATTCTTTTTGTATTTTTATATTTTTTATAAAAGCAAGTAAAATCTCGGGTTTGAAGGAGTGGGCGGAATTAGTTGCTAGTCAACTAACCCAAATAACTACAATTGCAAATAAAATAAAATAACTGAAAATGAAAAGGTTGTGAAACTTATATGGAGAGAAATGTGTTTACTTAGATTTCCTTACTCCCTAACTATCTTTTACCGGTTGATTAGTGTGTATTAATTGCGTGGATGACGGGTGTATTCCTTAATACCAATCGTGGGGTGGCGTACGTACTTCCCCAACTCTATAAGCTCCTACTTCACTCCTATGTCGAGCCGGCTAAGAAGCTCCTAACATGGGATCACTAGAATTCGCTCATGCATTAAATACAACCATAAAAACCTTAGTACGCATTGGTTCATGTTTCTTAAGACGTTCAAGCAAGTTACCGTATAGGAGGTTAGCCAGTTTTCTTAAGCCTAACATCGATAAACAATCATCCAATACAATTAATAACACACCAACAACCAATAATCAATAGTTAGGTTTCATTAGATCTAAGCAAACACAAGATAAATCTAGCCTAGCATGTTAATTAAAAGACAAGAACAAGATATAATCAAACAACACATATACATATTGAATGATTAAATGATTACTTATCTTCAATTAAACATGGGAGATCCAAGGGTATAAAACCCTTAAAAATGGCAGAAAATTCGTCTTAGGGTTTCTCCTCACAAAGTTGCACACTAATGACTAAAAATTGCAAAACTATATATAGAATTTAGGGGCTGACGGCGTCACGTTGTAGGAGGTGACGCCATCACCTCGCCGCGGCTAGGGTTCCCGGATGGTCTTCCTGACGCCGTCCCTCTTTAATCCTCCAAAATCCACTCTGGCGCGTCAAGGGTTGACGCCGTCATAATTGTTCTTGACGCCGTCTCTCTTTAACTTAAACCGTGACGGCCTTGATCACCTTAAAGGGTGACGCCGTCAGACTTCCTTTGTAAAACTTTCTGGCGCGTCACGTGTATTTGTCATATCCACCTCTTTTGCCAAGCCGTGACGCCGTCAGGAGTAATCCTTGACGCCGTCACGTGTACTTTTCCAGCAGCTTTGGAGACTTTGTCGTTTTCTTCACTTTTATGCTCCAAAAACGTCCAAAATGCTTCCTTTTCCAGATTTCTTCTCCAAAGTACCTAAAATGACAAAAGGAACGATTTAGGGCAATATTTGATCAAATAAATACGATTTAGGGCTTAAATGACCCCCTAAAAGCGGTACACTTTTCGCTTCATCATCTACGGACTCACCCTCTTCATCTCTTGTGAGTTTTACTTCCGTAGACATCGGTGTTTTCATGGGCTTAGCGTCTTCTAATCCAAATTTCTTGAGCATTTCCTTAATGTACTTAGATTGATTAAAAAATATTCCATCTTCTAATTGTTTTATTTGTAATCCTAGGAAGAAATTAAGTTCACCCATCATACTCATCTCAAACTCATCATGCATGATTTTGGCGAATTCATCACACATATCCTGACAAGTCGATCCGAATATAATGTCGTCGACATATATTTGTACAATGATGAGATTTGGGCTTTTTCTTTTTCGTGAAAAGAGTGTTATCTACCATTCCCATGGAATAATCATGTTTAATAAGAAATGCTTTTAATCGATCATACCAAGCCTTGGGAGCTTGTTTGAGTCCATATAAAGCTTTCTTGAGTTTATAAACATAATCAGGTTTTGCAAAGTCAATGAATCCTGGAGGTTGTGCCACGTATACCTCCTCATTGATAAAACCGTTAAGGAATGCACTTTTCACGTCCATTTGAAATAACTTAAAATCTAGGGCGCATGCATAGGCAAGTAGTATTCTTATAGATTCTAATCTAGCTACGGGGGCGTAAGTTTCGTCATAATCAATTCCTTCCTGTTGATTATAACCTTGGGCAACTAACCTAGCTTTGTTCCTAGTAACTATTCCATTTTCATCTAACTTATTTCTATAAACCCATTTAGTTCCTATGATGGTCATGTTCATGGGATTTGGGACTAGTTCCCAAACGTCATTAGTCTTAAATTGATTGAGTTCTTCTTGCATAGCCATAACCCAACTTTCATCTTTTAATGCCTCATTTATATTTTTAGGTTCTATAGTTGATAGGAAACAAAAGAAGTTATTTTTATCTTGAGCTTGTGATCTAAGGGTTCTTTGATTTAGGTTTCCTATTATATTATATAACTGGTGTGATTTAGATTCCTTAACATTTACTATTTCGTTTTCACCTAGTATTATATCTTCATTATCATTGCCTAAGGGTTTAATTTTACTAACCTCAATAGCTTCTTCTTCAACTAGATCATCATCTTCTAGGGGCAATGTCTTAGGTGGTGGTGGAGTTTCATCAAAAGTTACATTTAAGGACTCTTCTACTTTCATAGTGTGTTTATTAAGTATTATGTATGCTTTACTATTTTGTGAATACCCTAGAAAGATTCCTTCGTACGACTTAGGATCAAACTTAGTAATGTAATCTTTTGTATTGAGAACAAAACATTTGCTCCCGAATACCCTAAAGTAATTTAGATTAGGTTTTCTACCTCTTAACAACTCATATGGCGTTTTTCCTAAAATTCGCCTAATTGAGACTCTATTTATTATATATGTTGATGTATCTACGGCATGGCACCAAAAATTTTGTGGGATAGATTGTTCATTTAGCATTGTTCTACTAATTTCTTGTAATGTTCGATTCTTTCTTTCTACTACCCCATTTGATTGTGGAGTGCGAGGAGCGGAGAAATTGTGAGATATCCCATTTAAATCACAATATTTTCCGAATTGCACTTCGTTATCAAATTCCTGACCATGGTCCGTCCTAATTGATACTATAGAACATCCTAATTTATTTTGAATCATTTTACTAAATATTTCAAACTTATTAAAGGCTTCGGTTTTATCACTTAAAAATCTAGTCCACGTGTATCGTGAATAGTCGTCTACAATTACTAAGGTATAACAATTACCTCCGTAACTCCGCACAGCGGTTGGACAAAAAAGGTCCATGTGTAATAATTCTAGGCATCTAGTAGTGGAGACTATATTCTTAGCTTTGTGACTAGCATGTGCTTGTTTTCCTATTTTACATGCATCGCAAAAGTGTTGGTCATATCTTAGGTTAGGCAAGTTTCTAACTAATTATTTAGAGGCTAGGGATTGTATTTGTTGCATATTTGCGTGACCTAATCTTCTATGCCACAATGTAGAGTTTTCATCTAAGGTTGCTAGACATATTTTATCTTCCGGTTTATTTCCTAGTTTCATAACATATACGCCACCTTTCCTAACTCCTCTACCTATGACCTTTCCGTCCTTAACTATTTCGCTATCTTTACTTGTAAAAGTAACCCTACACTTATTATCGCATATTTTTCCTATACTAAGCAAGTTATATGTTAAGTTATCTACATGCTCAACATTTTCAATAGTTAGGGAGTCTTGAGAGATCGTACCTTTGCCAATGATTTTTCCACGAAATTCACTACCGAAAATAACATTACCTCCGTTGTATGCCTTGTAGGTGGAGAATAGTTACCGGTTTCCCGTCATGTGCTTCGAGCATCCACTATCCTTAATCCATTCGTCGGGCTCCAAATTTATCCCGAGACATATTTCATCGGTGGCTTGAGCTACAAAGCACTTTTCGTCTTTTGCTTTGTCCGCTTCATCTTTGTTGCTATCGCTCCATGTTCCACTAACAAATGCGCTTTCGTAATCGTAACCCGGTGGCTTTGGACATTCGCCAATGAGATGGTTTTGGCTTCCACATCTAAAGCACTTTCTTTTCCCGTAGTTATCATTTCTATTCCTTTGAAGCGATCTTCTTTCATCTCGCGGTTGTCTCGTGAATCTTCCTCGTCTCTTGAAGAATTTCTTGAATTCTCTTACGGCCATTGCATATTCTTCGTCTTCACTATCGTCACTTGAATCATCGTCATCACTAAGTTCCTTTTTGGCTTTTAGCGCGAGAGACTTGATTTGATCTTTCTTGCTCTTGACCGTTTCCGAGTCCCTCTTTATAATTTCTTCATGAACCTTCAAGTTGCCAATAAGCTCATCAAGTGATAACGTCATCAAGTTCTTTGACTCTTCAATCGCCGTGACATTTGCGCGCCATTTCGGATGTAATGCCCTAAGAAATTTCCTTACACAATTTTTGCTAGAAAAAGTCTCATCAAGTGCTTTTAAACTTGTGATGATTGTGTTAAATTTAGCAAATGCATTATCAATAGATTCCTCTTCAGGAATTGTAAATTGTTCATATTGTTGCACAAGAAGATCTATTTTATTATCATTGACTTGACTATTACCTTGGTGAGTGATTAGTAAAGAATCCCAAATCTCTTTTGCGGTTTGACACATAAAAATTCTTTCATATTCTTTGCGTGGTAACGCATTATAAATTACCATTTTAGCTTCATTATTTTTTGCTAGTTTCTTTTTTAAATCATCATTTTGTTTTTCAAAAGGTACAATTTCATCTATTTTAGTTAGGATATTATATTGAATAGGGGGAAAATCACCATAGGTAATAACATGCCAAAGATCAAGATCCTTTGATTTCACATAAGTTTCGAATCTATTTTTCCAATAAAGAAAACCATCACTTTCAAATAGTGGTGGTCTTTGCATAGATTGCCCTTCTAAATATTTTAAAGATTCCATAGATCGTTTCAACTTTTAAAATACAGTTAATTTTAAAAATCTTGTTTGACGTGGCTCTTGATACCAATTGTGGAAAACTAGAAGGGGGGGGTCGAATAGTTTTATGTCCTTTTAAATTTATATTATGAAAACTTTGTTTACTTTTTAAAACTTAGATTCGAATTTATGTGATCTCAACTCTTTGAACAATATGAACAATATGTATATAAGTAGATATAAATAAGTAATGCAAGTAAGGTAATAAAATGAAATGAAAGTTAGAGATGGAAAGATCTAACCGAGAGACAAGAGATTTATAGTGGTTCGGCTACAAGGACACCTTCCTTGCCCTACTCCACTCCCCGAGCACCTAACTCGAGAGTTTTCTTCACTATGTCAACAAGCTCCCTTATGGCGGAGAAAACCTTACACAACTTTAGCTTACACCGGCTTAACGACACAAAGCTAGATGTCGAGTTCTAATCGTAGCTAGAACCAATCTCACAACTTATTCACGACTTCTTCACTATCACTTCACAACTAAGCACAACCTATGTACACTTCTACTTCTTCACAACTTCACTACTTACACACCTTAACAACACAACTTCTCTACTTACACACTAACCTATCCCAAACAATTATTCACACAACTATCTAACCACAATACACAACTTATATACAAATGAATGATGACACAAACAACTTAGGTATCTAAGTTGCAATACTTCTTCTCTAGTTGTTGAAGGAGTATTCTTCTTTTGCACTTGAATGGAGGAAGCTTGGATCACTTAGAAACCAAAGCTTAAGATTATATGATCAAAGGGTTTTTGAAGATATGAAATGTGATTTACAACAGAAAGTTTCAGTGTGCAAAAGGTGAGTAAAAATCCAGGGGAAGACTGGTATTTATAGGCAGAAAAACTGGACAGCTGGAACCTACAGGAGCGTGGCCGGCCCCCTTAAATAGGGGGGCGGTCCCCTTAATTTTAAGGGGGCCGCCTAGTAAAATTAAGGGGGCCGCCCTTGCTGAACGTTGGCCAGTTTTGTCCTTTTGTGGGGAAGGTTTTTCTGGAACATTTTAACTGATTTTGGTTAAAAATTTGAATTCATATTTTTTAAAAGATTAAACATTTTTATTTAATACCAAAAATGTTTTTCAAAAATATATAAAATGTTTTTGATGTTTTGTAAAAAATCTAGTTATTAATAAAATGTTCCTTTGATCATATAATGCATTAAGCACTTGTTTATTCATACCCTAAGTGATTAAGTTGTAGAAGTGAATATTTATAACTAAATACTTGTTTATTTGATAAGTTTATGTTTAATGAGTTTATATTTTGTGATCATTAAAACATAGAGATATGAATAATGTTTTTAGGCATTATTTATGTCAACAAAAGATACTGACCATGTTTAATGATTACTGAAATACTATTTGATTGATGTTTATTAATAAATGCTATACGTTTTACAACCACAAACTTTTCTTGTAAGTAATGCTTTAATATCTACAAAGTACTTTATTAAGAGTTTTTTTTTTTTTTTTTTTTTTTTTTTTTTTTTTTAATAAAAAAAATACTGAAATAATGCTCATTTACGAGTACATCCTCTAAGCCTAACTCTTCTTGGCTCTACTAGTTGCTTGCTTTTCTTCGATGGTGGCAATTTATTTGGACATGTCCTAAAATTATGGCCGTCTTTTTCTCCACATAGACCACACGTCCTCCTCTTGTTACTTCCATCTCTTTCTATTTCAGCTATTGGCTTCCACTTCGAATAAACACAACTTCCTTTAGTTTTACTCTTTTTGGATTATGTATTGTAATTTTCTTTGGCTCCTTGACACCAAGCATCGAACTCAAAGCAGCTTTGGAATTCATCTTTAGGACAGCTGGAACCTCAATTTCAGTTTTAGTCAATAACTCTTTCATTTGATATTTGTATATCTTTAACTTGTCCATACATCTATCATATTGAACCTCATATGCGACAAGTAAGCAACTACTGCATCACAGTTCAAAACCAGGTGCATCATTCACACAACAAAGCATACAAACACATTCTCGCAATAAATACAACTTACGCGTAGCCTATTTTAGCCTTATACACAACAAGTAAGCAACTACTGCATCACAATTTAAAACAAAGTGCATCATTTATACAAACCACGGAGACAAACACATTTCAACACATAATACAACCTACATGTAGCTTAATTCAACCATATACCCAGCAACTGGACACCTACTGCATTACAGTTCATAATCTAGTGAATCAGTAATAAACATACATATTCAAACAAAATAGGACAGAAAAAACTAAACAATGTGTAACCTGATGGAACATTATACACCTACCACATCAATGTTTTAAATCAACTACATCAATAAAGAAACAAAAACAAAAAACAACAATGAATTATCACATATCTACAAATCATATCAAAGACGGCTGAATACGATAACAATAAACACCTATTACACCAAAGTCTTAGAACACAAGCATCATACATATACTTACACATACAAACGTTTTCTACTAATAACATAGGGAAAAATAAACTTTTAGATCTATATTTGCGATAAACAAATACCTACTGCATCAACATTTCAGAACAACTGCATCACAGTGTAAAATTAACAACTGATGAAACACAGTGTAAAATTAGTGCATCACAATGTAAATTTAGCGCATCACAGTTATAAAGGCCCATTGAGACATTTTATCAAACACCTTGTATGCAACTTTCCTAAACAACTTTTGTATCTATATTTTTTTTTTTTTACATTGTGTTCCAGATCAAACATACAAAATCATCAAGATAAACAATACTAATTACAATTAATTATTCGAATTAACATAAAGTACATTGAAAAAAAAAGTTAAAAAAACAACACATTCATATCTTACTATCATTATTTGTGTTTGATGAACTAATTGTTGAAGATGAACAGTCATTAGTAGTTGATTATGAAGACTCGTTATTCGTTGTTGATGATGAACACTCAATCGACATCTCAAAATCACAATAGAGAAGTCGATGAAGAAGACGGTGGATACAGGCGGTCAACCGGTGAAGAAGAAGAATATCACGGTGGAGAAGAATATCACGATCGAAGGATGGAAGAATATCAGGTGGAGAAGAATATCATGTGGAGAAGAGTTAATCTGTGTGTGTTTTTGAGAGAGGATGGAAGGAAGGTGAAAAACTGAAAAAGAATAGAAAAAAGACTTTTTATACCCTAAGGGGTGAAATGACAATGATGCCCCCACTAGTTAAAAAAAAAGGGGGTGGACAGGGGACACATGGCAGCACCTGGTGGCTTCCTAGCCTTTTCATTCATTTTAAGACCCCTTCTTAATATATCTCAACTCTCTCTATCTCTCTCTCTCTCTCTCTCTCTCTCTCTCTCTCTCTCTATATATATATATATATAATATATATATATATATATAAGGGTCTGGTTCTAGAGAAAAGTGTAATTAGATAGAACTTAATAAAGTGTCACATTGTGCATAATGTAACATTTTAATGACATAATACAACAGTTTATAAGTGCTGCCTTAGCTTCATTTTGTTGTAGCGCAGATTCTGTATGTTGAGACTTGAGAGTCTATATATGTTAAATGAACTAGACGAGTACCCGTGCATAGCAACAGGATTTTATAGCGGATTGTAGCGATAAAAAAATTTAGGGGTTATAAACGAAAAATAATAAAAGTTTAAGAATTTGGTGATTAAACATAATGTTTTGAAACCCGGTTCGACCCGGCCGGTTCCACCGGTTGAACCGATTCCGATAAAAAAAATGGGTCAAATAAAACCGGTTTTTATATTTTCGAAACCCGGTTAGACCCGAAAATTGGTTTTGTATATTTTTCCCCAAAATTGTGGTGTAAGCTTAGACTAATTAGTATATACATTAAATACATTTTAATTGGTTTTGTATATTTTTTCCCGAAAATTGTTAAACACAACCCATATGGTTGTGTGTAAGCATTCCAAATTAATAAAAATGACAATTAATGAACTCATATATTCCATAATTATATATTTTTTAATCATTATAAAAGAGGTAAGTGATGTAAATTATGGAATGTTTAGAGTTCATTAAGTGTTCCTTAAATGTTAATTTTATATTTATAGAAGGCTTATACACTACCCATAGGGTTGTGTTTAACAAAACCCTAAAATTATTTCATAAGTTTTCTTAGATAGATGACTGAATTTTTTAAGTTTGACCATGAATGAAATTTTTCATTTTTCAAGTTTGGCCATTTTTGTTTTATAGATAGTATATTTAGAAAATCAACCTCAATGACTTTCTATTGAGGATTGATATGTATATTTATATTCACAAAATTACATAAATCTTTCCTATAATTGAGGGAGAGTTAATGATAATTACAAGGAAATAATATTGACATAAAGACGCTAATTATTAGAAATTTTTTCCGGTTATACCCCCTTCAATCGAAACGGTGGCGGTCCAAGTCGAAGCATTTTGCGAAAAGCATCAAATTGAGTGCGCGGAAGACTTTTGGTGAAAATGTCAGCCACCTGAAGATTGGTTGGTACAAACTTGGTGTAAAGTTTGCCTGAATTTACTAGCTCCCGAATGAAATGATAATCCAGGTCGATGTGCTTGGCACGCTTATGAGACACTGGATTTTGAGTCATAAATAAGGCACTTTTATTATCACATAATAGCGTGGGGTGATCTGGCGGAAGAGCATGTAATTCGCGGAGAAGATGAGTTATCCAAACAAGCTCTGCAGCAGTGTTTGCCATTGCACGATACTCCGATTCACAACTAGACCGAGAGACAGTAGGCTCCTTTTTAGCACTCCAAGAAACCAGATTACCGCCTAGGAAAATGGATTAACCATATGTTGAACATCGCGTATCCAGACAACGTGCCTAATCAGCATCAGAATAACCAATGACACAAGGTTTGTGTGATCGACTGTAGGTAAGTCCAAAGGAAAGTGTGCCTTTGACATAACGTAGGAGACGTTTGACAGCCCGAAAATGATCAACTGTGGGACAATGAAGAAATTGAGAGAGTTGATTCACTGCATAAGATGTAACACCCCAAAATCGGGTCCAGCGGAAGCATACATGTCACTGAGGTGCTACTCAATTGGTATCACAACACAAGTACAAAGAACAGTTTTTACCTCAATCATTTAGAATAAAATTTATTAACAAAAAGTGTTAAATTTACATTATTCAAAAGTAGTGCGGAAATAGGCCCATAAAATGAGTAAAGCGGTCCCAAATGTTTATCAGAGTCGTCTATGACCATGCCCTTTGCCAAGCGCCTCCAGAGATAAGCTATTGCCTTAACCTGAAAATACATGCTAAAAGTGTCAACACGAGGTTGGTGAGTTCATAGGTTTTAGTTTAAAACAATATGGTTGAACCATAAGGTTTTCGAGTTCAAATCATCATTCACAAACAAGTCAAATTCAACGTAGGCTCACACTGCCTAAATCACAGTTCCAAAACCAAATCCGCAAATAATATCATAATCAAAACATCTCGAACCATAATCAATCATACAGATACTACACTCATATAGTGTCATGTAAATTTAACTGTTACGCTGGCTAAGTCATGAACTAAACACATGAGCCGCACTCAAGGAGTGTCCCATAACACATGGGCCGCACTCAAGGAGTGTCTCATATCTAACAATAATCCCTATAGGTGCACACTATAGTCCCGCACAATTGCGGCACGTGCAATAATATTCCCGCACAATTGCGGCACGTACAACAATATTCCAGCACATTTGCGGTACGTACAATAATATTCCCGCACAGTTGCGGCACGTACAATAATATTCCCGCACAATTGCGGCACGTAACAATAACCATCCCGCACAGATGCGACTCATATAACAATAATCCCGCACAGATGCGGCTCATACAACAAATGACCTTAGCCAACTCACGTAACAATTTCATAAATCACAATCACAATTTCAGGCCACATCAATAAACAGGTAAACACATAACACATTCAAATAACCAAATCAAATATTCCAGCCAAACGGTCAAATCTTGTGTAAACAATTCACGTATCCAAAATAACTAGCGTTAAGTTTAGTTTAAAACGAGCATGTATTCTCCCCCAAAACAGTTATAAAACCAGTAAAAGTAAGGGCCATGAACTCACCTTAGCCACATCAATGCAAATATCACAACTGACACGACTGGCATCTAGAGCTAATCACAACGGTATCCAGGAGACGGGCACAACGGTACACGGAGGTACATGCACAACGGTACGAGATCGGCACAACCTAATACGTATACGTTTATCTCAAATTACGTATCGCACAATAATAAAGTCTATAAAAGACAACGTGCCTTAGCTTTCGTGGATTACTCAATTTCAATACTTATCAAGAGCTTAGTATCAACATTTCGTGTGGTGGTAAGAAGACGCGAACTATCAAAATACAACTCACGCCAAAAAAAGAATAGCATCGACATAGTCGTGAAAATACTGACGCAAACTCAAGCCAACAAGGAAAATCCAGAAAGTACAAACAAATATATTAATACCATAGGTCGAATGATAAGTTTCGGTATCTACCCCAAATCCCAAATTAGTTTGTATAAAACATAAACATTTTATAGATAAAAGATAAGTTTAACTAATAAAAATCAATTTTCCCAAGTCGTGGTGACTTAAATAAAATCAATTGACAATTTAGTTAATACAGGTATTCATTGGTTATTAGACATTGTCTCTTATTATGTATTTGTTGCAAATCAAATATATTAAATTCGTCTTGAGTCTAATATATTGTATTCGTTTCAAGTCCAATAAGTCTAAATGTCCAATGTCCACGTGATATCGGTATAAGTCCAATAATTGTCCAATAAGTATCAATCCGTTATTAAAGTCCGTTAAGTATCCGTATTATCCAAATCCAAATCACAATCCCAAGTTCAATTTTCGAAACGTACCAATGGATCACCAAAACAAATCAACACGTTAGTACAACGTCTAACCCTTAAATAAATAAATTTCACAATTTAACACAACCTTTTTAACTCATGGGCTTAGGCCCATGGTATCAAACAAACACATCATGACCACATTGGGCTACGGCTCGATCAATATACCCAACGCAATTACCAATTCAAATCCAACACAATCCACAAATAAAACTAAAACGCACCCTTTTGAGTGAAACTAAACCGAGACAACAACACCCTCTTGGGCGTTTCTTTTTTTTTTGAACCAAACCACAACTACAAGGTCAAACACACCCTTGTGTGTTGATGCTGACCCGCAAGAAGAACCAACAATGAAACACCCTCTCTGGGTTATCTCTAACCAAACACAAGACAGCACCCTTATGGGTTGTCTTTTCGATCCACAACCAACAAAGCTTACACCCACTTGAGTGTCGTGCTTAAACCGAGACACCAAATAACATCGACAACTTCAAGAATCAAGACAACATCCCAAACTCACAATCCAACAATCACAAATGAGCAAAACTAGGATTTAAGTACCTCCAACATTCAAACTAAGTCCTAACGGCTAAACAAGAAATACCGATACTCAACCCGTGACCAAAACTATTCCAATAGTCATACCCGAAACCAAAACGTGACCAACATACAAATCGACTCGAAACCATAGTCGGTTATAACTCGACCCGAGGACAAAACGTATCAAACAAACACCATTTGATTTCATACCACACGAAAACAATACTAAACATTTTAATCCGTTTTTGTGACAAACAACAATTTTCCACAATTATTTAAATAATAAATGTTAATTTATTATTACCAGACCAATAAAAATTAGGCATACATGAGCCTACATAACTATTTCGGGAAAACAAACCCGCACATTTTAGCATACATGAACTCACCAAAAACTATTAAATCTCACCAGGAATAGTAAATTTCCCCTATTCTCACATTTACAAACTACCATGTAGTAAAATCAGGAGGTTATCCCACTTTACTCAAAAACAAAACCACATGCGTACCGACACCACCCCAATAACAAATTAATCTCAGGATTTAATTTTGAGTCAACAAACCCTACATTCATATAAGTTTTATAAAAACGTCCCAAAAATTTATTTATATCAATTCCGGGAAAAACCCGATTTCAACTCAGCTCAGCGGGGCACGAGGTATACATTATCCCCTCATCAAATAAAACACATTAGGTATTAATACTTTCTCTTATAACCTCCACCCACTCACACAATCCCCCAAAAATCCTTATCTTCTTCGTCCCTTTTGTCCTCTGCTCTACAAACCCAGAAGCAAGCCACCTTCCATCACCATCATCGGTTCAAAATCAATCACAGGAAAGCATGGGTCATTATCTCCTTTCCCTCCTCCCTATAAGAAGTCACGGGAAAGCCTCAAAGGCATCAAAAGACAATGAGGGATACTCGATTTGATCACCAAATGGATCGAAGCAAGAAAAGGTGGAGTCAAACATGGCTATTTTTCCCCTTTTTAACCAACGATCGATCTTCAGGAAACATCACACCCTCAAGTTTAAACAATAATCAAAGAGTTGCTGTGGTGGTTCCTACTTGAGGTCGGCTTGGATTCTTGCGGTGTTCGATCCCTTCCTTTGATCTTCCGTTGTCAATCGATCTAAATCTGTTGTAAGGTTTTCCAGAATACATTGTTGTTATTGATTTAAATATACTCTTGTAAGTTATATTTTGATCTCGTTGGTAACATAAGTCGACATAGTGTCGTGTTGTTATACAACCTGCTCTTAATTGTTGTTGAGGATTGTGTATTGTGTGGCCAGCAAACCCAAATTAAGTGTAATTATTGGCTCGTTAGTTGATAACCCATGTCTCGTTAGGGTTATTGTCAAATTTAGGTTAGAACTTGGATTGAATTAGGACTAGAATCATGATGTCGTGGTGTAATTGTTGTGTCAAAGGTTGTCTCTCGAGCCATCATAGTATAGGATCTAGGGATTGGTTTTGATTAAGATAAGAGTATGGCCGTCCTTGGTTCGAGCAAAAACTACCCCCGCAAGGGTGAGTTAGACCACATTCTCGGTTCAGTTGAATCTCCCCAAACAGTAACCCAAATAGGGTGTACTTTGGGTATTGTTAGTCAAGGGTCAATCACCCCAAAATGGGGTGAAATGTGACTCGGTATAATCCTCAACAGGCAGCCACCGGGGCGGGTGTGCTTGTCTTGATCTAAAGCCTTGTTCTATCTAGGGAAAGCAGTCCCTCAACTCACCCAATTGGCAACCTAAATTAGTAATAGGAGCTTGATGTTAAGATTGGGTAGTCGATTTTTTTTCCTCCCCTGGGCTAGAGAACAAACCGCAAAGGGGTGTTGTGAGGTCAATCCTACAAGAACTTCGAGGGTGATTGGGTAGCACTTGGGTCTTCCAAGAGCCTCAATAGGTTGTGCCCTTGTTGTCCATTCGGTGATAGTAAAATCCAAAGCAATAGTTGAGTGGTTTCTCCTTTGATCCGACACCAAAAGTCTTGAGCTAAGGCTTTAGTTAAGCATAAACCATGTCGTCCAAACCTAACCCACCGTCACGTAAAAGACTGGATGGTTCCAAACCGAGTTGTCGAGTAGTACTTGGCCTCGACATGAACTCTGTGGCGTATTAAAACCACTCTAGTGCCAATGTGTATATATTTGCATGTTCAACAACCACACAGACTCCAATTGTATGTTCGAACAAAAGGGCCAACTCGGCCCAATCAAACTAATCCAGCCACCTAATAGTTCCAGTCCAGCCCACCTCGATTAAGTTTAGTTGCTTATTCACGGCCCACCAAGCTCACTTGAGGCCTTATCCGTTTAAAACCTCAGCCCAGCCCGTCGAAATCCTTTCCCCCTCCTTTGACTTAAGTTGGGCCGCAGCCCAACAAGAAGGTGGGATCATGTATATGCAATCGTATATATGTACGTTTACATAATGAAAATTAGACACAACAAAAAGTTCATGTTCAAGCCGTACCTTTACTTGCCTATAATCGAAAAATCGAAAGTTTATATTGAAGCCGTCGTTTAAAATATGAAATGTCATGATCTCATTAATAAATTATGTCATAACTCAATCCCGGTTTATACTACTTCACGAAACCTTGTCGTAAACTACCAATAATTTTGACAACCATTAAAACTCGACACAAAGTGCATATATACACACCTATTATATATATATATATATATATATATATATATATATATATATATATATATATATATAATACCCCGCCATTTTAAACACGTACATATTGATACGCAAAACCTTCGTTCTAAAATTAAACAAGGGAACAATCAAATTATTAAATGGAGCAACGAATTTTGAACACCTAGATGAAATTTTAGGAAACATGCTTAAGTTACATAACAACTTTAGTGCGACCATATCTTAAAACTTGTAAAAATGGTAATCAACAAAGAAATCAACACTTAGGGTGGAGGGAGTGGACAGCGGGTTAGGCTTGCGAGCTCAGCGGGCTGGCGGGAACACTGCCGCCGCTTGAGCGAGCTTGGAGGGCGGGCTTGGCTTGCGAGCTTTTAACTCGCTACGAGTTGGGGAAGGAGACAACGGTCATGTGACCGTTTGGGGTGTTTTTTGAAATTTTTTTTGGACGGTTTGATGGAGCAGGGTAAAAAAAAATCAAATTTAGTCCCTCCAACTACATTATATAAATCCGAACAAAACACACAATTTTCACAACAAAAAAATTTAACAAATCACAAAACATATTCTTAAAAATATGGATCAAAGAAATAAGAAAATTGGTGCAAGTTCTTCGTCGAAGGGTCGTGAACGGGGCACTCGATCTAAACCCGCTCGACCTATACAAACACAATCGGCTCCTCGACCCATACAACCACAATCGGCTCCTCGTCAACAACACCATTCAATTTTGCAACAAAACTATTATCGTCCCCTACCACCGAGTCCTCCACGACAAAACTTCAACAACACCATTCGACTACCGACCAATGCATCCAAACGACAAAAAATTTTTACTCATCAGCGAGCTTGGGAAATTGTCAAAGACCAAGCTAAATGGTTGGAACAAAAGTGTGTCCAAGATGAGGAACCCTCTCATTCCGATAAGCGAAGAAAGTCCTCGGAATCGGTCCACTATGAGTCGGCTAGTAACGAATTTGATACCGTTTTGCCAAATCTCAATGAAGACGCAACGCCTCCCCTAGATAGCCGTGCAAGAAAAGGAAAAAAGGTTGCTAGTGAAGCCTCGTCGAAGGTTAGTGTTGCCGAGATGGTCCAAGATTACACGCCAAAGAAAGCAAGTTTGTTGGAGGAGAACGCAAGGAAACAACAAGAACTCTTGGACAAACATCTCCAAGAGAAGGAAAAAAAGGCCCAATATCTTGCACAAAAGGCCTTATATCAAGATCACAAGTTCTACAACAAATCGCACCAGAACATCACCGATCCCGCAATGCTAAAGTGGACGCTTGATAAGAAGCGTGAGATAGCTGCGAAATATAACTGGCCGTGGAGTTGGGGCGATTTGTAGTTTTTTATTTTTATGATTTGTAGTTTTTTATTTTTAGGATTTGTAGTTTTTTATTTTTAGGATTTGTAGTTTTAAATTTTTAGGAATTGTATTTTTATTTTTAATCAAGTGTTTGTTTTTTTTTATATATAATTGTTTAGAATTGGAAGGGTTAATGTTGCAAATTTATAAATTTGAAGGACAAATTATGAATATTTAAAAAAAGATTTAGGAGGGTTGAGAATGATGGGCGCCACTAAAAAAGGTTGAATGGAGGGTTGGAGGGTTGAAATGAGGTGGAGGAATTTGATTGGTTAAATTTTGGGAGGGTTGGAGGGTTCCACTCCCTCCACCCTTATGTACAAGACATACTCGACTTTTATTAAGTAAATATGCTTACTATATTAAACGAGACAAACAAACATTTTATGAACAACCGATATTCATTAGTTCCGAAATCACAAATTATTTAAACAAGAATCATCGTTAACACATAGTTACCCTACAAACCAAACTATATACATATACATTTATAGGTTCTAAAACGGAAATATTACTCACCCTTAATAATGATGCTCCATGGCTCGACAACGTCTAGTATCGATCCAAAACCCATTTTCGTTCATCATTCCTCGGTCCTCATCAATCAATATCTTATTAGTCTCCTATGTCCTCATCGTCTCCACTCAAGCCTTTCTAAGAGCCAATACCCGTCAAACTCTAGAAACTACCCTTAAATTTAATTGCTGCCACACAAGCAACAACAACAACATAAACACCTCCAAACTTTTGAGTTAAATTATCATGGAAACTTAATTAGACTGTAAACTAAACATGCATTATTAATCTAGGTCGTGTGTTGGTGCCATACATCCTTTCATCCACTGCATCCACTATTAAGGTGAGTTTATAGCCCCTCTTTACGTATACTTATTTTATATCAATGGGTAAGAAACATGCAAAACCATTTTTATGGACCGTTATTACTATTTTATCAAAACTATTGCGTAGTTAGCCTAAGCCCTGCTATGTCCCCTACTGCCCAAATTTCATGAACCGTTAATTCCCGACAGGAAGCGTGAATGTTATAAATAGATCTATTGGGAGTAACATCCCCATTTGGTTTGACCGGATAGGCAAACGAACGTATACCATATCAAAGTACAAGTGTCTGGGATAAACACTTGTCGGGCCTTTTATTTAATATGCTTCTAGAGCATGCAGACCTGTTATAGTTTCGGTTGCATGAACTTAGTGCTAGCGTAATAGACTATTTATGTGACATTATATACAACATAATGTTCATGTACAAAATTATTGGTCCAAATTTATTGTTACTACTTTGAACTTAAACCTATGAACTCACCAGCTTTTTGCTGACTTTTAGCATGTTTTTCTCAGGTATCTAGGTAACTCAATATTGGCAAGGCTTGGCAAGGCGATGGACTTATACTGTTTACCAAAGTTTTTTCACAAATATTTAAGACTTGTTTTTGAGGGACCATTAAAATTTTGGGCATAATTGTAAAATAAAGATCTTAAATGAAAGTTGATTCAAACAATTGAATATACTTTTACGAAGTGTGTATTCGGTTCTTCGTTACCTCGCGTTATGATTTCCATTTCAGTGGCACCCCATGACCCTAATGCTTCTGCAAAGCCAGATTTTGGGGGTGTTACAGATTGACATCAGAACCTAGGTTATAGAGAACTAGGTACATATAAACCCTAAACTATAACCATTTTTCAAAAACAAGTCCCTATGACCGTCACTTGCCTTGCTTGCCACCATACTTGCTGTTTACTTGTCTTAATTAGATGTTACTAATTGTTGATTTTTACTCAACTGCATGTACTATAAATACCTTACATATATTTATATATAATTTACACAAATTATCACAAGTATCTTCTATATACTTACACATATATACCGTTTTGTCACAGACTATGCCTTCCCACAACATCTCTCAGACCTCACCGGGCTCAAATGATTCCAGCATGCAGATGCTCCAGGATTATCATACATCAAACCCTAACACCATTGAGCCTACACTACCACCATCACATACTCATACCACACCAGCCACTCAGATTACTCCTGCTATTCCTCGCCGTACTACACGCATAATCATACGCCCATCTACTAGACCATCACCTCACACTGCAGAGGGTACCCAAAGCCCTGATCACACTCTTCTATTATCTCCATCCCGTTATAGGTCCCTATGCTCTCTCCTGGACACTCCTACTACTCCAGCATCACCACCACCCACCTCATCACCACGTTCACTTACTCGCTCACCTCCACGTCAGAGGCTCAGAAAGAACAATGATTCTTGTTCAATAGAGGGTGTTGGGCAGACATTAGCCGAGAGTACTCCTGCCGAGAGTACAGGGGTTGATGCTAATTTAGATTAGGGTATAGAGCAGAGAGCAATTGTGCCCCGGATTAGCATAGTACTAGAGGATGTGCCTAGTGCTTTTGAGACTGGAGAAAGCTCAAGGAGAGCTCAGAGTGAGACAGAGGATAGCACAGAGATATCACATTCCTCACTTCTAGTAGCATCGCCAGCAGTTACAGAGATCGATACTATCTCACAGATTCAGACCCATCTAGATTTGCAGACTGACATAATAGGTCTCCACTCTGGCATGTTTGACGAATTACATCCAGCTCGTTTCGAGCAGTATGATGATGACTTCAGCAGACTCTATGCTAGGACATACTCCAACAGTCGAGACATACTTGACTTAGGTGACAGATCAGGTAGACTTGAGCAGATACAGGTTGTAGCCCAAGAGGCAGCCCAAGTGATGCATGGGAGGATGTTGATCCTCGAGGCTCAGGTTGCAGCATTGTTGAGGGCTGATCAGGCACACCGCAGGGAGAACTTAGCATTGAGGACTCGCCTTGTCGAAGTTGAGGCACAGCTTGGGGAGTATGCCTTTAGGTTCCGACACCTGGACAGGACCAGGAGCCCGTCTTAGTTAGTATTTGTAGTTGTTCCACTTAACTGAGGAGTTCTCAGTAAGTGTAGGATATTATTAGGGAGCTTGTAATTTTCAAACCTTGTAATCAACTCTTAATCTATAACAAGCTCATTTTATTATATATCTCCATTATTGATTAAATCCTTTCTTTCATAACCTACAGTGACGTCATCCATTTATATGATGACTTTACCTTACCTTTCAAAAAAAAAAAAAAAAAAAAAAAAAAAAAAAATCTCACAGGTTGTCTTCTTTTATAAACAAATGGCGTCTCTACTAATTTATAAATTATATTTTGCTAATGACCTATAAATCGTTTTGTTCATTTCTCTTAGCCACAAAATTCCAAAACCACAAAAATTTGCGTAACTACCACTTCATAAACTACTCCACATATAAATAAATTTTTCATCACCCCACAAGCTATTTTACTACCATATCTTAAAATGAGAATTTTCAACCCTACTACTACAATAAATTGTTTTTTTATTGCTCTATAAAACATTTCACAACTTATTTTATAAACTATAATGCTACCATGTAATAAATCAACTCGCAAGCCAGCAAGTGGCGTAATTAATGATATATAAAAATCTGATATAGATATCCCACAATTTTTACCATCGATTTATAAAACATTTTGCTCTCCTATGAGCTACTTTAGTAGTTACCTCATAAAACAATAAAATCATGACTCTGCAAATTATATTTATTATACCAATCATTTTATTATTAATCTACTAAATTACCTCACTCTTTACTCACAAATCAAACAACAATTTTTCCTACTATCCCGCAAATAACAAACTATATTTTAAATGCCCTATAAAAATTCCCCGAAAAATATTTCTTATTACCACCCTCACAAACAAATAACCGATAAATTCCTGTCGACTAAACTCAACATTCCCTCGCCCAACGTAGATCCTAAATAGCCTAAATCATCCACATATAACCCAAGTAGAACAGTGATATACTAGGGATAATTACCCAAAAATTTATGCCGCAGAGTAAATCTCCTATTTCCATTTCAAGAAATCAAAAACTCGCGTATGAAGATAATATGAGAATTGGGCAATCGTGCTAGTAGCAACAGGAACCAAATAGACTTTGATATCATCTTACTACATAGAAGTTTGTCTTGTCTCATACCACGAACTAATTTAATAGGGGAATCCACATCCCCAACCGTCATCAAACAACCCCACCAATTAGCATCTCATCATATACTAACTCTTTCCAATTCTGAACCACTTCAACGTCAATCCGACCAATCTTTAAATTCGATAGCTATTGGGTATATCATAACCCCATATACGACTGGAACATATTATTGCTCTATAGCAAAAGTGTTAAATAACTGCAATGGTTATGTTCAGATTCTTGATTTTTCCTCCTGTACAAACACTGCGCATTCAAGCGAACAGACTGGTCGATTGCTAGTAGCAATCAACATTGTTCTACCAAAATAATACTCTACGCGTCGGATAATCAGCTTCCTACTAAGCCAACTGATTGACTGCTAGTAGCAATCAACATGATGATTCCAGACCGTAATCTAGAGCCACGAGACTTCCCGTACTAACCTGGGTGACACGTTGCCCACAAAACTTGGAAATTTTGGCAGCATCCCCGGTGTATACTGGATGTCATAATGCCCTACCATGAACACCCGCGGAAAGGAAAACTTGTTCATGTACCTCATGTGGATAGAATCCTAGCTACAAATGAAGGACCTCCCAGCAAGAATAAACAACGAGTGAACCACTAGATTTTAGCAACCCAAAGACTTACCAGGAATTGATTAGTAACCTAACAGAAGCCTAAAAGCATCACGGAATAACCCGAATCACTATCGTAAGGGCAAATTGCCTAGCCCTTCATCAATCCCTTAGAAATACAAGCTGACCTAGGACAAAGAGTTTTACCAACACACCGTTACTCACCAAACCAAACTTTGGAGACAAACCAAGCGCTTTCATCCCAGACTATAGATGTCGGCATGAAACGCTTTGATGACGTTCATCGAAGTATGATTTATTATTTTCATCCCTTAAAACACGAGGCACCATAGGAGTCTAGACTGTAAGACCACGTCGTTTTCTATAAGACCTCAATTCTAAGCAAAACTATTTAGGAGACTTAACCTACTAAAGGATTACTCGTACACAGTTCTCGCTAGTAGCAAATAAAATATTTCTCAGCATAGTGTCCGATCAATTTATTCATTTCAAACCATTGACCAAACAATTTAGGACAGGACACCTCTTAAGCAAGACTTGAAGTAAAACGAATATTCAAAGCTATAAGTTTCGCCTACTGCTAAACCGCAAGCTCTACCTAGCCGGACGACTAAATCATGTCATAGGATATTAGAAACATATCTAGGTGTACAGACCCCGTTTACACCTCTTTCTTCAATGATTTTTTTTAAGAACTGCTCTTCCAAAATGTGTTTTATCAATCATAAAACTCATGTAATCTCATCCTTCTGTTTAAAATCTCATTCATTCTCATCTTTTATGGTATAGATGACCCCTACAGGAAGGACATCCAAGGCCACTCATGGTCAACCTGTTGCTGCCACTATTCCAGCTAAGAATGGAGCAAATCTACTTATCATAAATCCAACCATGCTAGACCTATTAGTTAATCATCGTGTGACAGCAGCACTAGCCATAGCAGAGGTCAAAAACACGACTGCTGAGATCGGGAGCTCAAAACTTAAGGACAACAACAGCCACACTTGCACCTATCAGGAGTTTCGAAAGGCCATGGTTGGGAACCTTAAAGGAACTGAGGGAACCATTGTTGTAATCAGATGGATGGAAAGATTGGAGGCCATGTTTCAAGCATGTGGTTGTGCGAAGGAGGATAGGGTTAAGTATGCATCACTCACCTTCACAGATGCTGCTCAGACCTGGTGGAACAGCTATTTGAAGTCCACAGGCATTGATGCTGCATATGCAATGCCATGGGAAAGTTTTAAAGAGATGGTGCGCAGAAAGTATTGCTCCTACAACGAAATCAAAAAGTTGGAGGAAAAATCTTGGAATCCCAAGGTGCGGGGTGCCAACACTGCTGCATACAGTCAGGGAATGACACCGATAAGCCCTGAGATGGTCCGAACAGACGCTCGGCTGCGGGAGAGTTATTTAGGAGGATTTCCCCCTTACATGAGGGGTAATGACACTATCTCCAAGACCACTAACCTCCAGGAGCCTATGGATGCGGCCCACAAGCCGATGGGTTCAGTAGTCGGGACAAGCGCCGAAAAGGTGACTGGCAACAAGAAGAAATGGGAAGATCCCTTCAGAAACTGCAGTAATACTGGTCCAAACAAGCAACATGAAGCGACCAAAGCCCATGTTGCAAGCACCAGTACAAAGAAAGGGTATGCTGGAGCATTACCCAAGTGTAGCATGTGCCCGTTTCATCATCATGAACCTTGTCCCATTTGGTGTGGTAACTGCAGGAGAATTGGTCATCAAGCCAAGGACTGCGAAGCTCCCACTTATGTGATTGACCCAAGGATCACCGTCACATGCTTTGAGTGCGGAGTAATTGGACACTACAGGAATAACTGCCCAGAACTGAGTGGTAGGAATGAAGGGGTCTGCCAGGACCCTAATGGCATGGCGGCTAGAGATGCAGCTTGGAACCTTTTCTTCGCATGATAAAATCTGCGTTTAGATTCTCTTAGATCGTATTTCCTCGAGTAATTGTACGTCTTAAGGACATGTTGTATTGTTGCTTTGTATGAATCTCCCTGTGACGAATTATCTATCTTTTAAATCAAGATATTATGATAACTCTTTTCCTTTATCCATCACATTTGAAATTATCCGTCAACTATCATACTCTCGTCATATATGAGGTGGTGCATCTTTAAAAACCTTTTATGATTCTAGACTTATAGAAACCCAATATCATTTTGACTAAACCAAGCATAGCATCATCAATCCTCAATTAAACCTAGCCTGATCACCTATGCTTAATTCAGGAAGGATCATGTTATGATGGGAATAGTCTCCTTGAAAATTCTTGTACCTTAGAACTTACAACACACATCTCGACTATCAGGGTTCAACCGTCCCTCAAAAGACCTCGAATTCACACGGGAATGTGAAAAACAAAATCAAGCACTAATATCCCCAACTTTTCCAACCCCACCGGGTAACTCTAAGTGAAAACCGAGGACGGTTTTCCTCCTAAGGCGGGGAGGATGTGACAAACGGCAATTTTCCACAATTATTTAAATAATAAATGTTAATTTATTATTACCAGACCAATAAAAATTAGGCATACATGAGCCTACATAACTATTTCGGGAAAACAAACCCGCATATTTTAGCATACATTAACTCACCCAAAACTATTAAATCTCACCAGGAACAGTAAATTTCCCCTATTCTCACATTTACAAACTATCATGTAGTAAAAGCGGGGAGGTTATCCCACTTTACTCAAAAACAAAACCACACGCGTACCGACACCACCTCAATAACAAATTAATCTCAGGATTTAATTTTGAGTCAACAAACCCTACATTCATATAAGTCTTATAAAAACGTCCCAAAAATTTATTTCCCACATTTATAACAATTCCGGGAAAAACCCAATTTCAATTCAGCTCAGCGGGGCACCAGGTATACATTATCCCCTCATCAAATAAAACACATTAGGTATTAATACTTTCTCTTATAACCTCCACCCACTCACACAATCCCCCAAAAATCCTTATCTTCTTCGTCCCTTTTGTCCTCCGCTCCAAAAACCCAGAAGCAAGCCACCTTCCATCACCATCATCGGTTCAAAATCAATCACAGGAAAGCATGGGTCATTATCTCCTTTCCCTCGTCCCTATAAGAAGTCACGGGAAAGCCTCAAAGGCATCAAGAGACAACGAGGGATACTCTTTTTGATCACCACATGGATCGAAGCAAGAAAAGGTGGAGTCAAACATGGCTATTTTCCCCTTTTTAACTAATGATCGATCTTCAGGAAACATCACACCCTCAAGTTTAAACAATAATCAAAGAGTTGCTGTGGTGGTTCCTGCCTGAGGTCGGCTTGGATTCTTGCGGTGTTCGATCCCTTCCTTTGATCTTCCGTTGTCAATCGATCTAAATCTGTTGAAAGGTTTTCCAGAATACATTGTTGTTATTGATTTAAATATACTCTTGTAAGTTATATTTTGATCTCGTTGGTAACATAAGTCGACATAGTGTCGTGTTGTTATACAACCTACTCTTAATTGTTGTTGAGGATTGTGTATTGTGTGGCCAGCAAACCCAAATTAAGTGTAATTATTGGCTCATTAGTTGAAAACCCATGTCTCGTTAGGGTTATTGTCAAATTTAGGTTAGAACTTAGATTGAATTAGGACCAGAATCATGATGTCATGGTGTAATTGTTGTGTCAAAGGTCTTCTCTCGAGCCATCATAGTGTAGGATCTAGGGATTGGTTTTGATTAAGATAAGAGTATGGCCGTCCTTGGTTCGAGCAAAAACCACCCCCGCAAGGGTGAGTTAGACCACATTCTTGGTTCAGTTGAATCTCCCAAACAGTCACCCAAATAGGGTGTACTGTGGGTATTGTTAGTCAAGGGTCAATCACCCCAAAAAGGGGTGAAATGTGACTCGATATAATCCTCAACAGGCAGCCACCGGGGCGGGTGTGCTTGTCTTGATCTAAAGCCTTGTTCTATCTAGGGAAAGCAATCCCTCAACTCACCCAATTGGCAATTTAAATTCGTAATAGGAGCTTGGTGTTAAGAATGGTTAGTTGAATTTTTTTTCCTCCCCTGGGCTAGAGAACAAACCACAAAGGGGTATTGCGAGGTCAAACCTACAAGAACTTCGAGGGTGATTGGGTAGCACTTGGGTCTTCCAAGAGCCTCGATAGGTTGTGCCCTTGTTGTCCATTCGGTGATAGTAAAATCCAAAGCAATAGTTGAGTGGTTTCTCCTTTGATCCGACACCAAAAGTCTTGAGCTAAGGCTTTGGTTAAGCATGAAACCATGTCGTCCAAACCTAACCCACCGTCTCGTAGAAGACTGGGTGGTTCCAAACCAAGTTGTCGAGTAGTACTCGGCCTCGACATGAACTCTGTGGCGTATTAAAACCACTCTAGTGCCAATGTGTATATATTTGCATGTTCAACAACCACACAGACTCCAACTGTATGTTTGAACAAAAGGGCTAACTCGGCCCAATCAAACTAATCCAGCCACCTAATAGTTCCAGTCCAGCCCACCTCGATTAAGTTTAGTTGCTTATTCACGGCCCACCAAGCTCACTTGAGGCCTTAGCCGTTTAAAACCTCAGCCCAGCCCGTCGAAATCCTTTCCCCCTCCTTTGACTTAAGTTGGGCCGCAGCCCAACAAGAAGTGGGATCATGTATATGCAATCGTATATATGTACGTTTACATAATGAAAATTAGACACAACTTATGTAAACTAGACACAACAAAAAGTAAATGTTCAAGCCGTACCTTTACTTGCCTATAATCGACAAATCGAAAGTTTATATTGAAGCAGTCGTTTAAAATATGAAATGTCATGATCTCATAAATAAATTATGTCATAACTCAATCTCGGTTTATACTACTTCACGAAACCTTGTCGTAAACTGATCCATTTCAAAGTACGTATATATATAAATAATATCAGACGGATACATGTGATACGCGGGAAATGACAAATCAACCCTTTAGGAAAAAGGTTAACATACAAAACCCGTGAATACGATGTGTGTGTGATACCGGGCAAGTGTTTCCCGGGTCGTGTCCCAGCGAGGTTGGAATCGACAGTCGTGTAAGGTTTGAAATTAGAGTGACTGATGATTGGGATATGAAATTTTGATATTTTTTTAAATTCTAATTAAGAAATGAGAAACAAATTCTCAAGGAAAATTAAAATTAAAATAATTTAAACTAAAAACGCGATACGGGAATTCTAAAAACGGGTTTAAAAACTAAGATATATGGAAATCTAATCTTACAAGTGTAATTTTATTTTTCCTAAGTTATAAATGACAAAAGAAAATTTTAGAAAAAAGATTTATATTTTTCTGACTTTTATATTTTTTATTATGAATTAAAAACTGTTTTAAAAAGAAAAATGCATAAAAAATATTAAAACTATTCTAAAAATTCTGAAACTTTTTGTGAAATTACTTAATACTAAAACAAGCCTAGGAAAAATATAAACAAGGTGCCAGCTTATTCCAATAAGCTGGGAATAAGCAAAATGGTTCGGATAGCTTAATATGGAAAGTGGGTTATATATAAAAGGGTGTAGAGTTAACCAGAGAAGTCCTAAGGGCAGTTGGTAAGTTGTGTTGTGTGTGAGTCAAGAGGCTGGGGTTCGAATCCCAGTTTTGACTTTTTGCTTTTTATTTTATTTTTGGATTTTTATGATTGAAACTGATTAAGCACTAACCAATAAGCAATTTTCACAAAAGCAACTATTTTTGAAAACCTCAATTAAGCCCAGAAATAAGCTTATGATTGCTGATCAGTTGGATAAAAAGAAAATAAGCCCAAGGTTTGATCAATATGGCTGATAAGCTAATATTAAGCTAAAGGCACAGTTGAAAATAGCTAAGCAACCAATAATAAGCTAATATGGAAACTGAAAAAGCCACAAGAACAGGGAAATAAGCACTGATCAAACCAAAATAAGCACAAGTTAGGACTGATTGCACAGGGCAATTCAGTCAATCCTAGGCAATTTTGGGGCTATTTTTAAGCACTTAGATAACTGCTAAAAGCTACAAAAGCTTAACACACTAAAAGCTGACCTAGCAAACTACTGAGAAACCAAAATTCAGGCATTGAATAGAACAAATAAGCACTTATATGGGGTCTAGAAAGTATATGCAGACTGCATATATGGTACTTTTGTGCAGACTTGCAAAAAATTGCCAAATCACCTTAATACCAACTGAAATGGCTTCAACTCAAGAAATTGCACTTTAACCACTAAATAGAACTCAAGTTTAACAGAAATGAAGACCAAATAAGCTCAAGCTTGTGAGAAGCTTATATGAGCAGTCCAAGTTCTATGATTGGAACAGTTGATCTAGAACTATGTAATCCACCAAATTAGCTCAAAACAACTTGGAAACAGCTAATTCTCACCAAGTTAAACTAGATTGAACTAACCAAGATTGCAAATGAACAGTAACTAGCTGAGTTTCCCTTGAAATGAGCTTAACCCAAACAGCCCTTTATGAGGGTCTGTGTTGGATTTTTAAATGCAACAGGCAATTTTAAGCTAATTTTTGGAAGACAGCTTAACAACTAGTTGTAATAAGCATTAAAAAGCATTTATCTGATAAAAATAAGCACTGAGATAAGCTCTTACTTAAATAAGCTATTTTTGGCTTTTTTTAGAGTTTTTAAGCAAAATAAAGAAAAGGCTATTTTAATACTGATAATACAGATGAAATACAATTATAAACTATTAATAAGCAGAAAATTACTATAATAAGCTAAAATTAAGCTATAGAACAGTAACTTATAAAATAATGCAAAAATTGGAAAATTCTTACAACTTGTGAGGCTATGAAAAATGGAACTAAATGATCAGTAACACACCTAGCTTGTCAACAACAAGCTAGAAACCCCATAAGCTCTTCCATGAGCAGCTTATCATCCAGAACTGCTTATCTTGACCTCCAGTTGACTTTCTTTGACTTTTCTTGGATTTCTTGAATGTAACTGATTCTATCTAATATAAGCTTACAAAAAGCTATATTAAGCTTATATAAACTTATATGAATGGTGAGGAAGATTGGTGAACTTATTTAACAATAACTTAGCTTAATTCGAATTAAGTGATAAACTTGAATTTTCATTAACGATTAAAATGGAGTACAACACTGATAAGTTTAGAACAATTACACTAAAAACAACTTGAATTAAACACTGGAAATTAAAATTGATAAAACTTAAACACTTAAACTAAAATACGATTAAGAAAAAAACTACTTGCCATATAAGGCTACAAGATGGTTCTATTTATACTACAACTAAGTGGGATATCTCTTCTCTTCATCTCTGACCACTTCTGAACCCTTGGATTAGCTTGAATTGATCTCAGCCTTCAAAACGGATTTTGGCGCCAAAATAGTCAAAGTGGGAAAAACCACTTGACTGATAGCGTGTGATGGGGAAGAAGCATTAAATGCATCTTGGTTTGTTAGGAAGTGTATAGAAGAAGCTAGGAGGGGGGTGGATGTGTCAGGGATAAGGGCGGTGGGTTGAGGTGGTTTTGGTTTGGCGGTAAGGGAAGAAGAAGGTGGGTTTGACTTTAAGTCAAACGGTATTAGCTAAATAAGGTGGGTCGGGTTTATTTTATTGGATTGGGCTTGGGTTGTTTAGTTTAGCAGCTGGGTTTATTTTAGGATTGGATTTGGATTTTAGGCTTAACTTTAAGGATTATTTGTGACACTTTGCATTCTTGGAGGTTGACTTTTGATAACTTGAGCAATATCCCGGTCAAAACTCATAAATTTCATCCCCGTCCTCGGCTTTTCACAACTTTCCAATCTTGTGCTCGGTTTTTGTCCGTTTTGCCTTGTTTTCAATCCTTTTGCACCTGAAACACATAAAAACACAAACCACGAATATTTGCAATATATTTGATCTATTTGGGTGTTTTTAGTCATTTTTGTGTCTTTAATGGGTGTAAAATGATGAGTATTTACACACTCATCATAAACTAACAATAATTTTGACAACCATTAAAACTCGACACAAAGTGCATATATACACACCTATATATATATATATATACCCCGCCATTTTAAACACGTACATATTGATACACAAAACCTTCGTTCTAAAATTAAACAAGGGAACAATCAGATTATTAAATGGAGTAACGAATTGTGAACACCTAGACGAAATTTTAGGAAACATGCTTAAGTTACATAACAACTTTAGTGCGACCATATCTTAAAACTTGTAAAAATGGTAATCAACAAAGAAATCAACACTTATGTATGAGACATACTCGACTTTTATTAAGTAAATATGCTTACTATATTAAACGAGATAAACAAACATTTTATGAACAACCGATATTCATTAGTTCCGAAATCATAAATTATTTAAACAAGAATCATCGTTAACACATAGTTACCCTGCAAACCAAACTATATACATATACATTTATAGGTTCTAAAACGGAAATATTACTCACCCTTAATAATGATGCTCCATGGCTCGACAACGTCTAGTATCGATCCAAAACCCATTTTCGTTCATCATTCCTCGGTCCTCATCAATCAAAACCTTATTAGTCTCCTATGTCCTCATCGTCTCCACTCAAGCCTTTCTAAGAGCCAATACCCGTCAAACTCTAGAAACTACCCTTAAACTTAATTGCTGCCACACAAGCAACAACAACAACATAAACACCTCCAAACTTTTGAGTTAAATTATCATGGAAACTTAATTAGACTGTAAACTAAACATGCATTATTAATCTAGGTCGTGTGTTGGTGCCATACATCCTATCATCCACTGCATCCACTATTAAGGTGAGTTTATAGCCCCTCTTTACGTATACTTATTTTATATCAATGGGGTGAGAAACATGCAAAACCATTTTTATGGACCGTTATTACTATTTTATCAAAACTATTGCGTAGTTAGCCTAAGCCCTGCCATGTCCCCTACTGCCCAAATTTCATGAACCGTTAATTCCCGACAGGAAGCGTGAATGTTATAAATAGATCTATTGGGAGTAACGTCCCCGTTTGGTTTGACCGGATAGTCAAACGAACGTATACCATATCAAAGTACAAGTGTCTGGGATAAACATTTGCCGGGCCTTTTATTTAACATGCTTCTAGAGCATGCAGACCTGTTATAGCTTCGGTTGCATGAACTTAGTGCTAGCATAATAGAATATTTATGTGACATTATATACAACATAATGTTCATGTACAAAACTATTGGTCCAAATTTATTGTTACTACTTTAAACTTAAACCTATGAACTCACCAGCTTTTTGCTGACTTTTAGCATGTTTTTCTCAGGTATCTAGGCAACTCAATATTGGAAAGGCTTGGCAAGGCGACAGACTTATACTGTTTACCAAAGTGTTTTCACAAATATTTAAGACTTGTTTTTTAGGGACCATTAAACTTTTGGGCATAATTGTAAAATAAAAATCTTAAATGAAAGTTGATTCAAACAATTGAATATATTTTTACGAAGTGTGTATTCGGTTCTTCATTACCTCGCGTTATGATTTCCATTTCAATAGCATCCCATGACCCTAATGCTTCCGCAATGCTAGATTTTGGGGGTGTTACAGTTTTTAATCCGTGTTTTTAACCCACAAAACTTAGTAACTCGTTATTATAATTTTAGATCCATGAAAACTAGTAACGACAACACCAATCGGTTTTATCAAAACAAATAATAACAAATGGTTTTCATGGTTACCAAGTCGAGAAAAAAAGGGTTGAGAAAGACGGTGGCATGGCAGTGGTGACAACAATAAGCCAATAAAATAGACCCTCACAACAACCCTAGTCGTGACCTTTACTATAAAACCGAGCTAACAACACTCGATCTAAAACAAATCTATACGCCACGTTCCTCACGCCGAGGTGTGGCGGCTTCACGAGCAAACCCTAATCGATTCTTTCTCCAATATCCGTAAGCAAATAAACGACCTTTGTCTTCTTATTGATGGTGGCGGTGGGGTCGTGACATGGTGGCGTGATGAACTCAAATAAGTACATTTTATTACTATCATTTATCCTATTAATTTGACTTGTTTTACTATATTATGTATGAGGATTGATACTTAATCGTTTACTTTTGTAATTCTCAGGTAAAAACAAGCATTTGGTGAAACTTGGCGATTTTGGACTAATAATGGAGCAAAACGTGCATAAAGTGAAGAGTCTACTGAAATGAAGAAGATCAAGACTAATCTGCTCCAGATGCGCCGCATCTCACTATCAACATGCGCCGCATCTCTATCAAGATATCACCAGATACGATCCAAGATACAAGAGGACATGCGCCGCATCTAATAAAGAGTTACGCCGCATCTTCTGGCGGTGTACGAATATTCCTGAATATTATAATCTTGGACCCCACGCGAAGTTACGTACATACGCCGCATCTACTTAAGTAGATGCGCCGCATCTTTCCTCAGACACAAACTATAAATACCCCGTAGACCAGACGCATTAAAGAGATTCGGAGATTCGGAGATTCGGAAGTTCGAAAACCTAAAGACCGAACAGAAGAGAAGGACGAATTCAGTCAAGAAGGCAGCACAAGACACACCCAAATCGAAGATACAAGAGCTGTAAGAAGGTGCTGCATGTATTTAATTCATTAAGTAGTTTTGTTTTATTGTTTTAGCAAACTTTAATTCATCAGGATTGGTGGCTTGTGTAATGTGACAACGGAAAGATTGCACTCCCTTTAATACTTGCTTTCCCATCAATTAAAGTTTATATGTTGATGTCTTTGGTTACTACTTATTAGTGCATTGACCACCTCTGTGTTTATTAGTGGCTTGCGGGCACCCGACTGCGGGACAAGGTGTGGCTCCCACGGTTGTTTCTAAATTGATCACTTAGGAATAACTTTTAGACATAAGTCGTCATTAAGGGTTTACTCGCCGATAAGAATAGGACCAACGAGAAAGGGTTAATTACATACACTTCATATAAAGCTATCAATAAAACAAGTGACAATCTACTTAATCATAAGGACAGCCCTCTTATTGTCTCTAGTATCTATCTGTGTACGTGTGTGCTACTTGCTGATTCGTGCCTATTTGTTTATTTTATTATTTAATTGCAAACAAAACTGTGCCAGTCTCTCAGGCTGAAACCCCTTGCGTTAGGATATTAAAATACTGATTAGATTAACGAGATTATACGTTCCACTCTTAGTGATCGACACTCTACTTACCATTATCTTCATACTGACCGGGTACACTGCTCGTTAAGTGTGTGTGTTATTGATAAGTCGGCTAAATATAAATTTAAAACTTGAGTAGGCATTAAAACTGCTAAACCGCAACGACACATCACGCGCATCAAGTTTTTGGCGCCGTTGCCGGGGAGTGAATTGTTATTATCTGTTAATTTGATTAGTATTTTAATTAGGTTATTTTTCTTTTTATTAGATTAATTGCATCATTGTACTATTTTGCATATTTGTTGTATTGTGTGTTATTTGTTTGCTTTTGTTTTTATTTTTGTGTGTTTTATTTTTGTTTCGTGTGTTTAATTTTTATTTTTATTTTTCGTATTTTTCTGTTCTGCTATCGTTGTACTGTGCTAAATCAAACGATACGGCGCATCTGATCTCTCAGATACGGCGTATTGCGTTTATTTTTTTTTAATACAACGCGTTTAATTAATTCGATACGACGCATCTTTTCCCCAAGATACGGCGTATCTGTTTTTAACAAGAAAATTTTTCTAAGCGATAAAGTAATACGACGCATCTGCTTTTGTAGATACGGCGTATCTGTTTTGATAAAAATTTTTTTCTAAACGTTAACGTCATACGACGCATCTTCTTTTGAAGATACGGCGTATCTATTATTTTAATTAAAAACAGTTTGCGAATTATTAAACAAATACGGCGTATCGATCTCTGTCGATACGGCGCATCTTACTGAATCAAAAATCTTTTATTTTTAAACGTAACGAAAATACGGCGCATTAACTTTCGTTAATACGACGCATTTAATTTTAATTAGATAAATTGATTTTTGATTGATTAATTCGATACGGCGCATTCATAAATTCAAAGCGGCGTATCTATTTTCTTAATAAAAGTTTGACTTATTTTTAACGTATTAAGATACGGCGTATCCCATTTATTGGATACGGCGCATCAACAGCAGATATCAGAAGCTTTTATTTTACTTTGATCGTTTCACCCTTCTTTTGCACGAGTAAGTTTTATTTCAGGAAGATGGACGATCCGGATATTACAATGGAAGAATATATCAGATTTGAAGAGGAAAGAGCCTTGAGCAATTATGGGATATACGATTGGGAGAGAGCAAGATATGGTGCACAAGTCATTGAAACGAAAGAAATCACTATGGAAGAATACTTGATTCTTGGACGAGAAAAGTTAAAGAAAGAAAGAAATAGGTTGCCGTTTCAACACACTTGGTGTATGTCAAATGATGATGAAGAAGATTCATATACCGTGAAACCAATTCCGGCAATTGTTATTGATAGTACTTTTTCCTCGGAGATTGAACAAGATGATGTGTATACGGAACCCTACGTTGAAGAATATTCTGCAATCGTATTACCACCATTAGACAATCCAACGGATGAAGATGAAAAGTATTCTAATTTTGATTTCGAACCAATTGACGCCATAGTTTATGATGACATACCTCAACCAGATTTTGACCCAACGAGGGATTTTGAAGAAATCTGGGATTACTTATTTAAGGATGAAATTCGGGACGATGCTAAAATAGAAAGACCACTAGTTGAAGATGGAGATTCACACGATGAATTGGAGTCACTTACAACACAAAGTGGTACAAATTTATTTAATATTATTAATCCCGTTACTAATAATCTTGTTAGTTTTCCTGAACAGGTTGCAAAACAAAATGATGATGAGGTGAAATCTATTACACTACCTATTGAAGCACCTATGATCAACCCGTATTTGGTGGAGCTCGAAGAAGATTTTGGTGATGAGCTCTTAAACATTGCTATGATTGATGAAGATGATGATTTCGAACCTATGAAGGTTATAGAGGAACTCGAACTTGTACTTGCTAAAGACCCTTTCTCATCTACTGCGGAAGTCAAGGGACGCCTTACTACCAAAGAAACTAACCAAGAAGAAAGGAGACTCATTTTTCCTCAACACACTACTCTTTCAGATGAAGTGGTCAAGTCATCCAATTTATCAACCAAACCGGGTATGAATAGGAAAGATGTACATGTATTGCCAAGGTATGAATTTTATTTATTTCTTCCATCTTTACTAGCAAATTTACACTCTTTCCGTGTTTATTGCTATTATCATCCGCACTTGATCCCAAGTGGGGGGAACAACACCCTATTACACAGTAAATAAGGGTGGAGTCAGGCTCGTGACTCGAACAAAAACAAGCGCTTCGTGGGAGGCAACCCATGCTTATCTTTTATTTTATTCTGTGTCGAGTCAGTCCAGGCCGCACGAAGATACGGCGCATCTCAGTCCTGAGATGCGACGCATCCTCTGCAATGGTCATATCTTATTTTATTTTTCTGCATTTTTATTTTTCGACTTTAAAACTATTTATCAGTTTATTTTAATGCGGCGCATCCCTGGTTAAGGATGCGGCGCATCTTTATTCTGATCCGTATTTATTCCAGGCTCGATACGGCGTATCTTCTTCAATAAGATACGGCGCATCGACTGACCTGATGATTTTCAGTTTTAATTTTTAAGTTTTATTTTACCTAACTACTAATGTATTATGCAAGTTGAACCTTTCTTATCTTAGGTGTGTTTTTAAAGTGTTGGTGGTATTATAGTTTCCTGGATTTCCTGTGGATACATCAAGTATGAAGCTTTAACGTTCTAATCCACAAGAAGTTGATTTTTGCTCATATACTAATGGAGGATCATACCGAGCAAATCTCAGGGGAGTTTTTCCGTTCTAATTCTTTTTATTTCCAGTTTTTAACCTTTTATACAAACAACGAGGACGTTGTTTAACTTAAGTGGGGGGATAGGAGAATTAGAACACTTAACAATTACTTGTCCTAAACTTTTTCAAAAATTATGCTTAAAATGTGCTTAATATATCAAACTTAAAATTTTTTTAGCATGTTTTTGTTTAAGATCTAAGTTGCATAACTGCACACAAGACGTTATTTTCAAAAATTGTGATTTTTCCAAAATTCACAAATCTATGAGTGTGCCGGTGACTTGTAAACTTTAGAACTTGGCTTGTATACTATTCGAGACCACCATAATGAGTATTATTTATTTAATTGGAATGACTTGTCTAAATTGGTAAAATTTCTAGGATTACACCAAATAGCCTTTATATGTTATGTGTTATTAACTAGCTACACTGGTTAGTTAACCCCCGTATAAACCCTTTTGTTACTCTCATTTTTAGAGTAAGATACCCCTAGAAAAACACTCAGAGCCATTCCTTTCGTTTCTTACACCTATGTTTAAAATGTTTCGTTACACCTTAAACCTTAGCCTACCCTGTAGATTAGAATCCGTGGTTGGTTAATTGCTATAGGCAGAGTGTGTTTCCTTACATTACCTGTGTTCGCGTGCGTAATTCATTATATATGGTTAGGTCGGGAAATTGCACAATGCAAATTGGAGTGAAAGTAAATATTGTATATTTTTGAGTTTATTTTTCGTGTGTTTACTACTTTCACTATTAGCGTTATTTCTGAAAGTATGAAAAGTATGAATAAAAATTATCCGGAAAGAAAGTTGTAGTGATGTGGTGAAATTTTACACATCTATGTATATGTTGATATCAAAAAAAAAAAAAAAAAAAAAAAAAAAAAAAAAAAAAATGAGAAAAGAAAAAGAAAGAAAAAAGAGTTGGATGTTTATTTTAAGCCAACGATGTAGAATTATGTAAGTGGTCGATATCACCACTATTTGTTGTATTATATCTATGGATTGAATGGGAATTGGCAGTTATGGGAATGCCAATTAAGGATTATTCTTTGATTAAGATTTTGTTGAGTATAATTCGTGCCTACCTAAAGCGTGTGTTTCAAGTGTTAAAGCGTGAGTTATTCAATGATATGAGTCTTATTCATGGGATGGTTGGGATAGTGATTAACCACACTTAGGATTTTAATTTATTTGTTTTGTTTATTTTTTATTTTACACCAATTTATATCCCAAATATTATCCATACCCTGTATTGTTCTTTATCCAACCAAACCTTTGATTTATTGAGATTAGGGATTTGAGCAATCTTAAGTATCGTAGTCGTGGATTCGGCTATGTATTTATGATTTTGTCGCCCTTTTTGATATATTATTATTGGTGAAGTTTGGACCTATCTTTAGCCTATTCGAGTTAAGGATTTGAGCAATTGCAAGTATCGTGTTCGTGGATTCGATCATGTATTTGTGATTTTGTCGCCTTTTCTGGAATTTGAGATCGATAGAAAAGAGAATAATTAACCCTTAAGCCTAAAAACCCTTTTTACCGCTTTAGACTTGTTATTCCTTAGCTTTAGTGGTGGAGATGTGTATACTTGCCAAGCTTATGATAGAATATTCGTCGCGACTGGACAGTTAAACGATTAGATTTGCTTTTATCGACTTATTTTATTTTACTTCTAATTCGTTAAGTGTTTAGTTGTGTGATTACGAAATAAACGAATACATGCTTAAATATAAAAATAAATCCTAACATCTTTTAGGATACATTTTCATGAGATTTAATCTAAGGTTTACTTGGGGACAAGTAAAGTTCAAGTGGGGGGATATTTGATGAACTCAAATAAGTACATTTTATTACTATCATTTATCCTATTAATTTGACTTGTTTTACTATATTATGTATGAGGATTGATACTTAATCGTTTACTTTTGTAATTCTCAGGTAAAAACAAGCATTTGGTGAAACTTGGCGATTTTGGACTAATAATGGAGCAAAACGTGCATAAAGTGAAGAGTCTACTGAAATGAAGAAGATCAAGACTAATCTGCTCCAGATGCGCCGCATCTCACTATCAACATGCGCCGCATCTCTATCAAGATATCACCAGATACGATCCAAGATACAAGAGGACATGCGCCGCATCTAATAAAGAGTTACGCCGCATCTTCTGGCGGTGTACGAATATTCCTGAATATTATAATCTTGGACCCCACGCGAAGTTACGTACATACGCCGCATCTACTTAAGTAGATGCGCCGCATCTTCCCTCAGACACAAACTATAAATACCCCGTAGACCAGACGCATTAAAGAGATTCGGAGATTCGGAGATTCGGAAGTTCGAAAACCTAAAGACCGAACAGAAGAGAAGGACGAATTCAGTCAAGAAGGCAGCACAAGACACACCCAAATCGAAGATACAAGAGCTGTAAGAAGGTGCTGCATGTATTTAATTCATTAAGTAGTTTTGTTTTATTGTTTTAGCAAACTTTAATTCATCAGGATTGGTGGCTTGTGTAATGTGACAACGGAAAGATTGCACTCCCTTTAATACTTGCTTTCCCATCAATTAAAGTTTATATGTTGATGTCTTTGGTTACTACTTATTAGTGCATTGACCACCTCTGTGTTTATTAGTGGCTTGCGGGCACCCGACTGCGGGACAAGGTGTGGCTCCCACGGTTGTTTCTAAATTGATCACTTAGGAATAACTTTTAGACATAAGTCGTCATTAAGGGTTTACTCGCCGATAAGAATAGGACCAACGAGAAAGGGTTAATTACATACACTTCATATAAAGCTATCAATAAAACAAGTGACAATCTACTTAATCATAAGGACAGCCCTCTTATTGTCTCTAGTATCTATCTGTGTACGTGTGTGCTACTTGCTGATTCGTGCCTATTTGTTTATTTTATTATTTAATTGCAAACAAAACTGTGCCAGTCTCTCAGGCTGAAACCCCCTTGTGTTAGGATATTAAAATACTGATTAGATTAACGAGATTATACGTTCCACTCTTAGTGATCGACACTCTACTTACCATTATCTTCATACTGACCGGGTACACTGCTCGTTAAGTGTGTGTGTTATTGATAAGTCGGCTAAATATAAATTTAAAACTTGAGTAGGCATTAAAACTGCTAAACCGCAACGACACATCACGCGCATCATGGCGCGTGGCGGCTGTGGTGGTAGTCATTGTCAGAGAGAGATATGAGAGAAAGAGTGATGGTGGATGGTGTTAGCTGTGTGGTGGTGGCCAACGGTGAGGGTGGCTAGTGGCCGGAAATTGCCGCCGGAAAATGAGAGGAGGGAGGCTAGGGTTTTGTGTGGTGTGTGTGTGTTATAAGTGTCCTAATATAACAAAAACCTAGTGACCAAAATGAAAATTTACAAGGGACAAGGGGGCGGCAGTGAAAATTAGGTTCAAGGACCATAACTGTAATTTTGCAATCTTTCACGAAATGAGGTTCGAGGCTCATTTAGGCTAGTAAACAGCGGATTCAAGACACAAGAATTACGCCATCGCGCTCAGAATAATATTTCCAATAAAAATGACTATTCATACGCCTTGTTTCTCACAAATAATAAAATAATCAAATCAAATCGTTGGTTGTGCCAGTACGCGTTGTGTGCAAATTCTACGTTTCGCGAGATAACTTCACGTTTTAGAGTCAAACAAGCTTGGAAAGGTTCGTAAATGAAAAACAGGGATAATCTCGTATAAAAATACGTCTGGAAAATTAGGGGGTATTACATAAGATAAATCCGGTCTAGTAATGGTAAGGTACTGTAAGGCTCCAACTAATGAGCGAAATTGAGTAGGGTCCGAATGAGGAACCCCATTAATGGTAAAAGACTCATGAAGAGCAAGAGGAGTGCTTACGGGTTTAGAATCGTATAAGTTTGCCCGAAGAAGAATATATTTGGCGTACTTAGCTTGTGTAAGAAAAAGTCCAGTAGGAGTGTATACGACTTCTAAACCCAAAAAATAACTAAGGTATCCAAGGTCCTTGTTTGCAAACTCACGATGCATGTGAGAAATAAAAGTGTTAATAATGGGTTCATCATTTCCTGTTAAAATGAGGTCGTCAACATAGACGAGAAGGTACATGATGTGTGAGTCTTTGCAAAGGACAAAGAGAGAGGTATCTGCACGGCTGCATGTAAAGCCATAAGATATGAGAAAGGTACTTAAGCGTTGAAACCAAGATCGATGAGCTTGCTTGAGTCCATAAAGGCATAAAGGACCTTGGATAATTTGCAGACATGATCAGGAAATTTAGTGTTCACGAAGCCAGGTGGTTGTTCCATAAAAACTGTTTCATTTAAATTACCATTTAGGAAGGCGTTCTTTACATCAAGTTGATGTAACTTCCATTTGTTAAGCACCGCGAGAGACAACACAATTCGAACCGTAGAAGCCTTAACCACATGACTAAACGTATGGGAATAATCTAGTCCCAGAATTTGCGTGAATCCCTGAGCCACCAAACGCGCCTTATAGCGCTCAATAGTTCCATCAGAGTGGTATTTAATACGAAAAACCCATTTTGATCCTACAACGTTTGTTGATGAGGGGCGTGGAACCAACGTCCATGTATTGTTTTGATGTAGAGATTTAATTTCATCATCCATAGCGGCCAACCATTTTGGATCTTTAGCTACCGATTTGAACCCTCGTGTTCGACATTAGATGCCAAAGCAATATGTAAGGCGTGTAAATGTAAAGCAGCAAGATTAGCTTGGTATTTCGGTTTGAAGATCCTTGCCTTACCTCGAGTTTGCATGGGGTGTGAATTGATGGTGGAAGTGTTTGGCGCAGGGTCGGATTGTGAAATGGTAGGGCCGGGTTCAATGGAAGTAGGTTCGGTAGAAGGATCGAGGGTATTGGGCTGAAATGTGTTTGGGCTTGGTGAAGGCGAAGGTGATTGTGGGTTGACAGAGTGGGTTGTTGGACCTAGTGAAGCCGGTTGTAAGGGTAGGTTGAGGTTGGGAGAATGTGGGTCGATAGCGGCTGGGCGAGATGTAGTTGGGCTTGTAGCGAATTGGTTGGATGATGAGGTGTAAAGGGGACAGCCTAGATCGGATAGGCTGTGAGGGCTTTGGTGAGGCGTTGGTGTAGAATGGGTTGGATTTGGGTCAGTAGTAGATGTGTGTGGGATGGTTTTAGATAGGCCGGTTGTAGGTGGGTTGGATGTAAGAGGATTATTTAATGGTGTTGGGTTAGAGGTGGGTATAGGTTGGTCATTGAGTTTTTCATAGAATGTTGTGAGAAACAAATGTTGATTAGGCAAGTTTGTACAAGAGTCTTTAAAAGGAAACAAAGTTTCATTAAAACGAGCATGGCGAGAGATAAAAACTCTATTTGTTAAGGGATCCAAACTTCAAAAACCTTTGTAAGAAGAGTTGTAGCCAATAAAAATGCATGGAAGACTTCGCGGTTCAAGTTTGTGTTTGGCGTAGTCACGCAAATAAGGGAATACTAGGCATCCATATACTCGAAAATTTGTGTAACAAGGCATCATATGAAATAATAATTGAAATGGCGACTATTTCTCAAGAAGTGGAGTCGGAACTTGATTAATAATGTAAGTGGCCGAGGTAAAACCATCGACCCAATATTGAGCCGAAACATGTGCATTGAATAGCATAGCGAGACATGTTTCAACAATGTGACAGTGTTTCCTTTCCGCACGCCCATTTTGCTGAGGTGTGTAAGGACATGAATATCGATGAAATGTGCCATTTTCTTCAAAGATTTTGCGAACCGTATGATTCACAAATTCGGTGCCTCCATCACTTTGGAAAACTTTAATTTTTCTGGAGAATTGAGTCTGGACGAGTTTAATAAAAACTGGCAAAACTGTGTAGAATCCTGTTTTCGTTTTTAGCGGATAAAACCAAGTAAACCTGGAATAATCATCTATAAAGATGACATAATAACGAAATCCATCTGTAGAAGTAATAGGAGCAGGACCCCATAAATCACAATGCACCAAATCTAATGGAGAAGAAGCACGCTTTTCATTTGAAATAAAAGGCAATCTATGACCTTTAGCAAGTTGGCACGAAGTGCAAATGTCAGGTTTAGGGAATAAAGAAGTAACAGACAAAACACCACACTTGTTTAAAACAGAAATAATGTCAAAAGAAATATGGCCTAAACGAGCATGTCATAGCTTGTAAGACGCCTTATTTGAAACTTCAGCAACAAAAGCTTGTGGTCCATTCTTGAGCACATAAAGTCCATCAATGCATTTCCCTCGAGCAAGTACCTGTCTTGTTTTCCGATCCTGAATATTAAAATAATGTTGGGAAAATAATACAACAACAGGATGATCGGCAGTCAACTTGCTTATGGATAATAATTTCTTTGTGAGATTTGGAACAACAAGCACATTACGTAGATGAATGTTATTGCAAAGTTTATAAGTCCCCATATGAGTAATCGGAAGTTGCTTACCATTACCGAAAATAACTTTATTATTACCTTTGTATGGGGTAGAATGATGAAGACAATCTTGATTTGGTGCCATATGGTCTGATGCGCCAAAATCACCGGTCCAATCAGGGGTGTCATTAGTAACATGACATTGGGCATGGAATGCCTTTGCTAGAGATTCATCCAAGGCAGGAGCTTGACTAGCAAATGTATGAAGATTGGGACAAGCGGATGCATAATGTCCGTTTGTACGACATAACTGACAGTGATGGGGTCTACGGTTATTACCGCGACTACGGGCAGCCGAACCTCGGAAATTATTTCCACGAGTAGATGGACTACTACCCCGAGCAGGAGGATCACGTCGATTCTGAGCGTGACAAGCCGCCGGGGGAGTAGCCGTGTGTAACACCCCGAAATCGGATCAGCTGAAAAATACGGGTCAGGGGTGTTATTGAATAGTTATCACAATCACAAGGTACAAAGAACGGTTTTACTTAAACCATTTTAGAAGCAATTTAAAATTTTAAAACATCCAAATTTACATTATTTAAAACAGTGCGGAAAATAAGGTTTCATAAAAGAGTTTAGAGTGGTCCCAAATAGTTTTTTGAGTCTTCTATGACCATGCCATGCCCTTCACCAAGCTCCTCCAAAAGTAAGATATGCAGCGGAAAAGATTTAACACCTGAGATAAAACATGCTAAAAGTCAACACAAAGGTTGAGTGAATTCATAGGTTTAAAGTAAAGCAGTTGATTACAATATTTCAAGTTTCCAAGAAAATGGGCTACGTTGTTAAACGCCCGAAAATTCAGATATTACCACTGCACTAAGCTCATGACACACAAAGCGTTAACCGGCACCAGTAATTCTGGCGTAAGTCGACAGTAACCGCGGAATTTCATAATCATAATAGTTGCCCCCAAAGTAGGTATCTTGCCAAATACCTAGGTAACTCAAATATAGCACACCCGTGTTGCCTACCCGGTCAACAGGGATGAGATGGTCAATCCTATAGGCCTATAAACTATAATCGCGCTCACCCGCAGGTGATTAATGGTTCATGATCGAGGGACTTGCTGTTGGCAAGGAAGGTACTTAGTGCTTATCAGGTGGTTCGCAAAGTGGCTACTGCTTCACTCACAGTACCAGAAAAGTATAAGTGTTGCTTCAGCTCAAATACAGTTTCAGATAGCAGAAAACATAGTTTCAGTTCAAATACAGTTTCAGATAGCAGAAAACATAGTTTCAGTTCAATGTATAGTTTTCAAACAATTGTGATCATATTCAAAACAGTAGCATGTATCTCACCCCAAGTAGCTTATAAAATAGTTAAAGCAAGTAAAAAGTGGGGCTATGAACTCACTTGAGTATGCAGCAATGCAAAATATCACAAACATCACAACTGGCATCAAGGAGTAAAGACACAACGATGATATCAAAAGTAGAGCACAACGACATCAAGAGTACAAGCATAATGGTACTGGATCGGCACAACCTAACAAGTAACATGGTTCAGAAATAATACTCAAGTAATTTATGAAGTAGCGTTCGTTGAATACTTGTGTTATAATAAAAAGGTTTAGTTTTCAATGGCGTTTGAAAGAAAAGGAAAGTTTAAGACTCGTGTGGAAGACAAGAAAGGTAAAAAGATAATAAGTCAGCGAATACGAGCGAATACTCAAGAAGGACGAGAGAGGAAGAAGAAGAGAATATGAAAGGAGGAACAAAATTAGTAAAAGAATAAACAACAAATAAACAACATCGATAGATAGTTTCGGCTTTTCCCCGTTTTCCCAAAATAGATGCTACAACCGTTAAAACATAAGAGTTTCGAAAATATTTTAGGACATTTACTAATTCATAAATGATTTAAGTTTATAAAAGATTTTACGAAATTTCGGCATGAAGTGCCCGTTTATAAGACGTTCCCAAGTCATACGACTTATTTGAATAATTCAATTATCGTCAAGTTTTACAAGTTTTAATATATAATTGGACATATTATTCGCGTATATATTAGTTGTTTAGTTTTATCGACCATTTGGTATACTTCGGGTCCAGATAAGTTAAGCTCTTATGAGTCTAACTTATCCTTCCGTCTCGTGTACCAAAGGGTCCATAATAGTCCAATCAACCAATACCGTAAATCCAATACGTCCAATCCTTGTCCACAATGTTACATCATCACAATATTATCCAAGTCCAAATCGTTATATATTAAGTATCTCACATGTTGCAATTTATATCCCATATCGCTTTTCAAATAATCCGAAACCCTCATATCGATAACAAACGAACAAATAAATAATAATAAACGTCTAGCCTAATATAACACGACTCGACAATCTAATAAATAAAGTAAAACAATTAAACTAAATGACGACTAACTAATAATCCACGACTCGCCGAAAATAAATAAAGTAAAACAAATAACAACCAACGTCTAAAACTAATAATCACGACTCGACGAAATTTAATAAATACACAAACGACAAGTAATTAAACTTGGCCGTGACTCGCCACGAGTCACGGCTCGACTCTACCCGAGCCGTTGAGGCTCTCGGCCACAACTAAATCCAACAAAACACAACCGAATCCACACTATCTAATCCTAATCCAACTCTAATCTGCAACAATCTCTAACCCTTTATCAAATAAAAATTTCCATTCGACACATTACAATCCAAACCGCAACACAAATTCAAAACCAAACACAAATCCATAGCCGAATCCAACTCAAGAACCATATTAATCCTAAACCTAACAACTACACCTCGCCTTGCCGTGACTCGCCGTGAGTCACGGCTTGGCCTAGTCGTGGCTGCCGAGACCCAAACACAACCAAACGAACCCATAACGACTCCAACTCCAATCAAAATAGTAACAACAACAAAATAAAAGAAAATGAAGCAAATAAAATCACTATCCACACCGAGTCAACCGAGTTGACTCGGTGTTGACTGAGTTGACCGAGTCAATGCCGAGAAGAAGAGGGGGGGGGGTTTCCACACGAGTCTTATACAAGTTTTATAACCATTTTTATTCATAAAAACACTAGTATTAATCGGATTTAATAAAAACTAAAATTAGGGTTTTGAATAAAATTAAAGAAAATAAAAATGAAGGGCGCGTTAGGTTGTTTTACCGTCAGGAAATGAAAGAGGAGGGTGGTGGTGGTTCTCGGTGTGGTGGCAGCAAGGCGGGGTGGCGCGTGGGTGACGGTGGTGGCGAGTGGGTGATGAAACAAGGGTCGGGGTGGCCCGATCTATGAATTTGGGGTATAAAAAGGTTTGGCCGGAAAAGTTGGCCGGAATATTTTCCGGTGGCTGGGATCTCGCCGGGGAAGACGACCGGAGGGGGTTGGCTGGCGGTGAGGGTAGAAAGAGAGGGAAGAGAGAGAAAATGAGTGATGTGTGTGTGTATTAATGAAATAAAATATTATTTTTGGGGTATATATATTTTAGAGGAGGGACTAAAAGTGTAACATTAAATGTGAGGGGTGTGAAATATAAATATGGGGCGGAGGGACTATTTCTGCCATTTTGGCTAATCTTTTGCAATAAACACTGCGGGACCCATTTGACATACCAAACGGACTCGAAAATCAACGAAATTTGCGCCATTGTTCACGAAATAATTTTTCCAACAAAAAAAAGTATAAATATGTGATATTTTCAAAAATCAATATTTTTGGCAATTACGATACGTTTTGTACTTTCTAGGTTGTGCCGGCTCTATAAAGGGACAATATTCTCGTTTCTCATAATATTTCTCGTTTCTCAAGTTCAAATAAATTCAGAAAAGTTCAAATGCTAAGGTAAAATAATTATTTGGCTAGTTAAAATACTTTGGAAAATTTTCGGGTGTTACACCGTGCCATGAAGCGACTGAAGAAAAAGTTCATGACTCTCGGCCTGAGTGACGAGATCATGAAACATTGGTGCTAGTTTAGTAGCACGTAAAGCAGTGAAAAAAACTTCAAAGGAAGGTCCGAGGCCGCAAAGAAACCAATGTAATTTATCAATATCTGCCACGGGATGGCCGATGGCAGCTAGTTGCTCACACAATATTTTGAACCGACGAGAGAACTCATTTGGTTAATTGTCGGAGAGAATCGAGTAGGGACTGAATGCGTTCCACAGAAGCATTACTATAGGCATGCTCGAGAGCTGTCCAAATCTTTCTGGCATTGGATAAACCAAGGACATCGGCAGCAGCTTCTTCAGTTAAAGAGGAGAAGAGAAGCAGGGCAGCCTTCTGATCATCAGTGACCCAGGTTTGGAAGTCGGGATTTGGTGTGGTTTTGTTGTCAGCCGTGAGTGTTTCAGGCGTCGCAGAGATAGATCCATCAATGTGGGCTAAAAGCTTATGGAGGGCTAGTAAAAGGGCCATGTGGTTGCGCCATACAAGGTAATTAGTAGAGGTAAGTTTGAGAGGAGAGAGGTGAGGTACTGTGGTTGTGGTGGAAGAGGGGGGAGAGTCTGAGGCGGCCGCCGTAACTGTGTATGGAAGAGATGAAGGGTCGCAGGAAAGAGTTTAAGGGGAGGGAAAAGAAAAAAAAAGGTAAGGGATTAGGGATTTTGAGAGTAGGCTGATACCATATAGAAAATCAACCTCATTGACTTTATATTGAGGATTGATACGTATATTTATATTCACAAAATTACATAAATCTCTCCTATAATTGAGGGAGAGTTAATGATAATTACAAGGAAATAATATTGACATAAAGACGCTAATTATTACAAATTGTTTCCGGTTATAGTGGGTAATAGACATACACGCTTTCGTTTTAGTCACGGTGAAACATTTTTGTTAGATGGGTCGTTCCATAAGTGTAAAGAACGATATACATACGTCTTGTAATTTTTTTATGTTTAAAAAGAAGATGCAGTAAACGAAAACATATATTTCATCGTCAATCATTTTGATAAATAAATTTAGAATTTTCATATCCGTTTCGTAACATTAAATTTCTTGATGGTGGGGCGTTAGTTAGAAGAAATTTTAAGAAAAAAAAATAAAACTATTAAATGGTGATGGAACCTTTTTCTCTAACGCGGTTTTGACTATTAAATGATCATCTTTTACACCAAATATATTCAAGGGTTATATTTGGTCTTATTTCCAAGAACACTACAATGTTTTTTTTTTTTTTTTTTTTTTTTTTTTTTTTTTTTTTTTTTTTTTTTTTTTTTTTTCTTTTTTTTTTAAATATAGTTTTCCTTAGATATTTTTAACATAACCCTTTTTCTAATCATTTAGATGATAAAATGTAAGAATTATAATTCATGTGCTAAAGAGGATAGATTTTTGTTATATCAAAAACCGGCAAATGGTCAGGTACGTGTTATAATTTTATGTAAAGAAATGATGTAATTCATGTGCACATTCTTCGATTTTCAGAAAAATTTTCTCATCCAAATCGAAACCATAAATCTCATTGAAAACTAAATCAAAATGTGGAAATTCTTTTATGAGATTATGTATTGGGAGACCATTCAACTATTAATTTTTTTACTTTTAGGTCACCCATAGTCTACTCGTGCAAAACTAAATTATAAACCACTCATTTATCTGTTTGCTTTCCTTTATACCAATTACAGATAATTTTATCTCGAAGATGTTTGAAACAATAAGAATAAAGTTAAGAGAAAAGTCCAAAATACATCCCTGTGCTTTCCCCAAAAACCGATTTACATCCTTAATCTTTTTTTTGGAACAAAATCATCCCTCCGTTAGTAAAGTTGGAACAAATACATCCCTCTGGACTAACGATGCAAAATTTTGCCCGTTAAGTGCCTCACGTGAGGGGTATTTTGGTCATTTTATTGGTCCATTTAGTTATAAAATCAAGCAATGTCCTTGTGTTTTGGACTAACTGTTCCAGCCACCACCACTTGGCGCCGCCGCCACCACCACCACCACATCACCACCACCTCCAATCACCACAACCAACACTCCTCTACCTAGATCCGGTTAGATCGAATGAATATAAGATAGATCGGTTGTTTTTGTTGCGTTTTACACCACCACCGCCCTACCCCACAGTCACCACCATCAAACACCTCCACTCTCACCTTGCCGAGACATCACCATATCAATTTGAATCCAAATTATAACATCACAATAATATCACTCGGCCGAAACTAATCCTACGGCTCGAGTCGTGAACAAATTCAAGCCAAATCACAAATACCATGAAAACCCATGGGACCAAAGATGCAAACTCACCTAGCCGAGACCACGGGGTCTTGGCTTGAACCACGCCGCGTACAAATAAACCCAACCGGACCAAATCTTTCAACTCAAATCCCAACAATCATAAATCTACATTAAACTACTTGTGGGTTTCGGTTTAACCGCAACCCAAATCCAACTAACAATCAAACACAAGCTCGTACGCTCTAATAAGCTTAAGAATAAGCTCGTTACCCGAGCTTATTCTCTCGGTACTCAAATCAAACACAAAAAGAACCCAAAACCGTGACACAAACATGATGATACCACTATTTCTTAACTGTTTTTATCCTCTTAAATAGTTACCCATAACAAACAAAGCTCGGGTGAGCTTTCCTCCTCGGCACCGTGAACCAAACACGACACAAACACAAAAACAAGACGCAAGATTGATGATACCACGATTTCTTTACGTTTTTAATAGTTTTTAATCGTTTTCTTTTTTTTTAACCCTCACCGATTCACAACCCCTTGTGAATCTGTGGTATCTTTACTCTTATGGCTAGATCCGTTACCTTACTTACCAAAACACGACAAATCAATCAAAATGGAACGGTGGTGACGCGTGTGTTAGCATTTTTCGGCGCGTGAGGGTAACAAATGTACTCACAGGGGTGATATAAGGGTGAGTTGTGGTTGTTTTTTAGGTTGATGATTGCGGTGAACGATGGTTGTGACGGCAGCAGAAGAGGGGGTGGCGGCTGGATAAGAGAAAGAGAGGGAGATTGATTTTTTTTTTTTTTTTTAGGGTTTGGGTTTGGCTGGAACAGTTAGTCCAAAACACAAGGACATTGCTTGATTTTATAACTAAATGGACCAACAAAAAGACCTAAATACCCCTCACGTGACTAACACGTGAGGCACTTAACGGGCAAAATTTTGCATCGTTAGTCCAGAGGGATGTATTTGTGCCAACTTTACTAACGGAGGGATGATTTTGTTCAAAAAAAAGATTAAGGATGTAAATCGGTTTTTGGGGAAAGCACAGGGATGTATTTTGGACTTTTCTCTAAAGTTAAATATAACATATTAAAACAACACAAATGAGTGTTGAAATGTAAAGTATGTTTTAGCCATTATTTAAGTGTAACTTTAGTTAGTTGAAATTTAACTAATGTTTTACATTTTAATTTTAATTTTATTGTTTTAAAATGTTAAAATTAGCTTTATTTTTGAAATTGTATATAAATAACCGTCAAGATTTTAAACGAAATTAATATAAGAGAACCAAATAAGTTACTTTAGAAAAAACAAATAGCCTAAAAGTAAATGCTTGATAGTTATACGGCTTTTAGATACATAATCCCTTGTTTTATCTACTAGTAACTTTTATCAAAGACAAAATGTATTCAATTTCAGTTCAACAGACACGATAGCGAATTGTCAGGAAAGAGAAACGAAGAAAATAGGGGACCGTAAGAAATAATGAGGAAAAAGAGACGAAAAGGGGACTACATTGCTTATCTTTGATTTTTCTCGACCACTTACCTACACCACATGTCTAAGGGGGTGTTTATTTTTTTTGTTAGCTAAGAGATGGGTGGGGTCCATATGGGACCCATGGCTCTTAGTGTGTCTTAATGGAGAGAGGAAGACATTTTATGCCTTGTGCATATAGATGTATTAGTGGAAATAAGTGGGTTCCACACAAAAAAGAAATATTATTATATACTTGTGTGGACTCATGTGGACCCATTCCCTTAGCTAAGGGAAAAAAGAAACACCACCTAAGGTAGTAAGTGGGGGAACCAGAAAAATAAGTTGCGCGGGGCAAAAAATTTTTTTTTTTGACAATAGCAATAAAATGTGAAAGAAAAAAATTGTTACTTAGAGATGAAGGATTTGTAAGGTTTTAAAATGTTGAATATTGGGTTTTATTATGTAGGTGGGGGCAATTTGAGTTTTGAGTGAGGTGACTTTTGAAAAAAGATCAAAACTATAAAAAAATTTCACTAAAATCTCAGCTTTTTCAGTTACCCATAAAGGTCAACCCCCCCTAGTCTATACATAAGTCCGCCCCTGACGGTAGTAGTAGATATTCACATATCTATCTATATAAGTTCGCCAGAGTACTTGGATCAGTGACCTCACCAATTTCACTTTCAAAACTAAAAAATGGATCCATCCTCTTCATCTTCATCCAATAAGAGAAAAAGGGATATGGATTGTTATGATGAACCACGTAATAAAAGGCCCAAGTATGACGTGTTTGTGAATTATGCGTCTGAAGATATTGGCAATGGCTTCGCAAGCCACCTCAAGGGAGCTCTCGGACGCGAAGGATTTACAATATGCGACCAAACCAAGCTCCCCAATGGTCAAGACAAGAGTTCAGAGCTGTTGAAAGCTATCGAGGATTCCGAGATCTATCTTGTTGTATTTTCCCCCAGCTATGCTTCTTCCAAAGAGTGTCTTGATGAGTTTGTCCTAATAATGGAATCCTACCGTAAGTTTAAAAAAAGAAAAGTTTTTCCTATATTTTTCAATGTCGAACCATCTCATATAAGAAATCAACAAGGCTCTTTCCTTGAAGCTTTCCAAGGCCACGTGAAGAATCTCGATGCCAAAAGAATTCAGATATGGAGGCAAGCCCTAAAAGAAGCTGGTGATAAGTCTGGTCTAAACTTGAAAGATTGGTAAAACTTCAAACATTATACCAAATTTTATGGAACAATATATTTTATCGCCTTTTAGTTGGCTTAACTCTTAATTTTCCTGAAATTAGTTATTTTATATATGTTTTTTATATTAAATATATAAATTATGTGTTAATTAGATCCGAAGCTGTAAACACGATAACAAATACTAGTACTATGGAAATTTAACCCCAAAATAATCATATCACTTTATTAATAGTATAAAGGGGTAATTCTACAAATACCCCAGAGCTTAAAATGTTGGGCTTTTTTAGCCCCAAAAAAGTCGCTTTCTCAAAATAGCCCAAGGAGTAAGCGACTAAATGTGGGAGTGACACGTGGCATTTTTTTTTGCCCCTAGCGAAAATTCGCTTAAAATCTAGCAAAAGTCGCTTAAAAAGTGACTTTTTGGCTGCAAAAGGACACAAATAGTAAGTCGCTTAATTGAAAAAAAAATCGCTTTAAGCGACTTTTTGAAAGTCGCTTATTTTCTGGGCTATTTTGAGAAAGCGACTTTTTTGAGACCAAAAAAGCCCAATACCTTAAGAGACCGGGCTACTCGTATATTTAGCCCTAGTATAAATTTACTTTGATAAATTCAAGCATTAATTAAGATGATACAAAAAACATACAAGTACTAATTATATATAGTACAGTAACATGCAAGTAATAATATATTTGTACAATGTCATTGTTAAGTAATCCTGGTTAAACAAATCAATTTCATGCAAAGGATGTGTTAATTAAGCATCTTAATTACACACATGAGGTCGGTAATGAATCTTTCTTTTGAATTTGGCAGGCCGGACGAAGAGTGGTTCATACAGGAAATTGGAAAGCATGCCAGAAAAATGCAAAATCCACAACAACTATGTTATGTGGAGCACCCTGTTGGGATAGATTCACGGGTACAGGATATAATTTCAGCATTAAGGTTAAGTGACCCAGCTTTTACCATGGTTGCAGTTCTTGGAATGAGTGGGTCAGGTAAAACGACTATTGTCAAAGCTGTGTATGACAGAATTGCTGCAGATTTCGAGCTCAGCTGTTTTATCCAGGATATCAATAGTTATGTATACAGGGGTTCAAATTGGAAAGTTGATCTGCAAAGGGATGTCCTTTCTTGTCTATCCAGAGATGATAAGTTTATAATAGCTAATCATAATGATGGAGCTGCAATGATAAAGAAGTTGATAAGTGGTCAAAAGCTTTTCTTGGTACTTGATGATGTTTATACATTTGAGCAGTTGCAAGCATTAAGTATTCATTCTGCCTCCTTCCATTGTGGAAGTAGAATAATTGTGACCACAAGAAATAGGGAGTCTCTTAGTAACCTACCACACACTGCGTACAACATAAGATTGTTGGACACGAGAGAGTCTTCTGAAATCTTAACTAAACTCATTGGTAAAGGCGACCCTATTGACAAGAAATTTGTAGATGAAATAGTGCGGTGTGCTGGAGGCATTCCGTTGGTTATGGAGGTCTGGAGTCGCCATTTCACAAGTTATGATAGGAATCTCTGGCCAAGCATGTTGGAGACGTTAAAAAGAATTCCTCATGAAGATACTCAAAAGAAGCTGCGAATAAGCTATGATTCACTTCCTAAAAGAGCCCAGAATTTGTTTCTGGATATTGCATGTTTCTTTCATGGAATGGACAAGGATTTAGTCGTGAAGGTTTTACAAGATGAAGACTTCTTCCCAGATTTTGAAATTCAAATTCTTGTTCATAAATTTTTGGTTAAAAACAGTGACAACAAATATGATCAGAAGTTGTTGTTGCATGATGTGATAAGGGAGATGGGACAAGAGGTGGTCCGCCAAGAAGATGAGGATGAGCCTGGAAAACGTACTAGATTGATGGGTTATAGGGACGTGGTTCGTGTACTGGAAGATTGTTCGGTAAAGTATCTCCAAGTTTATGACTAGTTACTTAATACATAGTAGTTCACTGAAACTAACTATAACTCTCTCCTCCGTTGTTTACCAGGGAACAGATTCAGTTAGAAGCATTCAATATTCAGTTAGTGAGGTGTTGGTCAGCTCTGAGAGGGTAACTGTTCAATTAGAGGCATTTAAAAAGATGAGTAATCTGAGATTCATTAAGTTGGCTCATCCTGGCCTGCAATGGTCGTCTTCTTCAAATGATGACATGTCTTGCTACACTTTCAAACATTTGAAATACTTGGAATGGCGTGACTTCCCTTGCAAAAGTCTTGACAATTTTGATATGGGCAACGTGGTGGTTATTAAATTGACGGGTAGCAAATTGGAAAAACTTTGGGATGGAGTCAAGGTATGATCATGCATGTCTTTTTCATTTCTCATGAGGTTTATTTTATACGCTTGTTGTGCGGTTACATACTTATTTGAGTGCATTTTATGCTTTTCTTTTTGTATGTTTATGAATGGGATTTAGGTATTGTTTGATAATTACTTAAAGAGTTTTAATTCATAAATAGTTAAATTTATTAATTTTTTAATTGAGTGTTTGTTTGGTGCTTAATTTAAATGGATAACCTTCTAGAAAAAGCCATGGGAGTAAGGGTCTCTATATTAAGTCATCATTTTTATCCTACTTTTACATATTTACCCTCCCACTTCTTAACTTCTAATTCAACACTTATTTTAAATAAAATGGTATAACAATAATTTTTTCTAATTCAGACACTTATTCAGCACACAAAACAAACAACCATTTATTCATCTACAAACAGACAGCATATATCTAAACAGACACTTTAATTTAACAGAAACAAAAACCCTTTCACTAGCTATATCTATTGAGTATAATAAATCATGGAATCCTAATCATAAACATTTTAGGGGATGTTTGTAGAAAGAAATGGGGTTGGAGAAATGGAATTAAAACAATTTATATCATGTTTGGGAAGATTGAGAAATAGAAAAGCAGACATTTAAGTGAAGAATTGATAGAGTAATACTCCGTAATATGTTAAGCTTGATTTCCATCAATTTTCGTAATATTTATCTAATTTTTTCACGTCTTTATTTTTCTTTTTGGGAATGCGTAATATTTTTTTTTTCTTTTCTTTCTTCTGGAAAATAATACATATCCACGTCTTTTATAAAAAAAAGACCAACAATTGTTTTATGAGGTGTCTTAAAAAAAAAAAAATAAAAAAAAAAAAAAAAAAAAAAAGGCCAACAACTTTTTTACAAGATGTATGTTTCATCGTTTAAGATCTATTTTCATATTTTATGTTTGCAAGATTATTACTTAATTGCATGACATAGTTCAACAATAAACACATTTGTACCATATGAACATTGTGTTGCTATAAAGTGAAGGGTGACAATTTTGTTTCTTATTCGAAAATTGTTAACCTTTGACATGTTAATTACGTGTGTGTATATATATAAACTTTAACGTAGACGAGTTAAGGGGTTCGAATAGTTTGTTAGTCCACTATATTATGTGTGTGAGCTCAAATAAAATGTCACTTTATCTTTTTGTAAAGCTTTTGATGAAACGAGCATACTAGATATACGATACTATAACGATTTACACATGATTAAATTTAAAAAAAAAAAAAAAAAAAAAAAAAAGAAGTTATTATTATGATAACATTCTTGTTTACTTTTTGAACAAATAATAAAAACAGATTTTATTTGTTATTTCTCATATTAATCCTCTCATGTTACCAAACATTGTAATTTATTGAATTTCTCAACCAATTTCACTTCTCGGCCTTTTATTTCACTACTTTTCATTTCACTTTATTTCTCTCTACCAAATGTGCCCTTAAAGTTATTAAAAAACCCTAAAGTATTACTCCGTACTCTTCAATTTTGTAGATATTGAACGTAGAGGGATCCATTTGTCTCAAAATTGTAATTATTACGTTACTTTTTTACTTTCGGTTCTTTGTGTAAGTACAAGATGCTTAACTTGAAAACATGAGCGTACATATCCTGATATCCAGGCACTTTTTTTAGTGTTTCAAAAAGATAAATTATACATTGTAATCATCGACTAAGCGCATTTAAGTAAAATTAAGACATTTGATTGACCAACAGTATTCCAAAATCTATTGATGACTTGGATAAAATTATGCCAATAAGATCGGAAACCATGGTTATCCAAAAAATAAAAAGTTTTGCCAATAAATTACTTTGATTTTCAATTCTTAGGTAAGAATGGTTAGTTTTATTATAAAGGAGATCTATACGAAAGTAATCATAAAAAAGCTTATGATTAACTATAGAATATAATGCTCCATTCGTCTTAAAATAATTGTACTGTTTTGACTTTTTAAAGTCTTTATTTTTCAAATTTAACTTTAATTATGCTAATAAAAATATATTCAAAACCAAATTTAACCTTAATTATACTAATAAAAATATATTCAAAACCAAATTTATTTATGTATTTTGCATTAAGTATTATATAATACAAAAGAAAATAATTAAGTTCTAAATTATATACAAAAAAAAGAAAAAAAAAAGTTATTTTGTGACGAAGTTAGTAATTAAACTATATAATGCACAATTGAGCAATGTCACTGAGTATATCATTTCAAAATAATAAATTGATGAATATATGGTGGAGGGTCCCACTATCCCATCTCTTATTAATCATACTGTAGTTTATTATATTTGTGTTTCTAGAATTTTAGAAAGCTGGAGATTCTAGACGTGAGTTACTTAGACTCATTAATTAAACTGTATCATTTCACAAGGACATCTCATTACTATTATATTTGTGATTTTAGAGTTGTAAAAGGCTGAAGCATCTGGACATGAGTTCAAAGTCATTAACCAAGACCGGAAATTTCATTGGTCTCGAGAATCTTGAGGAACTTGACTTAAGTTATTGTGAAATTTTGGAAGAGTTGGACAGCTCTATTGGTTGCCTCCATCAACTAACCAACTTAACATTATCTATATGCACCAACTTAAAGTCGATTCCAGATCTTCCTCTCAACATTGAACATGTTAGAGCGAGTGGTTGTATAAACCTAGTGAATCTTCCTTCAAACTGTTCTGAGTTACAATTTCTGACAGAGCTTTGGTTGAATGGTTGCTGTAAACTTGGATCTGAAGGTTTCACACAAGTTACAAGACTGAGGAACCTACAAGAATTAGACATGGAAAATTGCAATATTTCGCAAGTGTCCAGTGGAATTGGGAATTTGGTGTCATTATCGTATCTCGACCTTTCATATAACACATTTTCTAGTCTACCGGAGAGCTTCAGCAACCTTTCGAAACTGGAGAAACTTGATATAAATGGGTGTTCTCAATTACAGTCGCTTCTACCTCTTCCATCAAATGAGATGCCATTTGATTCAATGCAAAAGGCCTATACTTTTCATTCCAAAATGTTCAAGGTAAGCAACCTCTCTCCATTTGATGCGCATATATATTTTGGAATGAAGAGACCTTTTTCATGTATTATTAAATAATATGCTTGAATTCTATACAGGAATCACTCATGAACACTAAAGGATTATTCATCGGTCTCTCATGGAAGGAGTTACCTGAGTGGTGTACTTATCGAAACAGTGGAAATAAGGTTTTATCTTTTGAGGCACCTATCCGATTTGATAGCAAAATATGTGGTCTCATCTTATGTGCTACCACAAACTATTGGCCTTTTTCAACAATACATAATAAAACGAAAGGAAAAAGTCATCGTATGGAGATGTGGTATCATGATGAATGTACCCTGAAGGTCGTGTTTTATCCACTTAATGATAAAACAGTTGTGGTGGAAGCAGGTGACACTGTGGTACTTCCTCCTCTTTTTCCAAGTCGTGGGTTGCGTTTGGTATACGAGGATGATGTGGCAGATTCAGGATTAGTTTTAAAAGGTGTTAGGGAACCTCTATTCCTAACATCAGAGATCATGACTGATGATGATGATGATGATGATGATGATGATGATGATGATAATGATGATGACCATGATGATGATGATGATGAAGACATTGTTATGAGTAGTGAGTTGCATTTGGTGTACGAGGATGATGTGGCAGATTCGGGATTAGTTTTAGAGAAATATTAGGAAGCCCACACTCTCTCTGTTTCCATTATGATGAAGGCGTATGCTCCTTCCCCATCCAAGATGCTATGATTCTTTCCCCATGGTATCTTAATTCCAAATGTTATCTCTTATTATAAAGGTTTACAGTTATGTAAGTTATTTTAACAAAAATCTCGTGTTAATTTGCTTGGTATTAATTAGTGTTTTAAGCTGTTATTGTGGGGCGTTCAAACGGAATGCCCACCAGGTGCTTGATGATTATCTATTGACAACAATAATGGATCAATTATTGAATGTTCATGGTTCTTTTGATTATTGTGTCTTTGTTTAAAGAATCAATGCCGTGTTGCTGTTTGTCTTTGCCATCCTGTCAGCTTGAGGCATCACTTGTTTACAGGGTAATTCGGTTATATATTTTACTATCGCGAATCGCTATGAAATCTATTCATTGCTATCGTTGTTTGAATATGTGAATGCACTGTGAATCAGTATTTGAATGTTCATGGTTCTTTTGCGAATGCAATGTGTCTTTGTTTTGAAGAACCAATGCTATGTTGCCATCCTATCAGGCTTATTTTATCAGCTTTGTTAAAATTCGAAAAAAGGAAAATAATTCTCATATTCTTTGATGTCGAATGATCCGTGGTGAAATGTATATATAAATATTTATCAGACGGATACACGTGAATAAAGACAAATTAACCCTTTAGGAAAAAGGCTAACTTGCAAAAACTCACGTTTGTGATATGTGTGATACCAGGTAAGTGATTACCTGGGTCGTGTCCCAACGAGGTGTGAATGGGCAATCGTTGAGGTTTGGAATTAGAGTGACTGATGAGTGGGATAAGGAATTTTTGATTTTTTTAATTCTAATTAACAAATGAGAAACAAATTCTCACAAGAAAATTAAGATGAAAGCAAATTATATTAAAAACGCGTTACGGGAATTATTAAAACGAGCTAAAAACTAAGATATATGGAAATCTAATCTTACAAGTGTAAAATTATTTTTCTTAAATCCTAAATAATAAAGGAAAATTTTAGAAAAAAGATTTATATTTTTCTGATTTTTATATTTTTTATTATTAATTAAAAACTATTAGAAACTAATTAAAAGGTTTAAAAATAGTAAATGACTTTAGAAAAATATGAAACTTTGCAGATAAATCTAAAATATTATTCTTAATCTAGGAAAAATAAAATCAGAAGTTATCTAAACCCTAATAAGCAAATGGGCTAATAAGCAGTTTGGAAATAAGCACTAAAATAAGCACTTAAGCACTAAAAAATACCACAAGCTCAGAAATAGTTCAAAAAACTTATTTAAGCATAAAAAAACTGATTAAAGTCCAGATAAGCACATGGAATAAGCAGATAAGCAGTTTGGAAATAAGCACTAAAATAAGCACTTAAGCACTAAAAAATACCACAAGCTCAGAAATAGTTCAAACAACTTATTTAAGCATAAAACAACTGATTAAAGTCCAGATAAGCACAAGGAATAAGCAGATAAGCAGTTGAGCAGTAGCACTAATAATGCAGAACTGACAGTTAAAACCCCTACTTGCAGATCAAAATAAGCACTTCAAATAAGCTGATTAGTGGGAACTTATGGGGGCAAAAGCTTCTTAGTACTATAGGCTACACTAAAAACCAAAATACCCAAATTCCCAGATCAATAGCTTATTCAAATTTGCCCTAGATCAGAAGGTCTGGAAACCAAAAACTGATGCAGGTATGTGCAGTTCCAAGAGGGCTTAATGCAGACAAATTATAAGCTAGTGAATAAGCTATGAATCATAATCCAAACTCAGAAACTAAAAGCTAGTACTACAGGCAATAAGAAAACCAAAAATCAAGACCTCAACTTAACTGGTTAAGCCACAAATAAGCTGAGATCAGCAGCTATTAGGGGTGTTCTGTTCAGTGCATACTGATGCAGTAGAAACAGTTTTAGGGCTTATTCTCTTTCAATACTTGACCAATGTTCACCAATTCCTGGAACCTTACTTTAACACCTACTAGGGACTCAATAATGCCAAAAATGGGGTTCAAATAAGCTCAACTTATTCTGAGCTTATTGAGGCAGTCTACCTATTCTAATTTTGCAACTTTGGATCAAAAACCTCAAATCAGTTCAAATGATTTAAAATCTAGTGAATACTGCTTATAATACTCCTAATAAGCTCAAACAAAACTTATTTGAATGCAAGGGAACAGTACAAGCTCTTTTATCCTTATGATACCTACTTAATCCAAACAGTCCAAATGAGAGTGGCTTTTATATTTTTAAGCTAAACTAATTACTACAGGCTTTAAAAACTGATGACAGCTGATTATCTAATATATTTAACAACTAATAAGCACAAATCAAAACCTAAATAAGCACTAGCAGATCAGATAAGCAATAAGCACAGTAATAAATCATGAGAAGCTTACAAGTGAGCTGATGAATGCACTGATCTGATCCAACCACAAAACCATACCCAGGCTTGTTTATACAAGCCAACACTAACCCAAATAAGCCTTCCAAATCAGCTTATTCTTCAAACTGCTTATTTGACCAAGTTGACTTTAGTTGACTATTTTTTTTTTTACTTTTACAATTTAACTGAGATAAACCAAATTAGTTTCAACCAAAGCTACAACAAGCTCATTTAAGCTTGTTGAAACAGTTAGTGAAAGTTTAGAAGACTAAAATAACAACAACATTGAACGACTTAACTGACTGGAAAATTGAAAGTTCAACAAACAAGGAAACTAGAACAATACTTATTAATTAAAAAGCAAATAAGTTTAAAAGATCTTGAATTACAATTATTCGATGGAAATTGGAACTGAAACAAACATTAAGTAAATTCTACACTGCGAATGGTCTAAAACTGTGACAACTTATTCTCGGTGTCTTCATCTCTTTATATAGCTATCCAAAAAGCTTCTCTCATCCTTGCTGATCAAATCCCACCCACTAGATGACTTTGAATCAATCCCAGTCGTTCAATGTAATTTTGGCGGGAAAAGCAGTCAAGTGGGTTTTTTGGCTTTTTCTGAGCATGTGGGGGAGTTAGCTTGTGAAAGCTTCTCATTGGAGGAGGGGAAGGTGGATTGTCAGGGATAAGGTGGTATTGCAGAGAAACGATGGGTGAGGGTGGTTTGGTTTGGCGGGCAAGTGGGTTGAAGATGAAACGTTTGACCGAGGTCAAACGTGGTTTTGGTTAACTAAGGGATAAAACATGCCGGGTCATGGGTTTAGGTTTTGGGCTTGGGTTATTTTAGTGAGTGGGCTTGATGGGTTAAGGGTTGAAAGTGGGTTGGGTTTTATATTGATGGGTTAAGGGTATTTGTTTGGTCCGGTTATTTTAAAGTTTAAAGGATTTAAACTTTAGGGACCATTTGTGTAATTTCCTGAAAATCAAAGGACCAATGCTGCCAAAATTCAAAACTATTTCCAAGGACCAATCTTGACAAGTTGACATTCTTGAAGGTCGACTTTGATAATTTGAGCACTATCCCGGTCCAAACTCATAAATTCCGTCCCCGTCCTCGGCTTTTCACGATTTTCCAATCTTGTGCTCGGTTTTGTCTGTTTTTGCCCTGTTTTCGATCCTTTTGTACCTGAAACACATAAAAACACAAACCAAGGATATTTGCAGTATAATATGGTCTATTCTGGTGTTTTTGGTATTTTTATGGTCTAAAATGGGCATAAAATGATGAGTATTTACACACTCATCAATCCCCCACACTAAGCTATTGCTAGTCCCTAGCAATCCGATCATGTAAAGTAATGAAAGGATCAAAAGAATACCAAGCATACCCCGTTTTGACTTTTTATTAAATGCAAGAAATTTAAATTAAAACAAAATATATAACATGCTTGATTTTCAAAAATGGTATCACGGAACAGGATTCACACAAACTGGGTGTCTCCAGGGAATTGTAATCGTCATCCTCTTTTTATACTCCCAACTAAGCTTAAACTCAATGTGCAAATGCTTTTGTAAAATGCTAACACTACTTATACCAATAATCTATGTAAGCCGAAACTTAACTTTTCACTCCCACATTTATCAAGTTTAGGTGACTGTGCTTGATTTTCAAATTCTTGATAACAAAAATCGACGTTTTTATAAAACTTTGACTAATACTAGTTGAAAGATAGATTTAAAATTCACAACAAGCAAGCTTCAAAATTTATTGCATTTTGCAATATCATTCCATTTTATTTTATTTTTATTTTCTCATTTTTTCATTCTTTTTCATCATTTTCATTTCTTTTTTTTTTTTTTTTTTTTTTTTTTTTTTTTGATACTTAACTTTGTGCAATATAAACTAACGGAGTTTCACGGGAACCAATACCTTAAACCTTCCTGGAATAAAGGATCCAAGGGCCGTTACAACGGAGAGTTCCAAGACCTTAACGCCTTTCAGAATTAAGGGTCCAAGGGCCGGTGTAAGAGGGTAGCCAAGACCTAAACGCCTTCCGGAAATAAGAATCCAAGGGCCGATCTTGAACCTTAGCTTTTTAGCACATACATTTATTACTTAAACTTTTACATTATTATGACATATGCTTGTTCCGAAGTTTAAATAAAGCTTTGAACTAGTATTTTTCAAAATCGTAAAGAAAAATGATTTTGTGTGTTCAAAAGTTTGAAAAATAAGCACTAATTAAGTAAGATTAGTTATCTCCTGGGAGGAAAAGCCATAGATTACTTATATAAGCTCTAAAGAAAACCAACTATTCTACGCTTAGCATTTTTATTTGCACATATCGTAAAACCTTAGTCTAATTGTTAAGGAAGCAGCCAGATCAATACTCTGGCAGAGTCGGGATTCCCTTTGTTCTAACCTAATCAAGACTAAACACTTCTTTTTTATTGCAATTTCTTATCTAAAAAACGAAAAAAAATATAAAATTTTGGCCAAAACGGGGGTACTAGGGCACTAGAAGGTACATATGTGACAAAATTCGAGAGAATTCCCCCCCCCCCCCCCCCCATACTTAGAATTGAATATTGCCCTCAATATTCAAAGTACCGGCTATAATGCCGCCACTTAGAACGTAAAAAGGTAAGACTAATAGCCAAGTGTGTGAAAGAAATCTCATTTTTCACAAACAGGATTAAAAAGATATCCCTAGATAATCGTTAGCAAAAGGATAGGATATTGGGCGGCTGGATTGAAAACAGGCGCGACAATCATCACAATCCAAGGGAAAGCTAAAAATCAGAGCAAACAACACAAAAGAGCACAGCACAGTGGGATTCCCCCACACTTAGTGTTAGAAATAAGAGAGAAGACAGAAACATGGGTGTTTACCCATGCAATGCTAATGTTTTTGTTAACCGAGTCACTAGCTTGACTCGACCCCGAATTCATTGGTTCATGGGGAAGCAAGTGGAAGAACAATTTCCATCGGACTTTCATTCAAAATGTTTGGATAAACATTGAATTTCATGAAAGTTCCAATCCGATGAGATACATCCGGCTCAAAAGATTGATAAATGGAGATGCCGGGATCAAAAACTTTGTCCTCATTCCCAAACGAGTGAATGAAAGGACAAGCTACCTTATAAGCACAGAAAGGTAGAAAAACTCGAACGACATATGTGAAGTCAATGTAATGGCTATCCTTAGAAGGAAATGTCACATATGTCGGAGAAAGATCAATATCGGGATTAAGATTTGAGGTCACATCATCAAGTTTATGAATAATAGAGTCCTTGACCTCATCGTTTTCTAACTCTTCATCAAAGAGAGGATTTATTTTGCTAGAAAAGTACTCATCGTCAAATTCAAAAAGAGAATTCGAATAGACTTTGAAACTTTCATTTTGAACGTCCTCATCAGAAAGTGATTCGTCATCACTAGAGGAAAAATCATCATTTGAATTGAAAAGGGGATTAGAGAAAATCCCAAAAAATTCATCGTTTGAATTGAAAAGAGGGTTAGAAAACGTCCCGAAAAAATCATCAGTAGTGTCAAGAGGTTGATCACTACGAAAAGAACCATCACTTTCATTGTCGGAAATATCCTCAGACTCACTTGGGATTGGGATAAGGTTCTCAGCACTAGACTTTATGAATTCGTCCGATTCCTTTTCAGGAATAGTGCTAATATGCTCATCCCCCATAATAAGAGAGTCCTCGGAGTCTACAGACTGTAAGATGGGTGTGATTGCTATAGACTGAGGGAGTTGGGAAATGATATCACTCAAAGGAATAATACTCTCCTCGTCGTCCTCCTCATCAAAATTGCTAGCATAAATGGCTTTTATACGTTCCATTTGCTCTTCTGCTAGCAATTCTGCAATACTCTTGTCTTCCTGCCTTTTCTGGACAGGTGTGATTGCAGCTGAGGAATTCTTGCAAACTCCCCACATAGAATCTTCATCATCGTCATTGCAAATGAAAGTTTGACGATATTTGGAACTTATTCTAGCTGTTTGTTCTACAGCTAGAAGTCCTCCATAAGTTTTCTGATGGGGATCTTCTTGGGGAAGTTTAATCACCAAAGCCTTAAAATCTTTTATTGCATCAAGAAAAATCATGGAGAACTTCTTGTGGAATTGGCTGAGGTGGTGTTTGATTTATTTGATACTGTGGAGGTTGGTCATAACAAGAATAGTCGTAATTGTTACAAGGGACATGCTCATAGACAAGCGGGTTCCTTTTTTGACAATCAGAATTATAATGTGGACCTCCACAGTACTCACAACAATACGTTTGCTGTGACTGATTCGGTGAATTATATGGATAATGGTCATACCCGAAGTTTGGATTACATAGATCTGGTTCATAGACAGACGTATTCCCTGCTTGACAATCAAAACTTGGGTGTAGACCTCCACAATACTCACAACAATATGTTTCCATCTCATGGTGTGGGGGCTGGTTGAAAAAGTCGGGTGTTTCATGGTAAGAATAAGGATTTTGGTCATAAACAAACCCGTTTCCTGATTCCACCATGCTACAACCGGGACAATTCCCACCATTATGAGGACCTCCACACCATTGACAACCATAGTGGTAAGATGAAGACATAAAGAAAAAGAATTAAACGGATAGAGGGTGAAGAAAAATATTTTTGAGTTTTAGGGTTTTCAATTTTTTTGGATTTTTGGAAAAAACTTAAACCTTAAATCAAACAAGCGTACGGTAGCTCTCTGAAAGAAAAACGCACAGAGTGGCGGAGGAGCAAAGGTGGGCAATAAATGCTCCTTAAAAACCCGCTCCTTTCGGTTCGACAATTTAATGTCAAACCTCCTGAAACCTCCGTTAGAGTTTGTTTATCAATCAAAGGTGAGCCGAATTCGCAAGCGACACAAAGGCAAGTTTTAATCTGATGTTTGGGAACTTATTATGATAATACTCCAAGTTGAGGAATATTATATTGGGATTGCTTTTATCTTTTATTTAACAATAAAACGGAAAATATTTTTGGGTTTTTATTTTTATATGATATTATATATATAAAAGAAAAGAAAAATATTTTTGTATTTTATATGGTTTATGGGAAATAGGAACTTCACAAGGAAGGATCTCAAGTCACTAATCGTTTTAAAATCTCAACGATATTGTCGCAACACAACCTCCCCGGCAGCGGCGCCAAAAATTGATCCGTGGTGAAATGTATATATAAATATTTATCAGACGGATACGCGTGAATAAAGAAAAATTAACCCTTTAAGAAAAAGGCTAACTTGCAAAAACTCAAGTTTGTGATATGTGTGATACCAGGTAAGTGATTACCCGGGTCGTGTCCCAACGAGGTGTGAATGGGCAATCGTTGAGGTTTGGAATTAGAGTGACTGATGAGTGGGATAAGGAATTTTTGATTTTTTTAATTCTAATTAACAAATGAGAAACAAATTCTCACAAGAAAATTAAGATGAAAGCAAATTATATTAAAAACGCGTTACGGGAATTATTAAAACGGGCTAAAAACTAAGATATATGGAAATCTAATCTTACAAGTGTAAAATTATTTTTCTTAAATCCTAAATAATAAAGGAAAATTTTAGAAAAAAGATTTATATTTTTCTGATTTTTATATTTTTTATTATTAATTAAAAAACTATTAGAAACTAATTAAAAGGTTTAAAAATAGTAAATGACTTTAGAAAAATATGAAACTTTGCAGATAAATCTAAAATATTATTCTTAATCTAGGAAAAATAAAATCAGAAGTTATCTAAACCCTAATAAGCAAATGGGCTAATAAGCAGTTTGGAAATAAGCACTAAAATAAGCACTTAAGCACTAAAAAATACCACAAGCTCAGAAATAGTTCAAAAAACTTATTTAAGCATAAAAAAACTGATTAAAGTCCAGATAAGCACATGGAATAAGCAGATAAGCAGTTTGGAAATAAGCACTAAAATAAGCACTTAAGCACTAAAAAATACCACAAGCTCAGAAATAGTTCAAACAACTTATTTAAGCATAAAACAACTGATTAAAGTCCAGATAAGCACAAGGAATAAGCAGATAAGCAGTTGAGCAGTAGCACTAATAATGCAGAACTGACAGTTAAAACCCCTACTTGCAGATCAAAATAAGCACTTCAAATAAGCTGATTAGTGGGAACTTATGGGGGCAAAAGCTTCTTAGTACTATAGGCTACACTAAAAACCAAAAATGCCCAAATTCCCAGATCAATAGCTTATTCAAATTTGCCCTAGATCAGATGGTCTGGAAACCAAAAACTGATGCAGGTATGTGCAGTTCGAAGAGGGCTTAATGCAGACAAATTATAAGCTAGTGAATAAGCTATGAATCAGAATCCAAACTCAGAAACTAAAAGCTAGTACTACAGGCAATAAGCAAACCAAAAATCAAGACCTCAGCTTAACTGGTTAAGCCACAAATAAGCTGAGATCAGCAGCTATTAGGGGTGTTCTGTTCAGTGCATACTGATGCAGCAGAAACAGTTTTAGGGCTTATTCTCTTTCAATACTTGACCAATGTTCACCAATTCCTGGAACCTTACTTTAACACCTACTAGGGACTCAATAATGCCAAAAAAGGGGTTCAAATAAGCTCAGCTTATTCTGAGCTTATTGAGGCAGTCTACCTATTCTAATTTTGCAACTTTGGATCAAAAACCTCAAATCAGTTCAAATGATTTAAAATCTAGTGAATACTGCTTATAATACTCCTAATAAGCTCAAACAAAACTTATTTGAATGCAAGGGAACAATACAAGCTCTTTTATCCTTATGATACCTACTTAATCCAAACAGTCCAAATGAGAGTGGCTTTTATATTTTTAAGCTAAACTAATTACTACAGGCTTTAAAAACTGATGACAGCTGATTATCTAATCTATTTAACAACTAATAAGCACAAATCAAAACCTAAATAAGCACTAGCAGATCAGATAAGCAATAAGCACAGTAATGAATCATGAGAAGCTTACAAGTGAGCTGATGAATGCACAGATCTGATCCAACCACAAAACCATACCCAGGCTTGTTTATACAAGCCAACACTAACCCAAATAAGCCTTCCAAATCAGCTTATTCTTCAAACTGCTTATTTGACCAAGTTGACTTTAGTTGACTATTTTTTTTTTTACTTTTACAATTTAACTGAGATAAACCAAATTAGTTTCAACCAAAGCTACAACAAGCTCATTTAAGCTTGTTGAAACAGTTAGTGAAAGTTTAGAAGACTAAAATAACAACAACATTGAACGACTTAACTGACTGGAAAATTGAAAGTTCAACAAACAAGGAAACTAGAACAATACTAATTAATTTAAAAGCAAATAAGTTTAAAAGATCTTGAATTACAATTATTCGATTGAAATTGGAACTGAAACAAACATTAAGTAAATTCTACACTGCGAATGGTCTAAAACTGTGACAACTTATTCTAGGTGTCTTCATTTCTTTATATAGCTATCCAAAAAGCTTCTCTCATCCTTGCTGATCAAATCCCACCCACTAGATGACTTTGAATCAATCCCAGTCGTTCAATGTAATTTTGGCGGGAAAAGCAGTCAAGTGGGTTTTTTGGCTTTTTCTGAGCATGTGGGGGAGTTAGCTTGTGAAAGCTTCTCATTGGAGGAGGAGGAAGGTGGATTGTCAGGGATAAGGTGGTATTGCAGAGAAACGGTGGGTGAGGGTGGTTTGGTTTGGCGGGCAAGTGGGTTGAAGATGAAACGTTTGACCGAGGTCAAACGTGGTTTTGGTTAACTAAGGGATAAAACAGGCCGGGTCATGGGTTTAGGTTTTGGGCTTGGGTTATTTTAGTGAGTGGGCTTGATGGATTAAGGGTTGAAAGTGGGTTGGGTTTTATATTGATGGGTTAAGGGTATTTGTTTGGTCCAGTTATTTTAAAGTTTAAAGGATTTAAACTTTAGGGACCATTTGTGTAATTTCCTGAAAATCAAAGGACCAATGCTGCCAAAATTCAAAACTATTTCCAAGGACCAATCTTGACAAGTTGACATTCTTGAAGGTCGACTTTGATAATTTGAGCACTATCCCGGTCCAAACTCATAAATTCCGTCCCCGTCCTCGGCTTTTCACGATTTTCCAATCTTGTGCTCGGTTTTGTCTGTTTTTGCCCTGTTTTCGATCCTTTTGTACCTGAAACACATAAAAACACAAACCAAGGATATTTGCAGTATAATATGGTCTATTCTGGTGTTTTTGGTATTTTTATGGTCTAAAATGGGCATAAAATGATAAGTATTTACACACTCATCATCGAACCATCGGATGTTTGAAGCCAACAAGCTTTCAGAAATTGATACTATGAATAGTGGATAAGACCACAGTTCATGATTTGTGTCTTTGAATTTTGGAACACATTTTTTCATGCTTGTAAACTAGAACCTGAGAAGACCTTGATTTTCTATGTTCACCGACTGTATGTAAAGTGCTCAAATTCTTCTAATGGCTCTCAATTTTCCATATAAGGAATAGTATTTGATATTGTTAACACTCGGTCTATGGTAGAAGTTCTTGAATCTTGATCAATTCAAATGCATTTTGTGTCAAGTTCGGCCAAATATCCTATGTCCCAGGGACTCAGATTGGTTTACTTGTTTCATGTCACTACAACATTCGACCCTTTCGGCGGGGACATTTCGACCCTTTCGGCGGGGACATGTTCCCACCGAAAGGTCCCCGCCAACAGCCCGCCGCTGATACTTTTGGCGGGGACAAATGTCACCTTTTGGCGAGGACATGTGGGTCCCACAGCCTTTGAGCTGGTCAAACTTGGTCCAGCGTGGCATTACTTTTGGTGGGGACATGTCCCCGCCAAAAAGTCCCTTAATTAACCAGAAAAGTCACTTAATTAAGTAATTATGTCCCCGCCAAAAGAACCATCCACTGTTGCAGTAAACTCTTTTGGCGGGGACATGTCCTCGCCAAAAGGCTTAACCAGATAAAACTGGTTCAACTCCCCGCCAAAAGACTCTGACCCATTTTGCAGCATATTGCTGCAAATTGGGTAATTTCCAGATTTTTTCCGGAATTTTTCCCGAAAAAATCTACAACATCACAACCTGTATATATATCCAAATGCTACAACACCACAAAAGACTCACATCACAAATTCGCTAAACATAATATCATACATATTCAAATTCGCTAAGTTAACATAATAATATATATGTATCCAAATTCGTCAAAAACGGTTCGAAAACCGTGATCACATGATCATCTACAAAACTATACATAAGCTAGCTATCTGCAAAATGGTCCAAAAACTATACATAAGCTAGCTATCCGTAAAATGGTCCAAAAACTATACATAAGCTAGCTATCCGCAAAATGGTCCAAAACTATACGCGGGGAACAATTTAGCGGGAATCCTAACACATAAACTACATAAACACATAATAATCCATGTAAATCTACACAACTTTGTCCATAACCCCAAAACAAATATAAACCGACCCATCGGACCCAAACAAGCCATACGTTACTCCCCAGTCTCCCCACTCCCCCCCACTACCCCCACTCCCCTCCCCGGTACCTCGAGACTCACCCTGTGAAGCATTTTGTGATCCCGATGTCCTCGGCAAGCCACTCGCTAGCCGCTCGGTCCAACCCGACTGAGTCCTGGCCTAATCCAGCAAAATATCAATCTGTGTCCTTTGCGTGGACAGCTCCTGGGATTGCTTATGCACGGTTTCCTGCAGCGAGGACGAGGAGGCTTGCTCGCGAGCTCGTGAGGCGCTGAGGGTCGTCTTCTGACCACCGCCGGGTAACACTGGACCTATGCCAGGAATATAACCGCGCTGCTTACCACCGATCACGTGGCGCATAATATCGAGGTCAGTTATAGTCGTCCCGGAGGAGGTGCTCTCTGTCCGCATCCGTATCATCTCATTCTGTTTAGTTAAAAAAAAAAAACAAGAAAAGTAATATATAAGTCGTGATTTATTATATTGCATTAATGTGGGTGAGTTTTTGGAAATAAATTATACTTACGTATCTAGCCTCGGACACTGGAGACTCAAAGACGTCGCCTCTCGTATGGTTGTGTCTGTAAAGCTCGATCAAGTCTCTACCATCCGTGGAGTCGGTGGGGTGGCTCAACTGTTTATAAATAAAATCAATAACGACTCACCCAACACTATATATATAAATAAAATGATTAAAAAGTGTCTTACGAAGTTACCGCGTATAACAGCTAACGAATGGGATACATGAAGGCTAGAACTCATACTCGCAAGCCGGTTTTGCATGTTGATCGCCCCGATCCTCAACTTCTTTGGGTCTGACTAGTGCTTCACCTGCTTATTATAAATAATAAAAACTATTATATAAATGAATTATTATTATTATTATTATTATTATTATTATTGTTGTTGTTGTTGTTGTTGTTGTTGTTGTTGTTGTTGTTATAATAATAATAATAATAATAATAATAATAATAATAATAATAATAATAATAATAATAATAATAATAATAATAATAATAATAATAATAATAATAATAATAATAATGATGAAGCGAAAAGTGTACCGCTTTTAAGGGGTCATTTAAGCCCTAAATCGTATTTATTTGATCAAATATCGTCCTAAATCGTTCCTTTTGTCATTTTAGGTACTTTTGAGGAGAAATCTGGAAAAGGAGGCATTTTGGACGTTTTTGGAGCATAAAAGTGAAGAAAATGACAAAGTCTCAAAATTGTGCTGGAAGTTACCTTTGACGGCGTCAGGATTTACTCCAGACGGCGTCATGGCTTGGCAAGAAAAGGTGGATGCGAAATTTACTCATGATAAGCCAGTGAAAATTGCATGTGAATTCTGACGGCGTCACGCTTTAACCTGATCAAGGGCGTCACGGCTTAATTCAAAGAGGGACGGCGTCACGTTCAAGGTCTGACGGCGTCAAGCCTTGATAAGCCAGAACGAATTTTGGAGAGCTAAAGAGGGACGGCGTCAAGAAGGCCATCCGGGAACCCTAGAAGCGGCGAGGTGACGGCGTCACACTCCATAACGTGACGCCGTCAGATCCAAAAGTCTATATATAGTTTTCTAATTTTTTGTCATTAGTGTGGAACTTAGTGTGGAATTTTTGGGAGAAAACCCTAAGACGATTTTAGCATCTTTTTCAAGGCTTTTTGCCTTGAGATCTTCCATGTTACATTGAAAGATAAGTTATCAATTAATCATTCAATATGTCTATGTGTTGTTTGATTTTATCTTGTTCTTGTCTTTTGTTTAACATGCTAGGCTAGATTTATCTTGTGTTTGCTTAGATCTAATGAAACCTAGCTATTGATTATTGGTTATTAGTGTGTTATTAGTTGTATTGGATGATTGTTTATCTATGTTAGGCTTAAGAAAACTGGCTAACTTCCTATTCGGTAACTTGCTTGAACGTCTTAAGAAACATGAACCAAATGCGTACTAAAGGTTTTTATGGTTGTATTTAATGCATGAGCGAATTCTAGTGATCCCATGTTAGGAGCTTCTTAGCCGGCTCGACATAGGAGTGAAGTAGGAGCTTGTAGAGTTGGGGAAGTACGTACGCCACCCCACGATTGGTATTAAGGAATACACCCGTCATCCACGCAACTAATACACACTAATCAACCGGTAAAAGATAGTTAGGGAGTAAGGAAATTGATACGTGGTTTTGCAACCTTACAACAGGTTTTACCTCTCGAGGGATCTCAAGAGGCTTACAACCCCACCAGGCAGTGTACCTGACCGATGTAGTATAGTGTAGTGGTAAGTACGGGGGATTGATCGTTCTCCACAGGGAATAGTGTTCGTTAGGTATGAAAGACTACTCTAATTAGGTCTAAGGGTTGAGGAAGATTCTTTTTTATGTTTTTTATATTTTTATGAAAGCAAGTAAAATCTCGGGTTTGAAGGAGTGGGCGGAATTAGTTGCTAGTCAACTAACCCAAATAACTACAATGCAAATAAAATAAATAACTGAAAATAAAAAGTTGGTGAAAACTTATGTGTAGAGAAATGTGTTCACTTAGATTTCCTTACTCCCTAACTATCTTTTACCGGTTGATTAGTGTGTATTAGTTGCGTGGATGACGGGTGTATTCCTTAATACCAATCGTGGGGTGGCGTACGTACTTCCCCAACTCTACAAGCTCCTACTTCACTCCTATGTCGAGCCGGCTAGGAAGCTCCTAACATGGGATCACTAGAATTCGCTTGTGCATTAAATACAACCATAAAAACCTTTAGTACGCATTTGGTTCCTGTTTCTTAAGACGTTCAAGCAAGTTACCGAATAGGAAGTTAGCCAGTTTTCTTAAGCCTAACATAGATAAACAATCATCCAATACAACTAATAACACACTAATAACCAATAATTAATAGCTAGGTTTCATTAGATCTAAGCAAACACAAGATAAATCTAGCCTAACATGTTAAACAAAAGACAAGAACAAGATAAAATAAAACAACACATAGACATATTGAATGATTAATTGATAACTTATCTTCAATGTAACATGGAAGATCTCAAGGCAAAAAGCCTTGAAAAAGATGCTAAAATCGTCTTAGGGTTTTCTCCCAAAAATTCCACACTAAGTTCTCTCTTTAATGACAAAGAATTGCAAAACTATATATAGATTTTTACATCTGACGGCGTCACCTTATGGAGTGTGACGCCGTCACCTCGCCGCTTCTAGGGTTCCCGGATGGCCTTCTTGACGCCGTCCCTCTTTAGCTCTCCAAAATCCGTTCTGGCTTATCAAGGCTTGACGCCGTCAGACCTTGAACGTGACGCCGTCCCTCTTTGAATTAAGCCGTGACGCCCTTGATCAGGTTAAAGCGTGACGCCGTCAGAATTCACATGCAATTTTCACTGGCTTATCATGAGTAAATTTCACATCCACCTTTTCTGGCCAAGCCATGACGCCGTCCAGAGTAAAATCTGACGCCGTCAAAGGTAACTTTTAGCCGAGTTTTGAGACTTTGTCGTTTTCTTCACTTTTATGCTCCAAAAACGTCCAAAATGCCTCCTTTTCCAGATTTCTCCTCAAAAGTACCTAAAATGACAAAAGGAACGATTTAGGGCAATATTTGATCAAATAAATACGATTTAGGGCTTAAATGACCCCTTAAAAGCGGTACACTTTTTGCTTCATCAAATACCCTTACACTTGAGATTTGCTTGTCCTCAAGCAAATGCGCTTTTATTCTAATAAAAATACAAGTTAGGGGTCATTTAATGCTAACATAAAAGTAATTACAACAAATTTTCGTTCCACTTTAATCATAATAAGCACGGAGATTACAAACTAGCACCTCACAAGTAGTGTTTAGATACTCACATCTCTCAAGTGTCATCAAAATAAATCTCATAAATGAAAACGGATAATATCTCTCACTACCTGTCATAGCAAATAGATTACCATAGGCTTGGGAAAGGATCAAAAACCTCCTCCACTAGGCGTAAGCACCTAAGATAAACTATCAAAGAGGGCTTTTAAACGGGTTATAACGTTAGGTGTAGGGAAAAGGAAAACACGGTTTTGTTGGATAAAGGATATTTTACTGGTGGCGAGTTAAAGATCTTGATTAATTACATGTACTATACAATGTTGCTAAGCCAAGACTCGACTCAATCTTAAGCTAAAAACAAAATAACAAAAACATAAAATAAACATAAAATAAAACGGGATGGTAGTCCGTATGATTTTTCTATTTTTCTTTTTCTCATTTTTTTGTATTTTTCTTGATTTTTCGTGTTTTTTTTTTTTTTTTTTTTTTTTTTTTTTTTTTTTTTTTTTTTTTTTTGACATACACTCTTGCCCTACCATCCAAAATAATACATCATAGGGGCATTGCATTCCCCTTACACTTGAACTTTTACATAACTTTACAATTAACTAATCTAATGACTCGAATTAAGATAATCGAAAAACTTGGAGTACTTTTAAAAATATTTAGCACATATGGGGGTAATAATGTTGTTCTTCCCCATTACTCCATTACACTAGTACTTTACCCATGAGTCCCAATCGTCCCAAAACAATATGTACAAGGATATGACTTGACTTAGCAACCATGTAATCAATTAGATAATTAACTTGGGTTTAAACAAATGTTGTAACAATAATGCACTAAAAATGAGTGCATACAAGGTAGGCTAAGGCGATTTGGGTGTACATTTTAGTGGGGTGTAACAAATTCTTCCTTTAAGTAAAATGCTGAAAGGTCGAAACGAAAAGATAGGCTCTGAGGGGTGTACTAGGGGTATCGTGTACTAAAAATAAGTACAACGCAAAGGGTGTGGGAGAATTACTTGACCAATGTAGCCAAAGTAATTATAACAAAAACACAGGTGTAAAACAATGGGTTAATCCTAATGCCTCTTATCATGTAGTAAATCTAACTACACGAATGTAGTCTCACTTGTGGCCTCGGAATGGTCCTAACGCAAGTTCTAGAATCTAAGTGCTACCGGTACACACATCATAGCATAAATGCTTTTCCTACCAATTCTAGGGGCGAACCTCACATATTTGGGGGTGGAAAATTTTTTAGTGGTACGGTTTTTGTGCCAGTCATATAACTCCTATCCGTGAGACGCTCATTAAGATCAAAGTTTCACTCCTATATGTTGTAAAAAATTTTAAATTTGGCACTAAAATTACCTTAACAAGTATTTCTCTCAGTTTTATTACACATCTACTATTAAACAAACAAAAATCAAGCGTAATAGCATTCTCTAAAATCGTACTTTTACCCTCCCCTTACACTTAAGATGAACATTGTCCCCAATGTTCAAATAACAAGATGTAAAAGCATAAAGTAAAAGAATGAAATCAAATACTCCCCTGATTCGCTCGGTGGATAATGAAGTAACACGGTTAGATCTTCTTCCAAAGTAATGTTGAAGCTCCATGACTAATGCATCGCCATAAGCTTGATTCAAAACATTTCCTTGTCCAAAATAACCTGTTAAACCTGAGAAAACAAACACGAAAACCTGCATAACATCGGCGGGAAAAATCTATATATAAGGATATAATGCTTGTGGAATGATAATTTTGCAGATTCCTGGAGATTATAAGTTGGAGATTTAATAAAAACTTTTAAAAAAAACAAAACTTTCAAAAATTTCTGAAAATTAAATCTGACGCCGTCAGGTTATAAACCCTGACGCCGTCAGAAATGACCTGACAAAAATTCTCATTTTAAGTTTCCGGAAAATTTCTGGAAAAACCTTTACCTTACTTCCTGGAAATCCTGCAAAACATCATTATGACTCGATACAAGCATTTGACTCAAACAAATACTAATATGTATGTTAATTTATTATTATTACGATTCATGTTCATTTGTGTTCTAATAAACCGATTTAGATTTCCCTTACACTTATCTTTTGCAAAATACCTTTATATGTAGTTAAGACGAAGTTAAAAACAAGATAAAGCATTTTCACAATTTAGTTTTGAACATGAATCAATAATAATAAAAATTAAACACACATACGGAAACAAATAAAATCAAACAAACAAATAAATAAACACACAAAGCAAATAAAGCTTGGGTTGCCTCCCAAGAAGCGCTTTTCTTTATTAACGAGTCTTGTAGCTAGACTCAAAGTCACGTACATTACGTGACTCCATCATCGGTCACGGTTCCTAGGCCATTTTCATTCCCGGTTTTATATTCCGGTCCTAATTTCAAACAATCCTTGTAGAAACCGAATATCCTTTCCATAACATAGTCTACTCCTTTATTTATATCCTCATCATTCCTATAGTAGACCGCTTGCTTGAGCTCCTTCTCAACATTTGACAAGTGTTGGAATTGTTCTATCTTATATGGCATTTGGTAGTTTACTTCATCGGTCTCATCCTTAAATCTAACTATCCCTAAGGAAGGTTCATAAGTCATTCTAGAGACCTCAACAAATGGTTTTCCAAAAACCACTTGAGTTAAAGACGCATCGACTATTGGGCGGATATCTTCTACAATTACAAAGTCGGTGACATAGGTGAAGTTTCCTACATAAACCGGTAATCCCTTAACTCTTCCCGTGAAGTTACTCATCCAACCCTTGTCAGGGAGCATCCTATACCCAAGTTGATTTTTCATTATCAAGTTGTAGTGGGCTCTAGTCATGATGTTTATGGGTGATCTAAGGTCGATGTAGGCTTTCCACACATGCAAATGTCCGATGTTGCATGGTATGTTGAGATTAGAAGGGTCGCCTATTTCAATGATTGGTCTACCTAGGAAGTATGGTGTCTCGGGGTCATCGAATAAGTTTGTATGATATATGCGCTCTTCCTTAGTGGGTAGCCTATTGAAGTAGTCCTCATCATCATCTACTTCTTCAATCTCATTTGTCCTAACTTCCTTATCAACCTCGACTTTCTTATCCTCATCCTTAGGTTCACTATTATCCTCATTTCTATCAATTGGTTTGATAGTGACAATGTTGACGAAGTGGACGTGTTTGGATGAAGAGGGGTCCTTTACTTGGGGTCCGCTAATTGTGTTCCTAGCGTCCTTATGTGGAGGTGATAGCACTTGGTTATTGAGGGCTTTCAACAAGTTGTCAATTTTGTTGGTCATCTCTGTTTGTTGCTGATTGAATTCGGATTCGAATCTAGCTATCCGAGCTTCTTGAGATGCCATAAATTGAGACATCAATCCTTCAAAGTTATTGGTACTACCATTTCCGGAAGGATTGTTGTTGAAAGTACGGTTCGAGTTGGAACCGCTTGATTGGAAACGATTAGGTGGGTTGGAAGAATTGGGTTGTTGTGCGTTTTGGTTTTGTTTCCACCTAAGGTTCGGGTGATTTTTCCATGAGGGGTTGTATGTATCACCGTAATGGTTTGGCTCGGGTTTGAAAGTGTACCACTTGTCTCCCGCTCCGTCGGTACGCGAGGATGCGTAGTCCACAAAAGCTTGTTCGGGGAGTTCCATGCAATCACGAGTGTCGTGGGGACCACTACATAATTCACATGAAGAAGTGATTTTGTTCACTTGGCTTGAAAGTTTAGGAACCTCGTAGGATTTCATGAGAAACTTGACTTGGTCTTCAAGTTCTATGATCCTACGGTCGGAAGTGCTTGAATTGTTCAAAGGAAAAGATATTGCCTTGACCGTTTTATTCAAATCACGGGGATCACTCCAACTTTCGTTGTCATAAAGAGCAAGATCCTCTAGGAGAGCCCATGATTGTTCCGCACTTAGATCACGTAGCTTGCCACCGGCCGATTGGTCAATGGTTTGCCTTGTGTAGAGATTGATATGGTCATAGAAGATTTGGAGTTGGAGCCAAAGTTCTATGCCATGGTGAGGGACTTTTTGGAGTAAGTCCTTGAATCGAGTCCATGCCTCGTAGAGAGTTTCGCCTTGACGTTGTTGGAACATCAAGATATCATTCCTTAGCTTGGTAGTTCTTCCCGGTGGGAAAAACTGGGCAAGGAAACGAGTGGTGAGATCATCCCAAGAGGTGATGGATCCTGCGGGTTGACGTTCTAGCCACTGACTAGCTTGATCCCGCAGAGAGAATTGAAAGAGACGCAATCGGGTCGTCTCTCGAGTGGCAACATCAAGGTCTATAGAATCAACGATTTTAAGAAAGTCCTTGAGGTGTTGATTAGGATCTTCAGAACGAAGTCCATGGAATGCGCATCCGCTTTGCACCAACCGGATGGTGTCGGATCGCAAGGGTGTGACATTGGCTCCTTGAGTGAGCTCAATGGTGTTTTGATAGCCATGGTGGCTAGGACGGGAATACTCTCCTAAAGTACGGGCTCTAGGAGGTGGTGGTGGTTGTTGTGGTGGTGGGATGTTGGGATCAAGGATATTACCATCTTCCATGATGTCGAATGGTAATGGTTACGAACAAAGAAACGAAGAAAATAGATAGACTAAAGAAAATCTAGAAAAAAGAAAATAAAAATCTCACTAGAAAGGAATCTAGTGAATAGACCTATAAAATAAAAATTCAACCTAAACAATAACTATTCCCCGGCAGCGGCGCCAAAAACTTGATGCGTGGGTTTTGCAACCTTACAACAGGTTTTACCTCTCGAGGGATCTCAAGAGGCTTACAACCCCACCAGGCAGTGTACCTGACCGATGTAGTATAGTGTAGTGGTAAGTACGGGGGATTGATCGTTCTCCACAGGGAATAGTGTTCGTTAGGTATGAAAGACTACTCTAATTAGGTCTAAGGGTTGAGGAAGATTCTTTTTTATGTTTTTATATTTTTATGAAAGCAAGTAAAATCTCGGGTTTGAAGGAGTGGGCAGAATTAGTTGCTAGTCAACTAACCCAAATAACTACAATGCAAATAAAATAAATAACTGAAAATAAAAAGTTGGTGAAAACTTATGTGTAGAGAAATGTGTTCACTTAGATTTCCTTACTCCCTAACTATCTTTTACCGGTTGATTAGTGTGTATTAGTTGCGTGGATGACGGGTGTATTCCTTAATACCAATCGTGGGGTGGCGTACGTACTTCCCCAACTCTACAAGCTCCTACTTCACTCCTATGTCGAGCCGGCTAGGAAGCTCCTAACATGGGATCACTAGAATTCGCTTGTGCATTCAATACAACCATAAAAACCTTTAGTACGCATTTGGTTCATGTTTCTTAAGACGTTCAAGCAAGTTACCGAATAGGAAGTTAGCCAGTTTTCTTAAGCCTAACATAGATAAACAATCATCCAATACAACTAATAACACACTAATAACCAATAATCAATAGCTAGGTTTCATTAGACCTAAGCAAACACAAGATAAATCTAGCCTAACATGTTAAACAAAAGACAAGAACAAGATAAAATAAAACAACACATAGACATATTGAATGATTAATTGATAACTTATCTTCAATGTAACATGGAAGATCTCAAGGCAAAAAGCCTTGAAAAAGATGCTAAAATCGTCTTAGGGTTTTCTCCCAAAAATTCCACACTAAGTTCTCTCTTTAATGACAAAGAATTGCAAAACTATATATAGATTTTTACATCTGACGGCGTCACCTTATGGAGTGTGACGCCGTCACCTCGCCGCTTCTAGGGTTCCCGGATGGCCTTCTTGACGCCGTCCCTCTTTAGCTCTCCAAAATCCGTTCTGGCTTATCAAGGCTTGACGCCGTCAGACCTTGAACGTGACGCCGTCCCTCTTTGAATTAAGCCGTGACGCCCTTGATCAGGTTAAAGCGTGACGCCGTCAGAATTCACATGCAATTTTCACTGGCTTATCATGAGTAAATTTCACATCCACCTTTTCTTGCCAAGCTATGACACCGTCCAGAGTAAAATCTGACGCCGTCAAAGGTAACTTTTAGCCGAGTTTTGAGACTTTGTCGTTTTCTTCACTTTTATGCTCCAAAAACGTCCAAAATGCCTCCTTTTCCAGATTTCTCCTCAAAAGTACCTAAAATGACAAAAGGAACGATTTAGGGCAATATTTGATCAAATAAATACGATTTAGGGCTTAAATGACCCCTTAAAAGCGGTACACTTTTCGCTTCATCAGAAATCTAAGTGAACACATTTCTCTACACATAAGTTTTCACCAACTTTTTATTTTCAGTTATTTATTTTATTTGCACTTGTAGTTATTTGGGTTAGTTGACTAGCAACTAATTCCGCCCACTCCTTCAAACCCGAGATTTTACTTGCTTTCATAAAAATATAAAAACATAAAAAGAATCTTCCTCAACCCTTAGACCTATTAGAGTAAATTTTTCATACCTAACGAACACTATTCCCTGTGGGAAACGATCAATCCCCCGTACTTACCACTACACTATACTACATCGGTCAGGTACACTGCCTGGTGGGGTTGTAAGCCTCTTGAGATCCCTCGAGAGGTAAAACCTGCTGTAAGGTTGCAAAACCACGCATCAAGTTTTTGGCGCCGCTGCCGGGGAATAGTTATTGTTTAGGTTGAATTTTTATTTTATAGGTCTACTCACTAGATTCCTTTCTAGTGAGATTTTTATTTTATTTTTCTAGGTCTTCTTTAGTCTATCTTTTTTCTTCGTTTCTTTGTTCGTAACCATTACCGTCAGACATCATGGAAGATGGTAATATCCTTGATCCCAACATCCCACCACCACAACAACCACCACCACCTCCTAGAGCCCGTACTTTAGGAGAGTACTCCCGTCCTAGCCACCATGGCTATCGAAACACCATTGAGCTCACTCAAGGAGCCAATGTCACACCCTTGCGATCCGACACCATCCGGTTGGTGCAAAGCGGATGCGCATTCCATGGACTTCGTTCTGAAGATCCTAATCAACATCTCAAGGACTTTCTCAAAATCGTTGATTCTATAGACCTTGATGTTGCCACTCGAGAGACAACCCGATTGCGTCTCTTCCAATTTCTCTCTGCGGGACCAAGCTAGTCAATGGCTAGAACGTCAACCCGTAGGATCCATCACCTCTTGGGATGATCTCACCACTCGTTTCCTTGCTCAGTTTTTCCCACCGGGAAGAACTACCAAGCTAAGGAATGATATCTTGATGTTCCAACAACGTCAAGGCGAAACTCTCTACGAGGCATGGACTCGATTCAAGGACTTACTCCAAAAAGTCCCTCACCATGGCATAGAACTTTGGCTCCAAGTCCAAATCTTCTATGACCATATCAATCTCTCCACAAGGCAAACCATTGACCAATCGGCCGGTGGTAAGCTACGTGATCTAAGTGCGGAACAATCATGGGCTCTCCTAGAGGATCTTGCTCTTTATGACAACGAAAGTTGGAGTGATCCCCGTGATTTGAATAAAACGGTCAAGGCAATATCTTTGCCTTCGAACAATTCAAGCACTTCCGACCGTAGGATCATAGAACTTGAAGACCAAGTCAAGTTTCTCATGAAATCCTACGAGGCCCCTAAACTTTCAAGCCAAGTGAAAAAAATCACTTCTTCATGTGAATTATGTAGTGGTCCCCACGACACTCATGATTGCATGGAACTCCCCAAACAGGCTTTCAAAGAATTCGCATCCTCGCGAATCGATAAGGCGGGAGATAAGTGGCTCACTACTAATTATGGACACAAGAATTCCGAAGATAGGTATGAGGCATGGAAGAATAAGCCAAATTTTAGTTGGAACCAAACTCGTAGCGTATCATTCAATGACTCTACCCCGCTCACCTGGTCTGAACATTATCCTCAGCAACACACGCATAAACAACAAAATCACGAGGAATCACTGCAAAAATTCATTCTCTCTCAAGAAACACAGCTCTCCAAACTTGAGAATCAATTCAGACAACAGCAAGTTGATATGAACAACAAGGTTGATAACCTTTTAAAGGTTATCAATGATCGCCTTGCTGGCAGATCAACTTGTGAGTTGGCACGAGTTAATGAGATCAAATCTGTTACGGTGACTCACCAAACACCCCCTCCTGTAAAAATCAAGCACCCTAGTAAACTCTTCAAATACATATCACAAAACGAAAAAAAAAACAGGAGATACTCACACCCCTTCAAAACCTCTCCACTTCGTGAACACCATTACAACAATACCTGTTCCTAAACCTAATTTGGACCAACAAACAACCAAGAATGTGGACAATGAAATGGAGGGTGAAGTTCCCGAAAAGAAACCCGAGGCGCCCGACGACTATCTAGACTCACCAAAGAACTCGAGTACAAGAGAGGTGAGTGATGAGGAGGGCTCGGAAGAGAAATCCGAAATGCCTCATGGGCTCCCAGGACTGCTAGACCGCCCCCTGGTAGAGGAACTTGAGAGGGGCACAGCAAGGTTGCCTATGGGATTCGGAGAGAGAATAGAGGATGGCGCTCCTAGGGTCTTTAAGATATCTTGCACCACTAGGAAAAAGTTTATAAAAGATGCCTACATAAACCCCAACTCTTCTATGAGCGCAATATCCCTCTCTCTATATAACGAAGCCTTCACCGAACAAGTCAAATATGAAGGGTCTAATATCATCGGGGTAATAAGGAGGGTACCAATTGTGATAGAAAAGTTCCTCTTTCATATCGAGTTAACTGTAATTAATAACATGAACTCTATCATCAGCCCATCCTTAACTGGCCTTGTTCTAGGCAAACCATTCATAAAAGCAACGGGAGTGATACTCGATGAGGATGATAGGAGTGCATTATTTACCGATGGTGTCAGGAAAGTGATTTTTCGGGATGGTTGTGAAGAAGTGTATGAGTATCAACCATCAGCATGTGGCAACACATGGGGACTATGCGGTAGGAGGCCTGGCCGAATTAAGCGATATGATCCGAATAATCTCAAGATACCTTGCATGATTGGTCACAAGCATTTTTATAATGTTTACATCGACACATGTTTACCCAGAAATGTGATGTCCTTGTTTCATTATAACAACATTTGCAGATGGGGAATGATTCATAAAGGAAAGGACGACATTGGCATAGATGATGATGTACAGGTGTTTGTAGGAAACATGACATTCACTATGAGCTTCGCAATCATCGATAATATCGAAAAGTACATCGATCCCAGGTTATCACAAGTCGTTTTTGGGGCACCTTTTTGCAAGGCCACAAGCTTGGTTGTGGACGAGCTCAATGGGATCATGACTTTCACCGATGGGATTAGGGAAATCTCATACCAAACGCCTTACAAGATGAGAGAATTCAAGGAGATTGATTATGAAGGGCTCGATGGGTTAAGTTCCCAACTCGTGTTATGTGATGATGATGTGAGAAGGGGATGTAAGGACACTTTTGACCTGTCAAGCGGATTCTTTAAGCACGATAAGGAGCTTAGTTCTAAATACCGAAACAATCCTTTTGATCTCGTGGACCCGAAATACCTTTACTATGAAAGTGATTCTGATAGAGAATCAAAGGAAAATGGCCTAGGAACCGTGACCAATGATGGAGTCACGTAATGTACGTGACTTTGAGTCTAGCTACAAGACTCGTTAATAAAGAAAAGCGCTTCTTGGGAGGCAACCCAAGCTTTATTTTCTTTGTGTGTTTATTTGTTTGTTTGTTTGTTTTTATTTGTTTCCGTATGTATGTTTAATTTTTATTATTATTGATTCATGTTCAAAACTAAAATTGTGAAAATGCTTTATTTTGTTTTTAACTTCGTCTTAACTACATATAAAGGTATTTTGCAAAAAATAAGTGTAAGGGAAAGTCAAATCGGTTTATTAGAACAAATGAACATGAATCATAATAATATTAAATTAACATACATATTCGTATTTGTTTGAGTCAAATGCTTGTATCGAGTCATAATGATGTTTTGCAGGATTTCCAGGAAGTAAGGTAAAGGTTTTTCCAGAAATTTTCCGGAAACTTAAAATGAGAATTTTTGTCAGATCATTTCTGACGGCGTCAGGGTTTATAACCTGACGGCGTCAGATTTAATTTTCAGAAATTTTTGAAAGTTTTGTTTTTAAAAAAGTTTTTATTAAATCTCCAACTTATAATCTCCAGGAATCTGCAAAATTATCATTCCACAAGCATTATATCCTTATATATAGATTTTTCCCGCCGATGTTATGCAGGTTCTCGTGTTTGTTTTCTCAGGTTTAACAGGTTATTTTGGACAAGGAAATGTTTATGGAATCAAGCTTATGGCGATGCATTAGTCATGGAGCTTCAACATTACTTTGGAAGAAGATCTAACCGTGTTACTTCATTATCCACCAAGCGAATCAGGGGAGTATTTGATTTCATTCTTTTACTTTATGCTTTTACATTTGTTATTTGAACATTGGGGACAATGTTCATCTTAAGTGTAAGGGGAGGGTAAAAGTACGATTTTAGAGAATGCTCTTGCGCTTGATTTTTGTTTGTTTAATAGTAGATGTGTAATAAAACTGAGATAAATACCTGTTAGGGCAATTTTAGTGCCAAATTTAAATTTTTTTTACAACATTTAGGAGTGAAACTTTAGTCCTAATAAGCGTCTCATGGATAGGAGTTATATGACTAGCACAAAAACCGTACCACTAAAAAATTTTCCACCCCCAAATATGTGAGGTTCGCCCCTAGAATTGGTAGAAAAAGCATTTATGCTATGATGTGTGTACCGGTAGCACTTAGATTCTAGAACTTGCGTTAGGACCATTCCGAGGCCACAAGTGAGACTACACTCGTGTAGTTAGATTTACTACATGATAAGAGGCATTAGGATTAACCCATTGTTTTACACCTGTGTTTTTGTTATAATTACTTTGGCTACATTGGTCAAGTAATTCTCCCACACCCTTTGCGTCGTACTCATTTTTAGTACACGATACCCCTAGTACACCCCTCAGAGCCTATCTTTTCGTTTCGACCTTTAAGCATTTTACTTAAAGGAAGAATTTGTTACACCCCACTTAAATGTACACCCAAATCGCCTTAGCCTACCTTGTATGCACTTATTTTTAGTGCATTATTGTTACAACATTTGTTTAAACCCAAGTTAATTATCTAGTTGATTACATGGTTGCTAAGTCGAGTCATATCCTTGTACATATTGTTTTGGGACGATTGGGACTCATGGGTAAAGTACTAGTGTAATGGAGTAATGGGGAAGAACATCATTTATTACCCCCATATGTCCTAAATATTTTAAAAGTACTCCAAGTTTTTCGATTATCTTAATTCGAGTCATTAGAATAGTTATTTGTAAAGTTATGTAAAAATTCAAGTGTAAGGGGGATGCAATACCCCTATGATGTATTATTTTGGATGGTAGGGCAAAAGTGTATGAAAAAAAAAATAAATAAATAAATAAAATCAAGAAAAATACAAAAAAATGAGAAAAAGAAAAGTAGAAAAAACATACGGACTACCATCCCGTTTCATTTTATGTTTATTTTATGTTTTTGTTATTTTGTTTTTAGCTTAAGATTGAGTCGAGTCTTGGCTTAGCAACATTGTATAGTACATGTAATTAATCAAGATCTTTAACTCGCCACCAGTAAAATATCCCTTATCCAACAAAACCGTGTTTTCCTTTTCCCTACACCTAACGTTATAACCCATTTAAAAGCCCTCTTTGATAGTTTATCTTTGGTGCTTACGCCTAGTAGAGGAGGTTTTCGATCCTTTCCCAAGCCTATGGTAATCTATTTGCTATGACAGGTAGTGAGAGATATTATCCGTTTTCATTTATGAGATTTATTTTGATGACACTTGAGAGATGTGAGTATCTAAACACTACTTGTGAGGTGCTAGTTTATAATCTCCGTGCTTATTATGATTAAAGTGGAACGAATATTTGTTGTAATTACTTTTATGTTAGCATTAAATGACCCCTAACTTGTATTTTGATTAGAATAAAAGCGCATTTGCTTGAGGACAAGCAAATCTCAAGTGTAAGGGTATTTGATGAAGCGAAAAGTGTACCGCTTTTAAGGGGCCATTTAAGCCCTAAATCGTATTTATTTGATCAAATATTGCCCTAAATCGTTCCTTTTGTCATTTTAGGTACTTTTGAGGAGAAATCTGGAAAAGGAAGCATTTTGGACGTTTTTGGAGCATAAAAGTGAAGAAAACGACAAAGTCTCAAAATTGTGCTGGAAGTTACCTTTGACGGTGTCAGGATTTACTCCAGACGGCGTCATGGCTTGGCAAGAAAAGGTGGATGTGAAATTTACTCATGATAAGCCAGTGAAAATTGCATGTGAATTCTGACGGCGTCACGCTTTAACCTGATCAAGGGCGTCACGGCTTAATTCAAAGAGGGACGGCGTCACGTTCAAGGTCTGACGGCGTCAAGCCTTGATAAGCCAGAACGGATTTTGGAGAGCTAAAGAGGGACGGCGTCAAGAAGGCCATCCGGGAACCCTAGAAGCGGCGAGGTGACGGCGTCACATCCATAAGGTGACGCCGTCAGATGTAAAAATCTATATATAGTTTTGCAATTCTTTGTCATTAAGAGAGAACTTAGTGTGGAATTTTTGGGAGAAAACCCTAAGACGATTTTAGCATCTTTTTCAAGGCTTTTTGCCTTGAGATCTTCCATGTTACATTGAAGATAAGTTATCAATTAATCATTCAATATGTCTATGTGTTGTTTGATTTTATCTTGTTCTTGTCTTTTGTTTAACATGTTAGGCTAGATTTATCTTGTGTTTGCTTAGATCTAATGAAACCTAGCTATTGATTATTGGTTATTAGTGTGTTATTAGTTGTATTGGATGATTGTTTATCTATGTTAGGCTTAAGAAAACTGGCTAACTTCCTATTCGGTAACTTGCTTGAACGTCTTAAGAAACATGAACCAAATGCGTACTAAAGGTTTTTATGGTTGTATTTAATGCACAAGCGAATTCTAGTGATCCCATGTTAGGAGCTTCCTAGCCGGCTCGACATAGGAGTGAAGTAGGAGCTTGTAGAGTTGGGGAAGTACGTACGCCACCCCACAATTGGTATTAAGGAATACACCCGTCATCCACGCAACTAATACACACTAATCAACCGATAAAAGATAGTTAGGGAGTAAGGAAATCTAAGTGAACACATTTCTCTACACATAAGTTTTCACCAACTTTTTATTTTCAGTTATTTATTTTATTTGCATTGTAGTTATTTGGGTTAGTTGACTAGCAACTAATTCCGCCCACTCCTTCAAACCCGAGATTTTACTTGCTTTCATAAAAATATAAAAACATAAAAAAGAATCTTCCTCAACCCTTAGACCTAATTAGAGTAGTCTTTCATACCTAATGAACACTATTCCCTGTGGAGAACGATCAATCCCCCGTACTTACCACTACACTATACTACATCGGTCAGGTACACTGCCTGGTGGGGTTGTAAGCCTCTTGAGATCCCTCGAGAGGTAAAACCTGCTGTAAGGTTGCAAAACCACGCATCAAATAATATAATAATAATAATAATAATAATAATAATAATAATAATAATAATAATAATAATAATAATAATAATAATAATAATAATAATAATAATAATAATAATAAATAATAATAACGTGTCGATCTAGTAATTTACCTGTTTCCTCCAATCCTCAGGCGTCTGGTTCGCCGGACGCTTATTCTTGATCTTTTCAACTTTCTCAACCCCACCTTGCCGTGTAAAATCTTGCCTTTTGAATTTGTATTTGTTGTCATCGTATCGCTTTCTGAGGTAAGCTTCAATACTTCTGACAATATCGTCTCCATCTGGACCGGCAAGGTGTTCACCGATATCAAAGAAATGCTGCAATAAAATATAATTAAAATAAGGGATAATTATTAAAATGCCCCGGTTGCCCAAGTGCTAAGACTATCCGCCCCGGTTTTACAAAATTCTCCCCTTCGACCAGGGCAACTGATCCGACGGACCACAGGATGCCACGTCACCGACCAAAATACCTCTACTACTGTTGCTACGATGTACATGGGACGTATTGTTTTGTGGGCAACTTTTGATTTTTGGGAAACAAATACATGAACAAAAGGATATTTTGGTCATTTTACGCCTATATTCAACTCATATAAACCATCTGATCTCACAACCCTTCACAACATTCAAATCATATAAACCATCTCACCACCTGACACAACCACCACCTGACGCCTCCTCCACCGGACTCCTTGAATGGGTGAATGGCACATTACACCAGAAGAAGTTATTAAAAGAAGTCTTAATCTTGAAGCAGCAACTACTAGCAGGGATGGTCTAGCTAAGACATTATATTCCCGCTTATTTGACTGGTACTCGAGCCTTTTTTCATAGTATGTTTATCAGTGGGAATTTATTATTGCAACTTCAATCACTACTGTGGTCCTGAATGTGCATGAATATTTTATATCTGCAGGCTAGTAAATAAAATTAATATGTCTATTGGGCAAGATCCGAATTCAAAATCTCTGATTGGTGTTCTTGACATATATGGGTTCGAGATATTCCACCTTCATCAAATCGCACATAAATTGCACCGCCTTAAAATTCCCATTCTTAATATTCCACCTTCATCAAATCGCACATAAATTGCACTGCCTCATTTACACCAATTCATCTTCTTCAACATTCTTCCAACCAAACCCCCAAAAAAAAATCCTAAAAAAATTCATCTCCGTGTTTGTTAGGTTTGTGAAGTTAATCAAAGTGAGACATATATCTCTAAATAATTGAAGTTGACCAGCTACAGGCTAAATTGCTGTCAAAATGTCTTCCCTCTCAACCCACTATAAATACAACACAACCACCTTTATTAATTATCAAGCTCTATTATGGCTACTAATGATTATGCTTTGGTGATTCCCTTGATGATGACCATCTTTTTGGTTTCTTTTGTGTCAGCAGATCCTGACTTGCTTCAAGATGTCTGTGTTGCGGATCTTGCTTCAGGTATGTCATGTTCTTCTCTGGATATATATGATCTTTAAACAATTTGAGCTATAGAAACTGATCCAATAACTTTTGTGTATCAAGTTTTAGATGACCAATTAGATTTTGATTGTTGGTAAAGTTATATGATGTAACTAATTAAAGATAGTCAAAGTTATATGATTTTGTTAAAAGGTGGCATGCGTGTTGAGGACCTACCTGTGTACCCGTCAACTCGTTCTGGGTCGTTACTCAATTTGAATGATCCCAGACTAACAACAGAACCTCAAGAGAGATTACACGGATCAATTTTAGGTATTGGTGGTCCTGGCGAAAAGATTGCTATTTGTGGTGAGGTTGGGTCAGGAAAGTCCACACTTTTATCTGAAATACTTGGAGAAGTTTCGATCATTGAAGGAACTGTAAGTAGTTCAAGCTATTTGAATATCAAATTCTAGACGAATAAAATAGTAATTTTTTATTTACAACATGACTCAATTTCACCCGTTCTTTCGTGGTGGTAGGTCTGTGGAACTTATTAATGTATAATGAATTCGTTTATGCATTTTGAGTAAGCAGAAGATAACACAATAATCAGATAAACCTGGATTAAATGTTTTAAAGTCCTGTATATTTAAAACTTATTATTCTATGTTACAAATAAGCAGTTTGCCTCTAACCAAACACTAAAAATGATTATAAGCGGTACCAAAAAGCAGCATAGAAAGTTTCATTAGCGATCCAAAACACCCTCATAAGTAGAATTCCTCATTTGGAAGTTGAACATCAGTTTCGACAAGTTGCAAAGACTAGTGAGGATGGTGCAAGGGAACTATGAAATAGGTCTCAGTGACAGGCTAGACATGACATAAAGTAACTGATTGATGATTACTGGTGTGTGTTTATGCATGTTTAAATCTTAACTAACCTACCTAGCAACTCAATAAGGATGCCTATGAGTAGAAGCGGATCGAAGAGATGTAGTTACATTTATTATGATGTGAGGTGTGGTGCACATTAAGTACGTGTTGCTTTAGATACAGAAATCAGATCTGTGTCATATTTAATTTTTTATATTCGCCTGTGCACATGTTACACACAAGAATATATTAAACTTTCATCTTTGTTGGGTGCTTAGCTTGTGTTTGTTTTTATTGGACAGAATGCTCCATTGACTGAGCAGCAACAAGCAGCAATAGTTGCACTCACTCATGCGGTTGTCGAGAGACCGTTTCCTTCCAAATTGGTGCGTTTTTGCTTGTACATAACTTTTACTCGATAGTGCATTACATGTATAGCATAATCAATAAAATCATTTACAGTCGCAGGGTAATATATCGAAAGAGAACAATGGGTTATCTGTTTCTACTAAGCCTGGAACTGTAGAAGAATCTGGGCAAATAGACGGCGTTTTGGTCAATACAAACCAGGTACGGAACTTGTAATCCGTCACTGGTGTTTATCAATTTATACTAAAGTATGACAAGCTCGTAGATGCTTTATTTGTAAATTGAATGTTACGGTATTTAACTGAAGACTTAATGGATGCTCATTGATTTTGATACAATTTTACAAATGGTTTACAGATCTTGAAGCAGCAATGAAATCAGAAGTTAGTATTATGTTCTTTTTGCCGTTTTATCGCCTTGTTTGTCTTTATGCTACCACTGGCTACCTCTGGGCATCTGATTTGTATTATTTCGTAGACAGAAGAGAAGTATCAGCAATATGTTAACACCTTAACTGAGAGGATTCAGACATGTGACGGTATCCTGCAGAAGGTATATGTTTCCCTTAGAGCTTGTCACTTTGCCAGTTTCCCAAGTGGAGATTATCGTTCTAATTTTTCCGTGACTACATAGTTGACAGTCAACTTAACCAACCTTATTTTTCAGGTGGATCAAACTCTTGATTTGTTCAACGAGTTACAAATACAGCATCAAGTAGTTGCAACAAAGACTAAAACCCTTCATGATGCGTGCGACAGAATGGTGGGTATTGTTTGTTTTCTCCTCAAATTTATGTGATCAATTATAGTTTTTTCTCTAGTTAAATGGCAAGTTTGTGTATCACTAGTGTTTCTATATTGCAGGTAATAGAGAAGCAAAGATTAATCGAGTTTGCAGATTCCCTTCGCAGTAAGCTCAATTATTTTGATGAATTAGAAATGTAAGTCTGAGTTTTACGAATAACTGTGTGCTTCTTGTAAGATGTCTGAACCTTATTATGCAATGTGGGCCCTTAAAGAGTGCATCTCGTAAGTAAATTGCTCTTACTAGTTCTTCTAATGGATAGTAACATATTAACTTTTACATCTCGTAAGATCACGGAACTTCCCTCCCATCACATTAATTTGTTTAACTTGGTTCCTGATTACTATTCTTATTCAATAATGCATTGATCTTTCTGGTATCTATACCGTACTAGTTCTATACCGTATTACTATTCTTATTCAAACAAGTAGGACTCACCTGCAACCACATTTTCTTCGTTAGCTTAAATTTATACCGTATTAGTTGGACTTTTTTTTTTTTGAACGGCACCGTATTAGTTGGACTAAAAGCTTAAAAAACATTCAAATGCAGGACATTTAAGTATCATGTCTTTTTCACAGGGTGAGGAGTTGAAGAAGACAATCGGAGCTCTTGAGTACATTGAATGTAGTTCAAAAACACAGCTGGTAAGTTTTATTTTGCTTTGATTGATTAGGGGTTTAGTCTATGGTGATGCTGGTGCAGCTTTGACCCGTTTACTTGTGAATGGGTCGGTTGGGTTTCATTTGATCTCAGTCAAGTCAAATTGGCAAATTGAAAATTTTAACTACAAGGGAAATAAGTGAAATTTTTTCATAATCCATATGGCCTTCTTAAAATTTACATAATTACAAAAAAATCTATTATATATTGGGAAAATAAGCTTTCGGGTCAACCACTCAACCCGACCCTGCCATTTTTAACTTTTTAACCTGAACCCGATCTGCACATCTACCTCGAGGGATTTTCTTATGCTAAATAGAGACTGGTTGTTTTTCCCAGAATGTGAAGCAGGTTTTTGATGCTGCCATTAAAGTCGTTCTTGCACCACCAAAGTCAAAGAAAAAGAAGGGAAAGGCTCAAAAGGCTTGCTCAATATTGTGATCAAGATCAAAATAAACAAAACTAGCTGTATTTCAATGTTCTTCTACCGTGAAGCTGTCTTGGATTCATTTCTCATATGTTTGTTAAATTGTATTTTGATCTTTTAAGTACTCGAATATCGTAATGTACTAATCGTGTAGTTTGGCCAAGAATTCATAATTACATTGCTCGTTTTCTTTTCTTGCTGGTTCATTCTAGTTATTTTAACTCCCAAGTTCTTGTTGGCTTTCAATGATCCTCTCTGTTTTCAAGACTTTACAACGAGCAGCAGGAAAATCACATACGATGACAAGTGTTCCCCACTTGCCCAAAAAATACAAAAGTTGCCCAAAAATTACAAAAGTTGCCCAAAAAATACACAAGTTGCCCAACCACTCTATGACCAGCAGCAATGAATACTGCCAGCAGGAACAAAACAAAGCTACCAGCAGGAACCAGTACCAGCAGTAACTAACACTACCAGCAGAAACTGCTTAACACTAACAGCAGCAATGAACTATTACATAAAATATAAAATTCCTAACAACTCTGAATAGTAGCAGCATGATGCTAAGGTTAGCAGCAGAATGACATACCCTCGACCAGATTACATACTCTCGACCACCGAACCTTCTGACTCCAACAGTCAATCAAGCAGCATCTACCTCGACCCTGCCATTTTTAACTTTTTAACTTGAACCCGATCTGCACATCTACCTCGAGGGATTTTCTTATGCTAAGTAGAGACTGGTTGTTTTTCCCAGAATGTGAAGCACAGGTTTTTGATGCTGCCATTAAAGTCGTTCTTACACCCAAATCAGTATCCAGACTCAGTATCCATAATCATAAACAACATCAGTACACTTACATCCAAATCAGTAATCACAGTAGGCATAGGTAACTTTAGTGACAATTTTTCCAAGTCCATGGGTCATAAGCAGCAAAATGGGTCATAGTTGACTGTTATACAGATAAATCACCATGAATTTACATGCTGAAAAGAACAATTTGAAGAAGAAAAAATATAACAATTTATTCGGTTAACATGTTGGGGTACATAGTCTTCTAATTGATTTCAATGTATTTTACACACCTCCATAGGATACCCTTTCATTGACAATTCTCATTCTAAAATTCTCAAATCTCGAAAAAATACATAAAAAATGGATGAAACACAATTCGAAGTAGCTCTAGCGTAACAAAGCTCTCCCACTTCATAGGCGTCGAGAAAAAACCTCCTGTCAGCTGGTGGTATCCATAGCAGAACTTATACTAGCTCCATAGCAGACCTTGTTGCGAGAAGCATAGATTTCAACACGCTTTGCCCTGCTTGCAAATTTTAATGTATTGTGAGTCTCCTCCATATTGCTAGAAGCTGGAGTTATGGTGCAGATGAGCTGGTAGAAAAAATAAAGTTTAGATGAAGTTGAAGGTGGTAAGATTAGAAGGAAAAAAACAAAAAAAACAAGTATTCAACTACTCAGTTCTACCACTTCAATTTAGACTTACTGAAACATGTCCATGGCCACTCAATGAAGACTGTAGTAGGCGCGTAAGCTTGGAATCTCTAAATGGAACATGAGATGCCTTCCCCTCACTTAGCTTTCCGATTACCTGCATGTCCGGTTAAAAAAAAATCACGAATGAAGAATAAATCACATTTCTGGATTAAAAAAAAAATCACGAATGAAGAATAAATCACATTTCTGGATACAGTTGTGAATAACAGAGTATTGGACAAATATATGATAATATGATGTGATTGCCCAGCTTGATGACAAAGATAACACGAGGTGTAACAGATAAACGAAAAGCTCCTAACGATGCTCCTTTGCAATTAGATATGCATGAAATACCACATCTGTGTAAAAGATAATGCTAATAAAGTTTCGAGGAACATCAGTACAAGATCTATAGTGACTTACAGTTCCAAGGGTTAGAAGACTTTTGTTTATGTAGGATCCTTCTTTCCTCCTTAGTCCAGTTGTTTCAGTTTTTGAGCTCTCTGATCCAGCTAGATCAATAAGATTCTAGAGCAATTAAGAGAAAACAATATAAGTGATGCAGCAGCAAATTAATCATGTAAAGAACACTACGAATCAATTATACATACAAACTGAAAGGGATCGCCTCGTCCCTCCAAGAATAAGATTGCCCGCTCCATGCGCATCGCTCCACTAGCTCCACTCACTCCATCATACTCATCACCATGGGCACTGCTTTCAATCATCTGTCAATTCAGATAGCCAAGTTAGATATAGCTTTGTGTGTGGTAGTGAAAACGACTTTCAACAGAGCAAGTATGCTGTTCACGAAAAAATAAAATGTGTCAACATCAATTGGTTACTGGTTTAGTGGAGAACAATAAAGAAAGGGGGAAAATATTTGTTAGGAACATGTTTTATATATTTCAAGTCTTGTTCATTTTGATTTAATGTTGCATGATTAGGACTATATTATTTGTATTTTTGGACCGGTTCAATAGTAGTCCTTGGACCAGTCATCTTATTTAATTTATCCTTATCACATGTAAGGGAATATTCCTAAGAATTATTCCCTCCCAATGCCTATAAATAGAAGGCATGGGAGTCATTCATGTTGTTGGTTTTTCATGTCATATGCGAGAGCTCTGTCCAAGTAACATTCGATATATTGAAAGCCGACCACATTTCTTATTCTTCTTCTTCTTATTCTTTTATCTTATTTAGTAGTGCTTATTAGCTTATTTCTTTCATCTCATACGTAGCTTAATAGAGTAGTAGTACGAGTTCTTAGTTGTCTTATTGAGTGTGTGTTTGAGATTTAGTCGTGACCTACAAGTGGTATCATACGCCAAGGGATAATTAGGATTACGTGTTTGAGTCATTAAGTATTCTTAATTACGTTGGTTTTATAGATCTAGTAAGGTTTTTTGTTCAAATATTCACGTTAAACTCTTGATTTGTGTTGCAAAGTTACTTTGATATCGTTGAAATTTCAATCATCTTCATCGAATTTCATTTTCTAAACGTTAACAAGCTTAATATTTATTAAATCTAGTGGTTACTAATCGTTTAAAGTAAAAAACAATCGGGATTTTTGGTTATTTGGACGATTTGGGATAATCCATATTTTTAGCGATTGGAAAAAGTTGATGAAAAGTGAGATTTTCGGTTTCTGAGTGAACTTCGACAAGTTAGGGTTTCATCGCAGTTGAAGGGTTTTTATCGCAGTTGCAATCAAGATAACTTAGGGTTTCATCGCAGTTTGAATCAAGAAAGATTAGGGTTTCATCGCATTTGGGAAATCTTCAATTATCGCATTTGGGACTCAGTATTAGACTTTCTTGTATTAGAAAGTAGTAATACTTCGACTTAGTTGCTTCTCTTCTCTTGTACAAGAGTTGAGAATTTATCGAATTTGGATTTGTGATAAATCTATCGCACTTGCCATAAATCATCGCAGTTTGATATATTATCTTATCGCTGTTGGATACTTTATCGCAGTTTGCAATAAATTATCGCACTTCAAGATAACATATTTAACTTGTCATTATTTATCGCACTTGATAGTTTTATCGCACTTTCTACTTCGTTATCGCTATTGAAGGTTATCGCACTTGGTATATTGTCCTTATCGCAGTTGATGAACTGATCTTATCGCACTTGGTGAACTGTTATCGCACTTGGTTATCGCAGTTGGTGTATTTTCCTATCGCATTTGGTGAATAGTACTTTATCGCATTTGAACAAAATCTCTAGATTTCTAAACCAACTTAACCTACATCATCAACACATATCTTAATTATCTTAAAAGATCCAGATATGTCTCAACCACCTCATTTCAATTACTACTACCAGCTATAGCAACATCCACAACAACAACAGCAATTTCACCCTCAGTATCAACAATAACAAGCATTCGTACAACAACATCAATTTCTCTCTCCACCACAAGTGTCCCCACAACAGATCATGCAACAGAATCAACAACTGCAGAATTATTCATCCTACTCCAGAGAACCTCATTGGTTTAACAAGATGTGTGAGGCAATTAGTAGTCAGCAATCACGTCATGAAGCTGGAAGTCAAGAAACTCCACCAATGTTAACTCCGGGTAACTACGTGCAATGGGCTAGTAGATTCCTCAGATTCGTTGAACTGAAAAAACCTCATGGTATCTATCTCAAGAAAGTTATTGAAGAAGGACCATATCCTATTCCAGCTACTGTTGTTCTAGCAACTACAGAGCGAGAAGAAACAACCACTCCCATTCCTGTTGCAAATTACACAACTGAGCAAACATTACAACAAGAAGCAAACCAATTGGCTATGTCTTTCATACTTCAAGGGATTCCCAATCCTATCTATCGAAGTATTGATGCTCAAAAGACAGCCAAAGATATGTGGGAACATGTTCATCTTCTCATGGAAGGAACAGAGTTAAACCAGGAAGATCTTGAGTCTAAATTGTATATGGAGTACACCCACTTCATCATGGAACCAGGGGAAACCATTGAATCTTACTATCACCGTTTCACCAACATTATCAATGACCTTGATCGTCATGATATAAAGTTACCAAAGATTGCTGTCAACTCAAAATTCCTTGGATGTCTTGGTCCTGAATGGCAAAAGTATGCAACTTTTGTAAGGCAGACAAAGAAAATTGGTGATGTCAAATATGGACTCATGTATGATTACCTCAGACAACATCAATCAGAAGTGGATAAAGAAATTGCAGCACGAGGAGGTTTCACACCCGCACCAACATCAAACTCACTTGCTCTCGTTGCTCAATCTAACTTCTCTTTACCACACCAGGAATTTGGCCACTCATCGTTTCAACCAAGTCCTCCACCCCAACCTCATAATCAAATCATTCCTTATGAAGCACCACAACCATACTCTGATAACCAGCTGGTTCCATACAACAACACCGATTCAATGCTGTACTCAAATGCAGATTATGATGAAGAAGAGGATGCTTTCAACTCTCTTAATGAAGCATTTGGATTGATTGCTAACGCATTTGGAAGATTCACCAAATCCAACAACCGTCTTCGTTCATCTTCAAATACCAGGAATCAGGCAGTTGTTCATGATGGCAGAGTTGAAATTCAAAATAGGTCTTTAGGCAGATATGGTTCGGGAAATCGAGGAGATGGTACTCAAAGGGTTCAGTCAGGAGGAAATAGGTTCAATACTGCAGGGGCAAACAGAAACAGTATGGGGAATGCTCAGAGAGGAAATTCGAATGTTGGGAATGTTCAGAGAGGCATTGTAAATACGTCTATCACATGTTATAACTGTGGGGGGAACGGTCACATGGCAAATGCTTGTCCGAAGCCAAGAACAATGGGCAGTGCTTATCACAAAGAGGCTCTTTTGATGGCATTCAAAGATGAAAAAGCTGCTGGAAGGTTGACTCAAAATGATCAAAGTTTTATGGCTAATGTGGAATCAGATGATGAAATGGAAGATTTAGAGGCAAATGCTGCAGTCATGCTTATCGCTAATATGCAAGAAATGAACATCTCCAAGTCAGGCCCGGTATATGATACCGATGGTCTTTCTCAGGTACCTGATTCTACATGTCTTATCCATGAAATTGCTTTACCAGCTGCATCTTCATCTACAAATGAAACATTTGATCAACATGATTCTTTCTCATCAACATTCGATGATCAAATCAACACGGTTGTATCATTTGATGATGATGATACCGTTGTTTCATTTGATGATCCCATTGATGATGACAATTGTGATCATATTAATCAAACAGATCCTTTGACTGATCAAGATTCGGAATTACAGGCCTTGTTATTGACCACCCAGTCACAAATAGAAAAATGCAATGACATCAATCAGAAGCTCAAAGATAAAATTGCATTGTTAACAAAGGATAATGAGTGCTACCAACAACAACTTTCGGGATATCTTAAACAAGATAAACGTGAAAAAGGTTTTGAAATAGCTTTTCAACAAGAATACGTAAAAGTTCAAAATCTAGAAAGTCAAGTTCGTGAGCTAACCGTAGCCAAAGCTGAGCTTCTCTCTCAAAAAGAAAAGGATCAATTTGAATTCAAAAAACAAATTGATGCTTTAAATTCTGAGTTGTTAAAAACTCAATCTGAGTTTTCTGCATCTCAGAAGGATCTTCTTGAAGAAAAGCAAGCCACTAGGAAACGTGTTGACTACTATCTTGATCAAATTCTGGATTTGGAAACCAAACTCAAAGAATTTCAAAACGTTGTGTATAAAACGGGTAATTCTGTAACGCAAATTCAAAAGAATGTTGTGAAACCGAGTTCTAAAGGAGTAAGTTTTGCACTTGGAAGTGACACACCCCGTAATTTACACAAAGCACTTATAAACAATCCTAAGTTGTACAATGCAACATTTCTGTTAGATGATACCTTTCAACGTGTTGTTATGTACTCTGTTGATGAAGAAACTGAGTTTGTTGCTAACAAGATTGAGGGTCGATCAGATTCACAAACAAAATTTTCAAAGATACATTATGATTATAATGCACGACCTCATTTGAGCAAATCATTTGTTCCTCCTAAGGACCATCCAGAACAAACGTTAACATACACAAACATAAGTGCTCCTTCGTCTACAACTTCTGTTCCCACGACTGCTGTCCATTTCAAAGATTGTCTGACAGAGGATCTTGCTGATCCACAAATGCCTCCAAAATGTCGGGTTCTTCGATATTTTGAGACATTTATGGACGACATTTCTCGTTTGGAGAGTGAAATTGAGTTTAGTTCTCAAATTCCTATCTCATCTTTTCTTTCTCCTGTTCAAAAAGAAAAGAAAGAGATTCTTCAAAAGAAAATTCTTCCTCATGTCAGAAATCTGAAAAAATGCGCAACAAAATGGGAAGAGGAGTTACAAACGGAAGTTGCATCTATGCAAACCATTTTCAAAGCTAAAGATGACAAAATTCAACGTCAAAAACATCAAAAGAAATTTTTAGCAAAAGAAAATGATCGACTCTTGGAAAAAGTTTTGTGTTATGACGTGGTGTCTGTGATTATGAATTCGCTCTATGAATCTGGTAATGCTTTGCTTGTGAATGATCATGCTGTGGATAGTAAGTTGTTGCGTATGGAGATTGATAATCTGATACATGAGAATGAGATTCTTCGACAGCTCAATAATGATGTGGAAAACAAAGCTTTTAATCTTCAAAAACGGCTTGACTGGTGTCAAAAACAGAGTGTTGAATTTGAACTTAAATTTCAACATCTTATAGCATCTTTATCATTTCAAAACAGTCACGTTCCTGAAAAGTTTAAGGAAACAAAAGCTTTTTTAAGAATTAAATTGTTTGAAAATGAAAAGGAACTGGATGACATTCTTCAAAACCGAAATGACACAGTCCGCCTTAATCGAAAATTAGATTCTCAAAATCAAGAGTTCCAACACATCATTATTGATTTGAAGAAGAAAATCAGAGTTTTAGACACAGGAAAAACAAATGTTCATAAAATTGCCCCAGGGATGTATGTCATAGACAAAGCTCACACCCAAGCATCTGATGTGACCACTAATTCAGCTACTTGTACTTCCACAGGACTAGAAACCACACCTAAGGTCAGCCATTCCAAGACTCACAAGAAACAGAGGAAGAATAGAGTCAAGAAACCTAAGATGAAGTTATCTCAGTCTGAAGAAGTTCCAGTTAGTAGTTTGAATAAGAAAAATGTAACATCAGGAATAGAATTGCACTTATCTGAGTCTAGTTCTAAGATTGATGTAACAAATGCTGAATCTTTAAATGTTAATGAAGATGTTTTGGTTGATGCTACTTGTGTTTTTTGTCGTAATAGCATACTATCTGGTGATCATACAAAATGTGTTGCTAAAACTCTGCTGACTAAGAGAAAGAAACGAAATAGTGGCGCTTCCTCTAGGCTTAAAACCTGTACAAAGTCCATTTTAGGAATGCCCCCACTAGATCTTTCTGAGGAGAAAATAGAAAAGCCCAAATCCAAGACTACAAAGTCACCTAGTGCATTCCTTAGGAAAAAGGCAGAGACTAGTTGGACCTGGCAACGTTGGTTACAGAACACTTTTGATTTTAAATGGTTACCTAAAGTACTAACCTCTTGTGTAACTAACCCAGCGGATCCAACCGTTATCAATTCTCCACCTGTTTCCAATGATTGTGATGCAGGTGATTCAAATCGTCCTTTGGATTGTTGATAGCGGGTGCTCCCGACATATGACCGGCAATCTCAAACTTCTTCAGAACTTCATTGCTAAGTTTATCGGAACGGTCAGATTCGGGAATGATCACTTCGCTGCAATTATGGGCTATGGGGATTACATTAATGGGAACATCGAAATCAGCCGTGTGTACTATGTTGAAGGCCTTGGTCATAATTTGTTCTCCGTGGGACAATTCTGCGATGGAGACTTGGAAGTAGCTTTCAGGGAGAAAACTTGCTTTATTCGTGATCTTCAAGGCAACGACCTCATGAAAGGGAAACGCGGAACCAGTTTGTATACTATCTCCCTTGAAGGAATGACTGCCTCTACTCCTATTTGTTTACTCTCCAAGGCTCATCCCACAAAGGCTTGGTTATGGCACAAAAGACTGTCTCATCTCAATTTTAAAACCATCACTGACCTTGCCAAGAAGAAATTAGTTGACGGTCTTCCAAAATTCAGATATGCCAAGGATCACTTGTGCTCTGCTTGTGAACAAGGGAAAAGTCATCGTGCTCATTTTCCTCCCAAAACAGAACACAACACAGACCATGTCCTACAACTGCTTCATATGGATTTGTGTGGTCCGATGCGAGTTCAGAGTATTAACGGGAAGAAGTATATCCTGGTAATAGTTGATGACTACTCAAGATGGACTTGGGTCTATTTTCTGCGGACTAAAGATCAAGTTCCTTCTATCCTCATCACGTTTCTCACAAAGATTCAAGTTCAAGTCCGCAACACCGTTCGCATCATCAGAACAGACAACGGGACTGAATTTAAGAATCAAATCATTCGGGAATTCACTGAGAAACAGGGTATTGTTCATCAGACTTCAATAGCTCGCACTCCAGAACAAAATGCTGTAGTTGAAAGACGAAACCGTACGCTCGTGGAAGCAGCTCGAACTATGTTGATCAATGCTCAATTACCGGATTATCTTTGGGCTGAAGCTGTCAATACTGCTTGTTATACTCAAAATCGTGCCATGATCACCAAAAGACACAACAAAACACCATATGAGCTTATACAAGGAAGAAAACCAAACATCAACTATTTTCACGTCTTTGGAGCATTGTGTTATCCGAAGAATGATAAAGATGATCTTGGTAAACTTAAGGCTAAAGCAGATATTGGGATTTTTGTTGGATACTGTGAAAACTCCAAGGGATATCGAATTTGGAATCGTCGGACTGGGGAAATTCAAGAGACCATACACGCTAATTTTGATGAACTCACTGAAATGGCTTCTGAGCAAGACCGCTTGGAACCCGTAAACAACCGTCTTAACTTCCCTGAATCTTCGGCTGCACCCCTACCTTTCAACAGGAAGGATCTGGAAGATTTGTTTGCACCAATGTTTGATGACGTTCGTGTTACTAGTGCATCAGATGCTTCCACCAGTTCCGCTGCTCAACATGTCATACCACAAGCACCTGATCCATCAGCATCTACCTCTACCGTAGTTGCTGCCGATGCACCACAACCTGAACAATCATCATCAATGGAGACAACACCTCAACCTGCAGTTGAAGATTCATCCCCCACTTCTAATCAGGTTTCCACACCATCAGATTATGACGGGAACGCATTCTTCAATCCATTTGCTCCACCACCAACCATTCCAGAATCAGGAGAATCCTCCTCGAGCAATATGGACCCGTCAGATCATCCTCACAACATTCAACATTTTCCATCCACCCACAAATGGACAAGAGATCATCCTTTGGTAAACATAATTGGCAATCCTAACAATCCAGTCCTCACAAGACAAAAACTTCATTCAGACAGTGAACATTGCATGTATGCACTCACTGTTTGTCAATCTGAACCTAAAAACATCAAAGAAGCCCTTACCTACGACAATTGGATTGAATCCATGCAAGAGGAGTTGGAACAATTCAAACGTTTGGAAGTTTGGGAATTAGTTGAAAGACCAGATGGAGTTTATGTGGTTGGATTGAAATGGATTTGGAAAAACAAGCTAGGTGCAGATGGTACAGTGATTCGTAACAAGACCCGACTGGTAGCAAAAGGATACAGCCAAGAAGAGGGTATTGACTTCGAAGAATCGTTTGCTCCAGTAGCTCGGATTGAGGCAGTTAGAATGTTTCTGGCATACGCAGCCCACAAGAATATCACAGTCTATCAGATGGATGTGTCACAACAAGAAGGCTTCGTGGATCCAGATCATCCTAACCATGTATATCGGCTTAAGAAAGCCCTTTACGGCCTTAAACAAGCCCCGAGGGCATGGTACGATAAACTGTCCGCATTTCTCCTTGCTAATCATTTTACCATTGGAACTGTTGACCCGACTTTATTTATACAAACACACGGGGACGACATTCTCATCGTACAAATTTATGTGGATGATATTATTTTTGGTTCAACCAATAAAAAATATTCAAACGCTTTTTCTAAACTAATGAAACAAAACTTTGAGATGTCTATGATGGGTGAACTTTCTTTCTTTCTAGGATTGCAAGTTCATCAATCACCCCGTGGTATATTTCTAAGTCAGTCAAAATATGCTCAGGAAATCCTGAAAAAGCATGGTATGACCAGCTGTGACACCTATGATACCCCAATGTCCTCCTCATCCCCGAAGCTAGATGCTGACATCCATGGGACACTCATTGATCCTACGAAGTATCGTAGTATCATTGGCTCGATCATGTATCTCACAGCTAGCAGACCGGATGTTGTATTTGCCACATATCTTTGCTCCCGATATCAGTCTAGACCAACTGAACGGCATTTGTCAGCCGTTAAAAGAATCCTTAGATACATAAAGGGAACCATTAACTTGGGAATCTGGTATCCAAAGGATTCTGGGTTTGAACTTGTTGCATTTTCAGACGCTGACCATGCAGGATGCTTAGACACACGCAAGAGTACATCAGGGGGAGTTCAATTCTTGGGTGACAAGCTCGTCTCTTGGCAATCAAAGAAACAAGACTGCACCTCACTGTCTTCAACAGAATCTGAATATGTAGCCATGTCTGCTTGTTGTGCTCAAGTCATCTGGATGAGATCACAACTAATGGACTACGGTTACACATTCAACAAGATTCCGATGTATTGCGACTCCAAGAGTGCCATTGCCATTTCATGCAACACAGTCCAGCATTCGAAGTCCAAGCATATTGATCTCCGGTATCATTTCATCAAGGAACACGTGGAAAAGGGAACTGTTGAATTATACTTTGTGGGAACTGAACACCAACTGGCGGATCTGTTCACAAAAGCCTTGCCTCATGCAAGATTTGTGGATCTGGTTCACCGGATTGGTATGAGATGTTTGACGCCAAACGATTTGGAAAAATTTCTTAAAAACAAATAAATGCGTCAAATATCCAAACTATCTTTGTAAATATATTAAAAAAAAAAAAAAAAAAAAAAAAATGCAAGTACAATCCCTCATCCAACACGGTGTTTATTTTTTACAATGTCCATCATTATTTTTAACACGTGTTGAGGGGGAGATAATTTTTTCCACAAGTTTTAAATTGTACTTGCATATTTTCAGAAATTGTAGTGCAATTTGGTGATATGATTTTTTTTGCCTTAGATGTACAAAAGTGAGACTAAGTGTTAGCTTGATGGTGGTATAGGACTTAGTGTTTAAAATAATCAAGGTTAGGGGGCTAAATGTGTAAAACATGCAAAGTTAAACTAATAGATATAAAAGTCAAGAAAAATTAATAACCGCAGTTATTACACCTGCCATCTTCACCAACCGAATTTAATTCACCCCTCCTTCCATCATCAACGGCTATCATTAAATCTGCAAATCCGCTCAAGTTATTCATAATTTGTGAGTGATCTTATGTTTAGAATGTTATTATAAAAGATGGTTTTGAACGATATCATGATCCAACGGTTCGAATATTCAAAATTGCAAAATTTAGTTCTAGGTTTTGCGTTAAAATTGGGGATTCTTGATTTAGAGTGTTTGAGTGATTAATGATTGTACGATAATGTTTTTACAATGTTAGTTAACCTATATTGCATGCTTACTCACACCCAGAAACCACAATTTAGTCTAATCGAATATTAGGGTTTAAGCAACGATTTGGGGAAAACCTTGTGAATGTATTATTGGATAATCTGTTGGTTGGAAAGATGTTATTTGATGTTTAATTGAATAATGCTATGCTTGATTTGTACCCAGAAAACATTGTATGTGAATCGATTGAATGTTAGGGTTTATGAAGAACATGGACACTAGCAGCTTGATTTATGCGTATTTGTGGTTTGTTTATGTTATAACTTAGCCAAAATACTCATAATAGTCATCTAAGATGTTTGTGTAAATCTGTGGACATAAATCAAGAGTTAAAATTAAGAATTAAGCGAATGTTCATCGACAAATATGCTCGTAAACTCTTGTATAAGAGTTTATCGAAGTTGGCCAAAATTATCGCAGTTGGGATAGTTATCGCAGTTGGGATAATTATCGCAGTTGGGATAATTATCGCAGTTAAGATTTTTATCTTGATTGTCTTAATTATCGTGATTGTTATAATTATCGCAGTTGGATAATTATCGCAGTTGAATAATTATCGCAGTTGAGCTATTTATCTCAGTTGAGCTAATTATCGCAGTTGGGATGATTATCGCAGTTGAGATGATTATCGCAGTTGGATAATTATTTCAATTAAGATACTTATCTTGATTGAATGATTATCGCAGTTGTCATAATTATCGCAGTTGACAATAATTATCGCAGTTGACAATAATTATCGCAGTTGACATAATTTATCGCAATTGTGATCTGATATAACATTTTGCTCAATTTCCTTAAGTATATCCTTTATACTTATCAAAATTAATCAAAATTTTATAGAACTTGGCTAGTTTTTTGATAAATTCTTTAACCAAGCACGTAACAAACAATCATTAATACAATAGGATGCTATGTGTTGTTCTTAAAAACTAACAATTTTTTCTAACAAACATGCATTCTGTATATTTGTATATGATTGTTGATTCAGAAACACATCAATGGCATCTTCCCAACAACAACCACTTCCTGCTCTTACCAAAGAAGAAGTCTTTCCTCGTGGGTATACTCTGGAAATAGGGAAGAACAATTCACGGGTAGAATTGGACAAGATCAAATGTTCTTATCCAAGTTGTCAGATTGCTGTAGAGATTCTCAAAGCTCACAAATGCAGGGATATTCTTGACAGTTCAGACACCATTCCAGAGCTATATATTCATCAATTCTGGGATACCTTCACTAAGAGCAATGATGACAAGTACTTTACTTGCACACTGGATCGGAAGAAAATCAGAGTTACACCTGCTACACTCAGAAAAGCCTTGAAACTTCCAGAGGCACCTGAAGCTGCTGCCCGATTCCACCCAACACCTTCAGAGTCAGAGGTCATGCAATTCCTGGAAGATATTGGTTATGATGTTCAACCTGATACACCATTAACCACAATCTCCAAGGTTAATGCCAGATACATTCCTCAACCCTGGAGGACTATCTTCTTCATCATAACACATTCAATAACTGGAAGAGATAGTGGGTTTGAGCATCCAAGACTGTCTCATCTTCAAGTCTTGTGGGGATTTCTAAACCAAGAACCTATTGACTTTGCTGCTCTTATTTGGGACGACATAATGTACTTACAGCGTAAAATTTTCAAGAAAATCCCATTTGTTCGATTCACCAAAGTTCTTATTAGCTATCTACTTGATCAACATGAAGACCTTGATAAGCGTCCTACAGATCAAGAAGTTCATGAGTATAGCATGGATAAAACATTGGGTAAAGTTTATTTCCCAAAAGAAAGCACGCGAAAGCAAGGTTCAAGGTTGCCAGAATTTTTGATGCCTGATGAGGTCAAAGAAACAAAAGCTTATCATGATTACGACAAAGCATACCAAGAACGTCGTGTGGGTCTTGCCAAGATGGTTGAAGAATCTAGATCTTCAAAGACTCATTCAAAAGGTAAGACAAAGACAGGAAGTGCCTCAAGTGTCTCTAAACCAAAAGAAAAACATCCAAGAAAAACATTCATCAAGAGAAGAGTACCCAGTAAACCACAGCCAAAGCCTGAACCGAATAGAATCGTTGATGAAGATACAGAATCCAACTCTGAATCATCTGAATCTGAAGAAGAACACATCTTTATGACTGAGGAAGAAGCTGAATTTCACAATAAGATCTCTAAGGAAAATGCTCAAAAACAAAGTCTCAAATCATTAAAAGAAGATGAAGAGCGTAGAGCAAAGAGAGTATTGGAACAACAGATGGAGTACGAAAGAACACATGGAGTTGGAGGATCACAAACTGTTCCTAAAGAAGCCATGACCCAAGATGATCCGGTTAATCAACCCGGTGGGTCTGGAGCTGAATCAACAAAGGTCTCTTCACAGCAAACAAGTTCGGTTAATCAACCCGACTTGGGAGCACCAACTCAGGAGGAAAAGGAAAAAGATCAGGATAGCAACATTGTTTTATCTGATAAGGATATTTCTGATTCCATGTTTGATGACAATCCCGAGGAACAAACACGTAATGATGATAATGAAGATTGGAACTTAGAAGAAGAAAAAGACATTCTAGGAGACCAAACAACTAAAGCAGCCAAAGATCTTGAGGAAGCAGCTAAACAGGAAGAAGAAAGGAAACGTAAGGAGGAGGCTCAAGCTAACCTGGAAGCAGATAGCTACCTTCGTTCTCACACTCCAACACCTCCTCCTTCCCCTCCAAAGGACACAAAAGAATCTAATCTGGCTATGGTCGTTCATAACCCACAACAGCAGCAAGAACAACCACAAGTTCAGTCCTCGACTGCTTCTTCACCCAAGACACCTCCTGGGTCACCGCCGAAGAATCCAACACCTCCACCCTCACCTCAAAAGGAATCAAATACTCAATCTGATGATCCAATCCCTTCTCTCACTCCATCATCCTCGCGATCTTCATCACCAAAATCAAAATCAAAAGCATCAGTTTCTGAAGATATTCTTAAGGCCTACAAAGGAAAGAGCAAGAGAAGAATCGTCCATGTTACGAAAGTTGAGGTTGTGACTCCTGCAGCAAAGAAACTCAAAAGGGCAGTAAAGAGAGCACAAGCACAACGAGACAACCAAGCTACAACTAAATTGGCTGAAATGGAAGACTTAGTCAAGAAGTTGTCTCAAAAAATGGAAGAAATGCAGGAAAGCAAGAAGCAGATAGATGAATTCCTTGGTTTCAACATCAAAGATCATATGACACGCAAGGCAAAGAAATTTGTTAAGCAATTTCTTCCTGATCTTCAGCAAAACATAAATGAACACATTGATGCACAACTTGACGAAAAGATCAAAGAAGCTGTCTCTTCTTCTTCCCACTCCAAACCACTTCCAGAACTCACCACTGAATATATTGAGCTTGTGCTTCTCGATCGACTCTTTGAAATCACCTCTCCTTCTCCCGAAGAAATTAACCTGATGGCAGCTCTTAAAGCACATATTGAGAAGAAATCATGCAAGGAAACTGCCGACAAAGGAAAACGAATTCGAGAGGATGATGAGGATGATCAGGACCCTAAACCCGAACAAAAGAAACATAAAGGCGGGTCAGGGATTCACATTAAGGAGCCAACTGGACACAAACCATCATCTCAACCTCCTAAACATCAATCCTCTGGTCCCACTAAAACCGAACATCATCATGAGCAGTTTACAACTGAAGATATGGAATTCCAGCCACAAGATGATCAACCTCATTCACCATCATCATCACCAAAACCAAAGCCATCCAAGTCCAAGCCTTCACACAGCAAAAAGTCTTCTACTGGACCAGCTGTTGTCACATGGCTGGATAATGATACGGATGAGCTAGGAAATGACTGGTTCGATCATTTAGCAAGTGCTCAAGTTCAGATTGACGAAGCTTCTCGAGTTGAAGACAGCACCTTTGCTGTAACTCAAGAGATTAAGAGAAGTCTTAACATTAAGAAGATGACCAAAAGAGAACTTCGTCGGATCAAGAATGATGCTTTCCTTCTTCTGAAAAACAAATCCAATAGCGCAGCAGAACTCGAAAATCACCTTGAAAACATTGCACGGGCAATGTCAAGTGACTTCGACTGGGCTAGTCCAGACGTCGTCAGGAAAGTTGGCAAGAATCAACCATTCATCACTGATTGGACCAAGCCACTGACCGTGATACGAAGACATCATCACTCGGAAATACCCTTTCAAATGTTCTTCAACAAAGATCTGGAACTTCTAAAGAATGGAGCTCAAGGGACGACAAAGTACGCCACATCTATCACTTTCACACCAGCCGCTCATTACACACAATCAGCCATTGAAGAAGCAGCCATTAACAGCAATCTGTTTGTTAAAAGGCTCATCAAATATGATCGTGATGTAGAGCTGGGGATTCATCACTGGTACTCTAAAAGACAAAGCTGGTACAAGTACAAACTTGTCCTCCAGAAATCAAAAGAACCAGTTTACAGTGATCTCAGAATATTGGCCGTCATCAACGTAAGCGGATCTAGAAGATGCGATTATATATTTCTAGAAGAGATCACAGTAAGAAGAATCGATAACAATCTTTACAAATTCTCTGAGGCGGATTTTCCTGATCTAAATCTAAATGATATCGAAGACATGTATCTGATGAAGGTCCAAGGCAAATTGCAGCATCTGACCAACAAGCTTCGATATGCACTTAGTACTTCCCTCTGTCATTACATCAGGAGAACCATCATCAAAGAACGTGTAGAAGATCTCCAGCTTGGTGTGGAAAGTTATCAGACTCATCTTAACCTTGTTGAACCACAGTTTCTTCTAAACAGCAAAAAGGACCCTCAGTACACCATGCTACATCGTCCAACCTTTGGGTTCGTCTACAGAAGCACAACTGATTTTCATCGTTTCATGGCACTCAATGAGATTCATAAGTTTTGCGACGATACATTAAAGGGTGTACGAGATGGGCTAGCCAATAGAGTTCGAGATTCGATGTTGGAAAAATTGAGAAGATGGAATTCAAAGGAGCTGCGACAAGTCAAGGAATTTATTCGGAAGATGGACGAACGGTTATACCATAGGGATCAGATGAGGAGGCTAGAGAGCTATGTTGGGGGTCGTCCGCCATTCGCCATCAGACTATTTCAGCGTACTGACCCAGTGTTCACAACTTTTGGTAAAGGTGGATGATGTAAGAATCAACTCTCAAATTTCATCATATCATTCTTCTTTCCCTAATTGGCCTGTACATTACGGTTTGTGCACACATAACAGTGTACAACCCGGACCTCAAAGAAAGGACCCTGAGGTACGCTTCAGTGCCTCAATCCTGAAAAAGGAGCGAAAGCTTCTTACTTATGAGTAGAATTAAAATCAGAATGTTTTCCAATGTTTTTTAAACATTCTGCTCATAAGGACAAATATTCCCTTGTTAAGGGGGAGTATTTGAAAATATAATCTTTGTTCAAAGAATTATAAATGTTCTTGAAATTCTTCCCTAAAACTCAAAAACAGCATATTTTAATCATAAACGTTTTCCAAAAACATCATGAGTATGCTATTTTTGAGGGGGAGAAGAAAAAGATGATTAAAATATGATGTATCATTTGCTGGAATCTTGTGTGCTCAAACTCAGAATTGACCCTCGAATTGACGAATAGGAAAGTCAGTAGTCGAAAGGACATGTCCCGGACGGGTAATAATTTCAAGCCAGTTTATCTGGTGATGTAAGCGTGTCTCGCAAAGGACGTGTCTGAGTAGAATGTACCGATTTCGAGCGATAATCTTTGAATATGATCTGGACGGGTAATAATTTCAAGCCAGTCTAACTGGTGATGTAAGCGTGTCTCGCAACGATCAGGTTCATTGAAAGTCAATCAATTCAAAAGTGCCAACTCTTTCCGGCATGTGCAAATTTCAAAATTCATTACTTATGCACACATGTTAAGGGGGAGTACTTCTGAAAATCATCAAACTCTCAAGGTGTCAACAAAATGTCTTTACAATTATCGACACTTTGAGAGATTTTTCAATGGTTTTGGTTTATGGCATCATTAGGATAGTCATGGAGTTATAAGGTGACTAAGGTTAGGGAAAACCGTCCTATGATCCGCCAGAGCCGGAGGGATCTACCCAAGGACAATACAAATAGTTTAGAACTAGAAAGTCCTAGGTATGATATAAAAAGGAGAAAAATGAATGAACGGAGAAAGAAGGGGTTGAAGAATTAAAAAGAAAAGCAAAGAAAAGGGTGAAAAGAAATAGCCCTCCATTTGTTCAACCTTAGGGCAGACACCGGGTTCAATTCATAATCTACTGGTTGATGAGCATCACCGGTATTGAAGACTAAAGACGTCATGGACCCAGTGACGCACTAATAAACCTTCTTAGCCACTCAAGTGTCTCTCAAAAGACATTTGTTTCATTCACACGGAGAACCCTTCATAATCTATCGACCTCTCATTACGAGAGTGTTGATATTGAAAAGGAGGCAATCTGCTCCATGCCTCCGATGACCAAACAAATGTGCACTGATTGAGTCTAGAGCCATGAGATTCATAAAAAGATCTCTTAGGTACACTTAGTATTACTCTGTTGTTCTACATCATGGGCAGCAGATGTAAAATTAAGAAAGTGTCCTTCGCAGATCTTAGCAATCTGCCAAGAACATTCATGAGAGAAGTCACAATTGTGATTATCAATGATTGAATGGAAATCCTGCCAGAGCAACATCAAACAACTCTGTCAGCAGGTCACTTTGGTAACTCCTTATGGGTTACGCTTAGTGTTTGCTCCAAACGGTCTACAGTCGTGGGGTGATCTCCAGCGACTCACTGAATCGTGGGTGCACTTCGGTGTGTTCGTGTAATCCCTTTCGGGGGAATCCGGTTCAGAACGGTCTGGGTTAGGATTTGAGAAAGTCTTCACACTATGCTGTTGATGATCTCAAATCTAAGCCTGTAAGTACCGGTTGGTTCGTGCTGATGCTGCTGTTGCTGCTGCTGCTGCTGCTGAGGAGCTGGAGTTCGACCATCAAGACTCCATCATGTTCATATCTTGAAGTAATGTTTTCACAAAGACTCAGTAACATCAAAAGTTCAAAATATGATTCAAAAACAAGACAAAGACATATGAGCATGATGGAGAAGACGAAAAGACGTTGGAGATTGGCAGAAAGAGACAACATCATATCATCATTAAACAAGAACAAAGAAACAAAGATTATACAGACGTCAGAAGCCCAAGAAGCAAAGAAGACGTCAAGCAACATTGATGATCAAGACTTAGGGGGAGATTGTTAGGAACATGTTTTATATATTTCAAGTCTTGTTCATTTTGATTTAATGTTGCATGATTAGGACTATATTATTTGTATTTTTGGACCGGTTCAATAGTAGTCCTTGGACCGGTCATCTTATTTAATTTATCCTTATCACATGTAAGGGAATATTCCTAAGAATTATTCCCCTCCCAATGCCTATAAATAGAAGGCATGGGAGTCATTCATGTTGTTGGTTTTTCATGTCATATGCGAGAGCTCTGTCCAAGTAACATTCGATATATTGAAAGCCGACCACATTTCTTATTCTTCTTCTTCTTATTCTTTTATCTTATTTAGTAGTGCTTATTAGCTTATTTCTTTCATCTCATACGTAGCTTAATAGAGTAGTAGTACGAGTTCTTAGTTGTCTTATTGAGTGTGTGTTTGAGATTTAGTCGTGACCTACAATATTACACAGTCAGAATCAACCACATACAAGTTTTTATGGATTTGTTTGAGATAACTAACTGCCACTACAGGAACTAAAGAAAGAACTGTGAGGGTACTATAATGAACATAAAAGCAGACATTGGACATCTACGTACAAAAAAACAGAGGCAGAATATAAACAGCTTAACGAAGAACTAAGATTAAAGTTACAATAAGCTGTATAATAAGTACATACCAACGTAAAAATCGTGTGACTTCGGCTACAAAGCAAATTAAAATTATTAGAACCAACATGGCGGTGCTCTGCAACAGAGTAGACAACAGAAGCTGGAGATTACATACATGCATATATATATATATATATATATATATATATATATATATATATATATATATATATATATATATATATATATATATATATATATATATATATATATATATATATATGAACAAAAATCAATGCATAGACACACAGTTAGATGCAGCAGTACCTTCACCAGCAGAAATAAAAGAAAGGGCATGCCCAGGATATAAGACAACTTCTTCCTTTATGCCCTCAACATATGTACCCTACGAAAGATAAGCACGTGCTTTAGCAAATAACGGTAACTTTCAAATCTCAAACACCCATTTGGTGCTGGGCAGTTTTATAAAAAGTGAGAGCCAGAGCTAGACAAACAAGTGACATTTTAGCACTCCATCACCTTTTACAAAACATAAAAGGTTAACAGAAAAATATAAATACAATTGCTTTTAGGTTATCGAGCATACAAGAAATAACTTTGTGACATAGGTCCTTTTGAGTTATTACTCCATTGTTTGTACATTGACCCTCCAAAAATGACGTTATCATAAAAGTTGACATTAACAGTCTCTGTCCCAGAAAGCTTTTTTTTTTTTTTTTTTTTTTTTTTTTTTTTTTTTTTTTTTTTATAGCAAAGATGCACCCTTTTAAGACCCTCACTCTCAATCTCCCAAGTGTTTGTGAAGCAATTATTCATCCTGCACTTTCAAAAGCATCAGGACTTTGTCATAAAGACATAAAGAGGAATGGTAAGTGAAGGGACACTTTAAAGACTTTCTCGATAAGTATCCTAAAAAAATTATATATCTTAAAAATAAGTATTAAAAAGGGGTATGATCAACAAATTTTTTTTATGTACCTGCATTCTTTTAGATGAAAGAAGGCATCCGAACTCGATGTCAACAACACTATGCATGTATCAACCTGCCACGCACATAAGAACACTATGTAATATGTATGTATCAACCTGCCACACACATTAGATAGCACTGACTTTAAAGCCCAAATACTTTAGATGCGAATGATGTATTACAGATGTAGTTATAGAACAAAATAAAAAAGGGATAATTACTAAAATGTCCCGGTTGCCCAAGTGCTAAGCCTATCAGACCCGATCTCACAAAATTCTCCCCTTAGACCAGGGCAACTTATCCAACCAACCACAGGATGCCACGTCACCGACTAAAATACGTAGTTTATTTTGGGCAACTTTTGATTTTTGGGCAACCGTATATTGTACGAGTGGTTTTTTGGTCATTTTACAAATTATTCACTGTTTAAGTATACTATCTCTATCTCTTATAACACAGAACAATACCAATTAAATCTACCATCACCCTCTTTATAAAACCATCACCAATTAAATCTGACACACTAACTATAAATCCCTCCCCACCGCAATCCCCACCATCACCACCGAATCCCCACCATAAACAGTATTAGTAGTGATTGATGATGGGTGGTGTTGTTTTTTCAGATTTTAATGATACATGGATGTTCTTTATGAGGAGAAGTTTATGAGGGATAAACCCTAAAAGATGGTTTGTGTGTTCTACTCTTATGATGCAACTAGGTTTAGCTAAAGCATATAAAGTTCCGAGGAAAGTTATCCCGCCTTATTTACAAACAAAGGGACCATGTACATTGCCGCTACATGTTACATGGAAGAAACTAGAGATTTAGGCCCTCTTGGAGTTTCGGAAAGTGAGCCATCCATCCACCTTTTTAGCATCTCCAGAGCAGCCTTGGGTTGATCCATAGGAACCATATGACCAGCATCATGAACCTGTTTTGACATTGTAACATACCCATCAATGACATGTTACTCGATTCCATATTAGAAAGCCAAACAAAAAGAGTTCCAAATATCAGTGAATTTGCTAGTGAGGAGACAATTTGAATATGAAAGCATTACTTCAAGATTCAGATATTTAATCAGATCTTTTGTAACATGAGATGGAAGGGGTACAGCATAACTTAATGGGACTTTTTGATGAATAAAACTTGGTCGAGAGATCTCAAAGAAAAATGTTAAACAATATAACATTAGACGCTTTTCCAGATTTTAATTGTAGCTTTCTACACGAAACCGAATTAATCTATTGACACATAGTTTATAATATATGGTTAATTCATCAAAAGTATATTGGCCTAAATTCCACAAATATTGTAACATGGACCCAAACTACTGCCATCAATTATTTGTAGTAATAATAGAAGATGGATGAATAGGCAACTCCGACATAAGAAATCCCAGAGAAAAAATAATGCAATTTTCGTCAACGTACAATGACGAATGTCTTAAATGATGATATTTTTGGTGTTAGTACCCTTTTAAAACAAACTCATAATATTTTGGTCTCAAATATCAGGAGCATGATTTGCTTTTGTTTTTTCCCTTGACTATGTTGTGAGAAAATTGAAGAAACTAGTGATACTTTAGAGGCAGCAAATGTACAGATAAATGGGTTGATACAGGTTAAGCTTTATTCTAACGGGTAACATGAAACAGCTAAATCAAAAAACGAGTCAGCATTTTATCCTATTTGGCACGCTAACAGTTCACAGAAGATATTTAAGTTTATAATTTTTTAGACAAGATGTGCTTCAATTCTACCCACCCACCCATTTTCAACCTCTGATAGTAGGAGGAATAATCGATTGAGTACAGCATACCTTGAGGAAACTGAGTGGACCATAGCTCTTAAGTAAGCCTGCTTCAGATCCATCTACTTCGAAGGGAGCTTCAGACAATGCATTGAACTATTCCTTACCATTCCATTCCATAGCATGAACCCATCTCGAATTACCTATTCTCCCAAAAAATTTACAAGCAAAAATAAATAAAAATCACAATATAAAATTTAAAGTAAATATACTGTCCGATAAGCACTAACCAAGCCAGTTACAGATGACATCATATTCTCCAGCGTACACAAGCATCTTAATCCCATCTTCAAGAAGTTCGGGAATACCAGCTTCAAGGTTTCTCATCCAGTCCACAAGCATAGCTGTGTACACAGTTGTACTACATGATACAAACTCTATATCTCCAACACCAAGAGCTTGTCTAACAAATTTCTTGTTTAGGAGTGTCTCCATGTCTGAGAAATCGTAGCACAAACAAGCAAAACTCCTCCCCCTCCCCCATTACCCACATTCCCATCCTTTTCACTTTTTCGGCTCGTTTCGGGGTGGAATAAAACTGGGAGGCCATCGGATACTGTCTTACTATCCTGGGAGATGGTTTTAAGCAAATAAAGTAGGGCCCACTTATTTTGAACAGACCCAGGACCAGTTTTATTACTAAATTTGGAATAGAGATCTGCAAAAGATAAAGCATCGGATAATTTACCTTGTTTAACTAAAAGGGATTTGATTGATAAAGCAATTGAGGATTCATCTGGGGTTATTGAAGGGGACATACGGCTGGTTAAGATACGTGTGGCGTATTTGATTGTGTTAGGGTTAGGGTTTGGTGTCAGACGGTGGATTAGTTCGGTTATTAGATCTCCGACGCGGTGGTCGGAGGAGGAGGACATGGTAGTTTACGGCGGCGATGTGAGTGAGTGAAGTGAAGGGTGGTGTTTGGTTTGATTTGATTTTGGTGAGTGAAATGCTTTTGATTTTGGTCCAGTCCGTCTGGTTTTTAGTAGTTTGAGTAATATGTGAAATGACAAAAAAACCATCCGTATAGTATACGGTTGCCCAAAAAATAAAGGTTGCCCAAAAAGCAATACTGCCATGTGTCACCATCTCATGCAAGCCGACGTATTATACTCGTTGCCCTGGTCTAAGGGGAGAATTTTGTAAGATCGGGGCGGATAGTCTTAGCACTTGGGCAACCGGGGCATTTTAGTAATTATCCCTTAAAATAAATATACAAATTTAAATAAACAGACAAATTTAAATAAATAAACACATTTAAAATAAATAAACACAATAATTAAAAAAATAAAAGATAAAAAAACTTACGTGGAGCTGGTTAACGATGTGGGCCTTGGTGGTCTCGGGAACCTTATCCCACGAATCGTAATGCATGGGAATTGATTCCCGTAATAACGTCCCGACCATGTTGGAGAACCACGAAGAGTGATCGCCAACATGCTCCCACATCCCTTTTGCGTTCTTCCGGAATCTGATCGATACCGGACGACCAGTCTCATTCCTCATTTGGTGGAGTTTCGCGTTCTTTGTGGGACCACGCACCACCTTCCCGCCTTTGCCAATTTTGGCATTGGGCTTGGGAGGTCTGGAATTAGACCCTGCAAGTAATCAAATTCAAGTGATGATGACATAAAATAACAAGTTATCAATTTCAAATAATGATCAAGTTTAATTAAAATAATCGAGAAATTCTTACGCTGACAGTTAGTGCCTATCCTCCTCGAGGGACCACGGGGTGGCTCATTACCTCCATCGTCACCGTGGCTCCTAGCCACAACATCTGCCATCTGTAAACGTACTAGTACAAGAACATACCAAATACATTATCAAACGTATACCAAATGAAAACATAATAAGCTTATCAAACGTATACCAAATACTCAAAAATAAGCAAACCCAAACACCCCTTTGTGGGCTGCTGTTTGGTCAGCATAAACCAAACGCCCCTTGTGGGCTGCTGTTAACCAAACGCACCCTTTCGGGGCTGAAAAATAAGCAATCCAAACACCCCTTTGGTGCAGAAAATAAGCAAACCCAAACACCCCTTTGTGGGCTGCTGTTTGGACAACATAAACCAAGCGGCCCTTGTGGGCTGCTGTTAACCAAACGCACCTTTTCGGCCACCGCCGGAACCTATTTGTGGGCTGTTGTTAACTGCAAATATCTATATTTGTCCCTAAACTGTTTTCTAGTGACTAGCATTTCCATTGGGCATTACATAACATTTGCAATGAGTTTTCTACGTTTGGCGTTAACTGTTACTAAGTTTGGATTTTGTAGGACAAATAGACAAAGAAATCTTCAAAGAAGTTATCAAATAAGTTTTAAGCAAATAGTTATAATCCATTTACATAGTGACATTTTCAAAGTATGTTATCAATGAATCTTTTTATTCAAATATAAAAGCACAGTTATGTATTTTGCTAATTTGTAAATTTTGTAATATTAATCGGAATAACAACCACATCCCATGGGGCTTCCTGTTAAACCGAACCAACAAGCAAACCCCCGTGGGTGGTTTGATCCGAGAACAAAAAAACACCGTATGTGGGTTCTGTGTGCACCGAAACAACAAACACAAACAACCCGCTCCTGGTGGACACTAGTTAATCGCCACACAAAACAAGTAAAATGAGCTCGTAAACTAATTATTAGGACTAAATATGCAAACATAAAAAAATGCCACACTTGTGGTCTTTTGTTGAATCCAAGAGCAGCAAACACCCCCTTGTAGGTCGTTGCTGCTGAACCGAGAGCAAAAACAACCTACCTGTGTAAACCTTAACTGCTTACAACTAAGTACAACCTCTAACCACACGCATGCGACTCTACACTAATCACTCCTATGCGACTCTAAAGCGAAACAATACGCAAAGCAGTCGGGTCTGCTATAATCCGCAAGACAACATTATGCTAAGTTGCTAACGCTAAAAGCAACAATAAGGTTTATAGAAAGAAAAAAAACCTTATTGTGGTCTTACTGTGGCCAAGGCTGTGGTCTCGACAACAACTGGTCTCAGTCTCGGTCTCAACAGGCAGTCTCGGTCTCAACAGAGAGCTAAAAAAAATACATAAACACAAATTAATGACTATAAACTTTTGGCGGCGACATGTCCCCGGTACAAACATAAACACCAAAAAAAAATTAAACACAAATTAATCACTATAAACCTGTGGTCTCGGCTTCGGTTCTCGGCTTCGGATCTCGGCTTCGAGTCTCGGCTTCGGTTCTCAGCAGCACCTGTACCCAAAAAAATAAATAAATAAATAAATAACAAAAAACATAATACACATATATCAAAAATTAACATATTGCAAAAATTAACACATATCAAAAAATTAACATATATAAAAAAATAACAAAAATCAAGAAATTAAAAAAATTATCGCATGGGTTTTGTAAACGAGAGGGATAAAGGAAGAAAAGAGATGAGAAAAAGAAAGAATTAATCGATGAGAGGGGAGAAAGAGATACATCGTGCACAGTGGTGCGAGTGTGGGTGTATTGTGGTGGAGATGATGGTGCTGTGGTGGTGGTGGAGATGGTGGTGCTGTTGTGGTGCTGTGGTGGTGAGATTAGTGGTATTGGTGGAGATGGTGGTGCTGTAGATCGATCAAGAGGAAGACGATGGTATGACATTTTTTTTTTTTTTTTTTTTTTTTTTTTTTTTTTTTTTTACTAAGTGTAAAGCAGATTTGTTAATAAATGAGGTTAGGTTTTGGCTATTACATTCGGCGGGGACATGTCCCCGCTAAAAGAAAATTTGTCTTTTAGCTAGCCTTTTGGCGGGAACAAGTCCCCGCTAAAAGTTTTTACCACTCGCCAAAAACTTTGGCGGGGTAAAGTAAATGCGAAGAGGGAAAAATAAATTTTTTGGTGAAATCTTGTCCCCGCCGAAAAAAGTTAAAAAAAAAACAAAAAAAACAAAAAACAAACTCTTTTATATCATTTTAACTAACTCAAATCAATATTAAATCTTTTAAATTTAATTAAATTTTTTCTAAATCATCTTTAATTAATTTAAAACTTTTTAAAATTATTTACATCACTTTTACCTAATAAAGTTAAATCATTTATACTTAATTTAAATCATTTAAAATTATTTTTAAAACATTTTAATTAAGTTAAATCACTACTAAATCATTTAAATTTAATTTAAATATTTTGTAAATCATCTTTAATTGATTTAAAATTTTTTAAAATTATTTACATCATTTTTAACTAAGTTAAGTCATTTATACTTAATTTACATCATTTTTAACTAAGTTAAACAAATGAGTTGATATGATATGGTTGCACACAAGATATTAAACGAATGAGTTGAAATGATATGGTTGTACACGAGATGTTAAACGAATGAGTCGAGATGATATGGTTGTACACGAGATGTTAAACGAATGAGCCGAGATGATATGGTTGTACATGAGATGTTAAACGAATGAGTCAAGATAATATGGATGTACACGAGATGTTAAACGAATGAGCCGAGATGATATGGATGTACTCGAGATGTTAAACGAATGAGCCGAGATGATATGGTTATACATGAGATGTTAAACGAATGAGCCGAGATGATATGGTTGTACACGAGATGTTAAACGAATGAGCCGAGATGATATGGTTGTACACGAGATGTTAAACGAATTAGTCGAGATGATATGGTTGTACACGAGATGTTAAACGAATGAGCCGAGATGATATGGTTGTACATGAGATGTTAAACGAATGAGCCGAGATGATATGGTTGTACATGAGATGTTAAACGAATGAGTCGAGATGATATGGTTGTACACGAGATGTTAAACGAATGAGTCGAGATGATATGGTTGTACACGAGATGTTAAACGAATGAGTCGAGATGATATGGTTGTACACGAGATGTTAAACGAATGAGCCGAGATGATATGGTTGTACACGAGATGTTAAACGAATGAGTCGATATGATATGGTTATACATGAGATGTTAAACGAATGAGCCGAGATGAAATGGTTTTACATGAGATGTTAAACGAATGAGTCAAGATGATATGGATTTACACGAGATGTTAAACGAATGAGCCGAGATGATATGGATGTACACGAGATGTTAAACGAATGAGCCGAGATGATATGGTTGTACATGAGATGTTAAACGAACGAGCCGAGATGATATGGTTGTACACGAGATGTTAAACGAATGAGCCGAGATGATATGGTTGTACACGAGATGTTAAACGAATGAGTCGAGATGATATGGTTGTACACGAGATGTTAAATGAATGAGCCGAGATGATATGGTTGTACACGAGATGTTAAACGAATGAGCCGAGATGATTTGGTTGTACATGAGATGTTAAACGAATGAGTCGAGATGATATGGTTGTACACGAGATGTTAAACGAATGAGTCGAGATGATATGGTTGTACACGAGATGTTAAACGAATGAGTCGAGATGATATGGTTGTATACGAGATGTTAAACGAATGAGCTGAGATGATATGGTTGTACATGAGATGTTAAACGAATGAGCCGAGGTGATATGTTTGTACACGAGATGTTAAACGAATGAGTCGAGATGATATGGTTGTACATGAGATGTAAAACGAATGAGTCGAGATGATATGGTTGTACACGAGATGTTAAACGAATGAGTCGAGATGATATGGTTGTACACGAGATGTTAAACGAATGAGCCGAGATGATATGGTTGTACATGAGATGTTAAACGAATGAGCCGAGATGATATGTTTGTACACGAGATGTTAAACGAATGAGTCGAGATGATATTGTTGTACATGAGATGTAAAACGAATGAGTCGAGATGATATGGTTGTACACGAGATGTTAAACGAATGAGTCGAGATGATATGGTTGTACACGAGATGTTAAACGAATGAGCCGAGATGATATGGTTGTACATGAGATGCTAAACGAATGAGTCGAGATGATATGGTTGTACACGAGAGAGGTTTGTATCTGATTTTTTATTAGTATAAATACAAATGTAACTATGTAAGCTTTGGTCTTTATCGTTTGGATGTGTGTGTTTTTAGGTTGAATTGAATCAGAAAGATGGAATAGATGTGTACAACTTCCTTAACTTGGTTAGAGGAATATCATACATATTCAATGAGTGTCTAGGTGGTGATCTCGACTACACAATTGCATTAAAGAAAATTTAGCTTTTAGGTTACTCCGTATTAATTATCTTCGTTCATTCTATATCACACAACTTCTATTGTCTTCTTTCTTCTACTGCACAAACATATTGGCGCCAACACTTCCCACCAAAATATTGGTGCCAACACTTTCCACCAAAATATTGGCGCCAAAACTTCCCACCAAAAGCCAGCAGATCTGCTTTATCCTCACAAACACATTATATACACTCTTATCCTCAAAACCACTCAACCTCACAACCTCTTATCTTCACACCAATTTCAAAACTTGAGATGCAGCAATATAATCCTTTTATGTGTTCTTGTGGAACAAGAAATATAAAACTAAGAAAATCACATAAAAAAGATACATTTGGATGGGGATATTATTCATATCCTCTTTCGAAGGTGAACAATCATACATTTCTTATTTATGTAAATATACAAACAATCATAACATTTCCTTATTTATGTAACAGCCAAGAGAAAAAGATTATGAATGTGGATATTTTATGTGGAAGAGTGAATTTGATGACCGGTTACGAGTAATCTCTTCTGCTTCAACATCTCAAGGTGATTGATCTGCACCAACAGAGTGCTCAAACTGTAATGCCAAAGATCTTAGGATAAACATGCTGGAATCACAAAAACAGGTGCTAGAGACAAGAGTAAGGATGCTGGAGGCAAGACTTGAAATGGCAACGAATCCCGACGACCACGACCACGCATGTCAGTCGGTTGCAATACTCTGTGAGCTGTTAGGTGACTTGGACAATCTTCATATGTAGTGTTGGTGTTGTTGTTGTTGTTGTTGTTGTTGTTGTTGTTGTTGTTGTTGTTGTTGTTGTTGTTGTTTAATAAAATGTTGTTGTTGTTGTGAAAACTTAAGTATTTCACGAGGCTTCTTTAACAGCCGTCGTGCACCTTCATTAGCGGTGGTGATCTACCTATGCAACTCATCATTGACTCATAACCCTATACCACCCTTAAACCTCATTTCACTCTCACTTCAGTACTTGCCACCACTCCATCACCATCATTACAAACCTTTCTATCTTCTCATATCATCTCTCACACACGCAAATTCATAGTTTCACTAGACCAACGTCAACTAAACCCTTCCGGCGTATAACCAGCCATTGTTATGTGTGTTTTTGTGGGAATTAACGATTTGGTTATTTGTGTTTTGCCGATTTGAGGATGATCGGTTAGGTTATATATAAGTAAAATTTTGGCGGGATAGATTGGCGCCAACACTTTTGGCGGGGACATGTCCCCGCCAAAAGCTAATATCAATAGTAGAAAATATTGGTGGGATAAAGCTAAGGAGGGAAAAATGGATAACACTTTCGGCGGGGACATGTCTCCGCCAAAAAACTGCACTACTAGAAAAATAGCCTTTAATGACACCTAATTTATGACACACGCATCAATAATGACAAGCAAAAATGAAGGTCATAAAAAAACTGTCATAACTTATAAAATTTGAAGCTAGATGACACGCAATTTTTAGTGTCATAAAATTCGTGTCATATCTCAAATTTTTTATAAGGACTTATAACCCAGACACTCATTCTATTTCTCTCTTCTCCCTGAGTCCCTGCCAAATAACACACACACACAAAACACTCCTCTCTGTTTGTTCGATGACTCCACCACCGCCTTCGACCACTTCCTCATCAATCGTCGGAACCTCCATCGATCTAGAGCTACAATCATGGATAGGGGAAAACCCAATCCATCGCCACAAAGACTTTCCATCACCACCGCCGTCGACCACTTCCCCATCCCCCCGTTCGAATCGCCGGCACCTCCATCGATAGATATAAAAGAAAAAGAAAACGGGGCTTCCAAATATATTCATTGTTAAAACACGCCCTAAAAGTTAAAAAACCCTAATATACCGACTCCACCAAGCAGCAGCAGCAGCAAGCAACCAACCTATGAGTTATTTTCTCTCCTTTTCATTTTATTTTAATTTAATTTAATTTTTATTATAAATTTGCTTTAAGTCGCATTATTATTATTATTATTCATTATGCTTTGGGGGTTTCGATTAAACTTTTGAATTTTTAATTTGCTTTCGCTGTAAGCTTTTTAATTAAACTTAGTTACTCTATGTTTGATTCGATTGTTTAGGTTTGACTTAGGGTTTCGATTTCGTTGACTTACTTTCTAGATCTGCTTTTTGTTATTGAGCTGATTTATGAGATTTAGTTAGGTATGGTATTGTGTGTTTGGCTGTTAGGATTTGAAGCGATGTAGTTAGTTAGGAGTTGTTTGTTTTCGTGATTAGTGGAGATGCCGGTCACGATATTTTGTTCGACGAAAGTCATAAGTTCACTGGTAAAAATATGTCTAAATGAGTAATAAAATTAGCATTTGAAGCGATGTAGTTAGATATTTCGATATTTTGTTTGAGGAAAATTATAAGTTAATATGTAAAAGTTTGCCTAAATATCGGTCGTTTGATAGGAGGTGCCGATGTTGGTATTTTGTTTGTGGAGGCTCATAATTGTTTGGCATAGTATGTGTAAGTGTCGGGGCGTTTGTGCTAGGATCATGAATTACTTGCGGACCGTAATAATAGTATGCGTAAATGTCGGTCAGTTGTGCTTGAATTATGAATTTGATGTAAACTCTAAATCGTAGAGGTATTAATTACTATGGTCCCACTTTTTTATGTAAATGTCTTATCTGCTTAGTGCAGTAAATGTGTTTCGTTAAGTTGTGTTTATGTATTCTCATCATCATGTGCCTCTTCTAATCTTCTTAACAAAGTAAGAGTAATTATGCCTGATCGATATTTTGTAATTTCAGTCCACCTGTTAGGCGAGCCAGTGCAAATGTGGTGAGTATCATTGCAAAGTATGCCGTCCCTACTGGAGAATGGCCAGATTTGCTACCATTTTTGTTCCAGTGCAGTCAGAGTGCACAGGAAGACCATAGAGAGGTGCTTTATTTTATTTATTAATATTTCAACATTACTTAAATTGTATCAACTTCAGTAGACTTTCAGATAGTACCTGAAGATTGGATGTATACATATGTGATTGCTGCAATCTTCAGTTTCCTTTTCACTATCCAGCAGCATATACTTTGTGTTCCTTGAATGACGATAACAATTGTATAATTTTCTATGAACTAGGTGGCGTTGATATTGTTCAGCTCCTTAACTGAGACAATTGGCGAATCCTTCAAACCATATTTTGCCGATTTACAGGGCGGTTGGTTCATTTATAGAGTTCACGAATGATGAAGATGAAGTGGTAAGTCTGCTTTTTGCTCGGTTGCCTCATTCAATCATTGTGATCTGTAAGGCTGTACTAGTTGCTTTATCATTTTTTCAGTTTTTACTATGAGCTGTAACATTACAATTACTTTAACTTAGAAAAAAACCTGTTTTCTAAATGACCTGTCATACGTACTCAAATTTGTTGTCTTCGTTGAGCTGATTAGTTCAAAATTCTTATGGAAATTTATTATTAATATACGTTTGTTTTCTAAAACTCACACTTTCTCTTGTTTTTCTGTCAGTGAATCTTGGAAGAAGTGTTTTTTTGGGACATGAAGAATCGTCTTCCCCGAAGTATCACAACACTTGAGTGGGAGAACAGGGGATGGGTCAAGACAACCATCTGAGCTCGAGTTGCAGCAAGCTTTCCATCAGGGTAAGCACATTGCTACTGTCGCCAAGAAACTCAAGGGAAGCCCGTGATGTGCATCTAACTCACTGAAACAATGTCAAGCTAGATACAATTAGGTTACCTGTTACTAACTTGTGGTTGTATGAAACACATTGTTTTGATATATATGAAATTCGCTCTTTTGCTATTTGTGTATTTATTTGTATTATGAGATTAACTGTTATTTAATGTGTGGATATTAGTAATTTTATAAAAAATATTTTTTTTAAAAAAATTTGAACCATGACACGCAAAAAAGGCGTCATAAAAGTGTGTCGTAAAAGTGTGTCATAAAAGCGTGTCATAAATTTATGACGCGCGAAATGCGTGTCATAAAGCTTTATGACGGGTCGATTTATGACACCAAAAAGCGTGTCATCTGACCCCTTTTATGACACGCAATGCGCGTCATTAAAAGCCTTTTTTCTAGTAGTGCTGGTACTGTGCATCTAAACTTTTGGCGGGGACGTGTCCCCGCTAAAAGTAAGGGCGGGAAAAAAAATCCGGGAATAATTAAGAGTTACTAGTTTTGTCAAATTTTGCCAAATATGAAAAACTTGTCCCCGCCAAAAAATTACGTTGAAAATTTAGTAAACGGTTAGCGAGATAGTGTGCCCGCTCAGCGTTGTTTTTGTCGGTTAGCGACTTTCGGCTGGGACATGGACGTCCCCGCCGAAAGCTTCCTCCCCCGTCGTCCCCGCCAAAAAATTACGTTGAAAATTTAGTAAACGGTCAGCGAGATAGTGTGTCAGCTCAGCGTTTTTTTGTCGTTTAGCGACTTTCGGCGGGGACATGGGCGTCCCCGCCGAAAGCTTCCTCCCCCGTCTTACATTTTGTTGTGGTGTGTGTGTGTGCAACTGAACTTGGTTTAATGAAGATTATAAAAAAACCACTTATTCAGTTATCATAAATTCACATACGATATTTGACACACTTTGATATTTTGTAAATTGTGGGTATCACAATTGCCAACTCCTTTAATTGCCAAACGTATTAAAAAAACAAAAATGTTTGTGTCTGTTTGAGAGTTAAATCATTATCTTTTATACAAGTTTTTAATATACGATTACCTGCGCATAACGGCTACGTCGTATAAGAGCCTTAATTTGTGTGTGCAATTTATTTTATGTATACGACCAAAAATTTTAAAACAAAATTGAGCTAATTATGACCAAATCATATATCAATTTTTAGTTTATTGGCTAATCAAATGACTCTATATTGTTATGTGACAAAACCGAGCTTTTTGATTCATCAAATTTGATTTTTTATCTCCAAAATCTGTTTAATTTTTTATGTTATTACAGTAAGATACACTCCATAAATAAAGCCTTGCGTGACAGTCGGTTTGTCAATATTGACATATAAACGCACAAACCACAATATATATACAAAACATAAACAACCCTTAACTTAACCATCCTTTATTCATCGATCATAAACCCTAACTTGAAGTTCTACCTATTCAATGGCTGAAGAATGCTGTCGTAAGATATCGGCCAACACCACCACTACCGTAAGTTCTTTTCATTCTTATACTATTTCATATAAGTTATTTTATAGTGTTTCATATTCAGTAGGGTTAGCTAGTTTACAATGAATAAATTTCATAAACAGGTTATCACCAAAACTTTACTTGATGCCGCACACAATGGTTTCAAGAACGGAAACTTCGTTTGTTCACCGTTGTCCCTGGATGTCGCATTGGGAATGTTGACTGTGGGAGCAGAAGGCAAAACTTTGAAACAGTTATTAGGGTTTCTTAGACATGGAAGCATCAACCAGTTTCTTTCAGAATCACCAAGTTCAAAACTTTTAGCAAAGAGTTTATCGAACCAAAACAATCTTGAATTCAGTTTAGTGAATGGTGTTTGGGTAGACGAAAGTGTTAAACTTCAATCTTATTACCAAACAGTTCTTGAAACTGTTTACAAAACACAAGCCACATATGTGGACTTTATAGACAAGGTGAAGCTTAATGAAGCAGTTGAAGAAATGAATTTATGGGTAACGAAGGAAACTAAGGTTTGATGCCTTCTATTGTTGAAACGAGTGATATTAAGGGAAATAGCTTTATGGTGTTGCTGAATGTTAGTTTATAGACATAAAATAGTAGTCGTGTGTTAGGATCGAACTCAAGATCACGGGATTACACACATTACGTATGAGAACTAATTATTAATAATTAGATATAAAATGTTATATTTGATTATTAATTGTCACAAAAGAAATAACGGACGTTAGTATTTAACGGAAAGTGACTAACGGTCATTAAGTAAAATAAGGAAAGGACTAAGATGTAATTTAGTAGCCAAGAAGGATCCGGAATCACCTCCTTATTGAGGGTGCCGATCGGTTTGGTTAGGGATTAGGGTTTCCTAATCCTAATCCAACTTGGACTACAAGTTTCTATTGCCTATAAAAGCAAACTCAAGGTTTAGGTTTTTGGTTGACTCTTGTGCACTAGCTAAACCTAAGTTTTCTTTTTCTCCTTTGTTCCATTCGATCGACTTTTCCCCCTCCTAAGGGATCGGCCGATTTTTGTAAAACAAAATAAGTTTTGGTTTTTACTTTGTGATTAAATAACTTGCATATTGTTAGTTCTGTTTAGTGCGTGTGTACAAGAACGTGGTATAATCACATCATTGATTATATCTTGGATTGAATTGCAAAACTTGGTAAGGGGCAATTCCAATAATCCTATTAACCCAATTAGGGTTCTTCATAATCCATATTGCTCAAGTTGATTCTTGTTCGGGCTAGAATCATAAGGTATGTTCACTTTAAGTTTTAGTTAATTAATTATATGTTGTATGTATCCTAATTGTTTCCGCTATATGACTTTGATGATTTGGTTATTAAATATGAATGTCATGATGTTAAAATTACAACAGTGGCATCAAGAGCCGTTATAACATGTAATTAATTACTAAAATCACATAAAAAACGAATCTTGATTGAGTTTATACATGTTTTTTTATTAATTTAGGGTTATGAAAATCGAAACCCTAATTATTTGGGTCGATTGACTTAAAAATTTTTTTTAGGGTTTGAGATTTGTAATTAATTTGATTAGAAACCCTAGGTTTAAAACATGATTATGTGAAGTAAAGTGATCCTGTGTGCAATATGCTAATTGTTAGGTAGAATCCATGCAAACGTGCATGTTTGGCTTGGATTCATGATTGTTTTTATTTGTTTTCACATGTAAGTTAATTAATAGATGTCGAATTGGGGAAGACTCCAATTAAATTAAGTAATCAATTATGTGCAACGTGGTTTAAATTTGATTAAGACTTACGCAACCAAACTTGTTTGGTGTATGTGATCCATTGGGTACAATGAGCCCGAAAATCAATGGGAGTCTTAATTAAATTTAGACATAATTAAAACCTAGATTGATTATTAATAGGATATTGAATTAATTTGCATGTGGCTACATGTTTTTCATAATTAATTGTTAAGTTATGTGTTATTATTTAGTTGTTTTTTTTATGTTAAAATTACTTGTTTGTTTAATTGTAAAGACATGTTTAAGCAAAGGGTATTTTTTTTTTAAATAAAAGTAAAACGGACTAAATAATGGTGAAACATAAGTAATAAATTATGAATCTTGCAAAGTCTTATGTGCCGATAGTGGTTCGCTTCGCACGGTAATTTGCTCCCAGGCGAGACTAGCAAGATTATACTTTATTACATAATTTTTAAGACTAAAGTCAAAAACTTTTAATTGATTGATGATTTTTTGCATCAATAGTTGAACGGCGGACCTAGTTTGACAAACTATAAGGTGGGTATAAGGTTGGTTTCGCATTAAATTGTGGCCTTAAAGAGACTCCATTCTGTCTCTCCGCTTGCTTGTGCGTCAAATTAGACTTACCAAGTAACACTATTATTATATGCAAAATCATCTTAAGGGTGAATTGACCTCAATTCCACGCGCCAATTTTGTGGTAATTATCCGAATAACTTGGGTCTTTTGACTCATGCAGCAGTAGGATATAGTGGGCGATAATTGTAGGTAATTCTTTAATTGGTGAACCCAATACCTCTATTAAAACTTTGTTGATGGAAATCTTAGCTTAAAAATTGATAAAAAGGTTTTGAAAAACTATGTGATACGAAGATGTATGCATGCTTCTTCGTACATATTTTGATTGACACATCAAAATTTATTACCCTTTAAAATTAAGTCAATGCCATCTAGTTAAAGAACACTTGAAGTTGTTATTTGGTCATGTGAGAGCTTGGACTAAATTTCAATGGAAAGGCAAATTGCATAATCTCATTGCTAGCAGATCAACTGATGTGATGGGATTATGGCAATTTGCAGTTTTTTATTTAGACGACTTAAATTGAGTTAAGTGAGAGCTTGAATTCAAGGCATAAGATGGGATAAAACATGCTTATGTTGGAAATTGTTTGCCAATATAAATCCCATTGATCTAGGAATTGGAAAATTGTTTGCCAATTATTGTACGACAGATTACCTTGTTATATACTTTCATTACTAGGAGATCAACTGATGTAATGAAACTATGATAATTTGGATCCTAGTTTTCAAGAAAGTACTATGGTTATATGAATATTTCCTAGGGTATTTTATTTTCTTGAAATTTTGTATTATCGAAAATACTAATTTGAACTTTCTTCATCTGTAGAAATGGCTCAAATCAATAACACCAATATGAGTTCCGCGTTCAAAGCTTTCTTTGAACGGGAAAAATTGACTGGCACACAGAACTTCAATGATTGGTTTCGTTCTCTGAGGATTGTCCTGCGAGTGCTTGACCAACTTGACTATCTGTACAAGCCTTGTTCTGCTGAACCAGCTGCAGATGCTTCTGATGAAGTAAAAGCAGCATGGAAAACTGAGTATAAAGCAAACAATGATGTGGCTTGTTTGATGTTGGGAGGGATGACACCTGCTCTCACAAAGCAGTTTGAGAATTACTTTCCCATGGACATGCTAAACGAACTCAGGAAGTTGTTTGAAAAACCATCTACTATTGAGATCTATGATTTAATGGAATCTCTGCATGGATTCAAACAGGCAGAAGGTGAACCCGTGGGTGCTTATGTACTGAAAATGAAAGGTTACATGGATCAGTTACAAGCACTAGGCAAAATCTATGAACAAGATATAGCCATTAACTTAATCAATAGATCCCTTTCAAAGGAATTTAGTGGTTTTGTTCGTAACTTCAATATGCATTGCATGGGGAAGACAGTTTCTGAATTGCACTCATTGCTTATTGATTACGAAAAAGGGTTTACCACCAAGGACTACTCCTACGCCCCAGGTACTAGCTATTCAAAAGGGTAGGATTATGTAAGATCCCGCAAAAATCCATCATAATCATACTCGTTAATCAAGGATAAACTCAAGTTACTGTCTAATAAATCCCATTTTTACGGGGGAATTTAAAATTTTTCTCTTATTATTATCATTACCACATTACATTTTCACGACAATTACTGAATAACGACACTGGTTCACGACGGGTATTACGAAACATAAATGTTTCACAAAAACCAATACTTTCACAATTCCCTACTTACACTAATTTTATATCTCACTAAATCACAATATACACTAATTACAAATCTCACTAATTATCACTTAATTTTTCACTAATTACATTTATTTCTCTAATTCTCTACTAGCCAAATGGGCTGAAGTTATATCCGGCCCATCACCATCCCACTATTACACGGTTTCAGCCCAACTCCAAAACCCACGCATTTCTATTATTTCATGCATAACCGACCAGCCACACACCCTCCGAAACGACTCAAGATCTTTCGACTTCTAAACGCAACTCTCGAATATTTTTGCACCATCTCATACACGACCCACTAGACTATTCGAGTACCAAGTTTCAGAAATTTAAGTCGAGTTGTGATATGATTTTGAATACCATTTTGTTTGTCCCATTTCACTCAACCCGTCAAATATAAAAACTCACAAAACGTAACCGTCTTGACCCGCACTTTTCCTACGTTTTCCTAATAATGTTATTAACACATTTTGATGTTCAAAAGATGGTTAGGACTGCAGCATGGGTTGTGTCTCGCTAAACCCACTTGGCACCCGTTTTTATTACAAACCGATCGAATACATATACATGCCAACAACTAAAGACAAGATTTCAAACACTCCCATACCTCCTAATGATTCTAAAGTCAGAAGCATGCACCCTAAATACTGCTCATCCACAGTGACAACATATTATTGAAGTTGAAGTCAATAGAAACGTGTGAGATTTCTTCCTATATCATACCCCTTCTAGCCACTTCACCCTACTCACACTTCACTCACTTTCATCTCACTAGAAACCCTAAACACTCAGCAGCTCCTATCTCTCCTTGGGAAACAAATCGAGTAAGGAAGTAAATACATAAAACGTATTTGAGCTCGCCAAGGCTACTGTCTCTATTCTTGTGTTATCATTCGAACACCACAGCTTCTTCACCACCTTTGAAAGGTGTAGTAAGTGTCTACTTTTCCTCATGCTCTCATTTCCTCACATAGTTTAAGCATCCATGCATCATCTAAATACTTCATTCGAACGTATCATTTATTTTGAATAGGTCATATACGTTCTTTTATTTGAATAGATTGCATGAAACCCACCTGTTTATAACCCTCACTGAGGACGAGTTAAGAATCACACTAGTGCACGTTAGAATACATGCATGCACCCTCTTTTGTTTTTCCCACTCGAACGCATAACACTTTTATATTTTGAAACACACGTTAACTTATTTTGAACCATGTAGAATGTCGAACTCTCTTTTGGGAGTCTCGGCAGTTACCTCACACACACCATTCATACGTTAACATTTCATGCATTATTCGAACATGTACAAGCTTTATATTACACGTACAAACAAAAACTGGGAAAACACTAAATATATACTTCAAGTGTTACACACATTCGAAACAGTTCCAAGAAGCCTTAAAAACGACCCCATAACTTACAATCTATCTTAATAACCACGTTTTATCTTTATACGACCCAAAAGACCCTACTACTAGCTACGTTTTTCGTATAAACATCTTATAAAAATACTCATGTTTCGACCACTCAAAACTGCCAAAGCATCACACGTAAAACTGGTAACTAGCAGACACTTAGAATTTTTACTAAGCACTTTGCTTATTAAAAACAGCCCAAGCCGCCTAGTAAATGACACCATAACTCACGATTCGAATAAAAGACCATGTCTTATTTTTATATGACTCAGTTGACCCCCCAACAAACTACACTTTTCGTATAAACATCATGTTAAAATACTCACGAATCAACCCTTAAAAACAGTCCAAGCTAGTCGCATAAACCATATATGAAAACAACTAAAAACAAATATTGGGCTTAGAGTTGTAGCTCGTTAAGGCCCATTTAAATGAAAAATAAGCTACTGATCGAATAAGATAATAAAATAAGCTTTAATAATCTTAAATAAGCCTCACAAAAAGTCGCGTACCTTTTTCCTCATATTATTTACACTTTGGACTAAAAATGTAACGCGATCTAACTGGAAGGACTGAAACTATCAAACCAAGAAACATGTGGACTGAAGCTGTGAAAACAGTTTATAAAGGACTTAAAGTGACCATTGAATTAACTCCAAGCCTTATATGGACATATGGACAACTTTTGGACTATTATTGGACTTTGGACTTAACGAAGGACTAACGTGTGACGCAAATATAGTTAGGGTAAAAAGTATAAAATCTGAGAAAATACAAAGACCAATTAATTTCACTTGACATTCTTATTTTATTTTCCATTTTTCACCCACCATTTCATATGCATTTTATACTTTTTAGTTATGTATTATCTTCGTTCATTATTAGAAATTTAACGATTTCGATTGCATATCATTTCATCATATTTTGAGGAGATAATATTTTGAGTCGTGTGGCATAAGAATCAAGATAATATCATATATGATATTATATTTTTCTTAACTTGAGGCATTTTAAGCATATCACACTCACATCATCAAATCGTTATACGATTTCTCACTTTCACACTCATCATTAGTTATAAGTCGAATACTTAGATATTCCTCATATCCAGGTCTCGTAGTGAGGACGTTTCCGTGATCATAAGCCTTACTTGATCTTATAATTCCATCTTGTCAGATACACTCCAGGTGAGTCGTGGCCCCTACTTTTAATACTTGTTTTTTTTTATAACTCTTTTGGGGGAGATACATGCTTCAACTGTTTTAAGTATTTTCATACTCTGAAAACTCAAGCAATTTACTCAAAATCATCAACTATGTTTTACATGTTTTGAATCACCCTTTGGCAGGGATATATGCTCGTTATACTTGCAAATTGCTTGCTTAGCTTAAATACTATATTTGAAAAATAACATTTTCAAACTACTTGTTGTAACAAGATACTGAGACTCATTATATGCATTCATATAACAACTGAATGTACTGTTAACTTTACTATGATATTTCTACATTTCAACAAGAAATAATTGCCAAAACTAAAGTACGCATATTCTATGAAAACCCGAACCCTATATTGCCTAAGTTTACCTATATTGCCATAAAGTCCCTCGATCATGAGCCATTAATCATTGCGGTGAGCGCGAATATAGTGAACAGCTTCGAAACCTGTTAGAGGCTGACGACCTATCCCACTAAATACTGGATGGAATGCCTTATGGTTAGTCGTATTTAGTCACGATACACTATATTTGAGAAATAATAGGATGTGGCAATCACCTATTACCTGAGGGCAAAACCATCAGTAACCTGATGTGACTCCGCCGTTTTACGGTACCTGTGTTAATGTTTTGCGCGTCATGAGGCTTAGGGCAATATAACTTTATGAATATATATGTCTTCCTATATATATTTGGATACAGCTGTATTTAGTAAACCACCACTCCACACTGATAGGCATCAGACTTTTTAGTATTGATTTCACTATGTGTTTGGATTATGTATCATGTACTTGGAACTTAACTGTTATCATATGTGACTTAGGTGTGTCTTCTGATAAAGACAACTCAATGCTTGGCATATCGTTACTTTTATAAGTTGAACCATTATTTCATTGCAAGCATATAACAACGTAACTCATTTTCATTTAAAAACTTGAAACCTCTGATCATCTGAGTTCGTAAACGATTTACTCGTGGATTTTTACCAAGTTTCAAACTTGCTATTTACTTCAGAAAGTACTAGTATTTATTTCAACTATCACAGTACAACTCTTGAATTCATTGAAAGAAAGTTATTTTCTATCAAACTCCACGAACTCACCAACCATTGTGTTGACGTTTTAAGCATGTTTATCTCAGGTAATCAACGGAGCAGGACAAGACACGGAGCGGGCATTATATACTCTGATAATTTAAATGGTGTGAAAATCAAATATGTCATTCTTTTCAAATTACCACACTTTTGCAAGATTTTCAATTCGGATATTTCACCTTCGTACCAAAACTATTATTTTGAATGACATATAACTTTCAAAACGCCTTTTTCAAGCCGTTTTCTGAAAATTTTGACTTCGATCCTCAGTGTAACACCCTAATTACTTTCCGCTGCCACAAAACAAATTAGGGGGTGTTACAAATTGGCATCAGAGCCACAGGTTATAGAGAATCAAATGTTTTCAAACATTGAACTATAACTACACTTTCAAAATAAATGATTTTACACCATACCATTTTACGCCCTCCGTGTCTGCAGACTGCCGTGCTCAATATATTACCTACTAAGATTGTTTTGTACTAATCTTTACATGCTTAATGTTACTCTTCACACATTACACACCGTATTATTTTACACTCAATGTTACACCTTAAACGTATGAATATTCATAATTACTATTTTCGATTGCTACAGTACCATGTCTTCCAAACTAGTCGATATCACCAAGACTACCCCTCCTACTACACATGCGTCACCTACCTACCAAATTGCACCAGATACTGAAGATCCTTATGTAAAAATGTCACAACCCCAGCCTGACATAGAACTCACTCAGAAATCACCTCCGTCATCACCTACTCACTCACCTCCATGTCAGAAACTTAGGAGAGCAACCGAATCCTATTCAGATGAAGATTTGATTGGTGGTCAACCAACATTTGAATTTGGACAGAGTTCACACCAAGAAATGACTTGGAAGAAGATCGAGCTAAATTCTCCCTTGCCTAATACCTCAGATTTCTCCATGCCAGATAACCCAGAGAATGTATCCTCACCCGATTCTCCTAACTACGATGTAGACACCCTTGACTCCATATGGATTCGCCTTCACCAACACACCAGCATACTAGACACTCACTCTGAACAGCTAAAAGAGTTACACCCATTACGATTCGAATGGTATGACCGTAACATTGATACCCTGTTTAAGAGGACGGATGCTGAAAGACGAGAAGTGTTTGATCTAGGAGTAAATGTTGGTAACATGAAGGACAATTACGAACAAGAACTTAGAAACTTGGATGCCAGAACCCGCTGTTTGGGTAGAGGCCACACCCAAACACACATTAGGATTGAGGACATTGAAAGAGCATTATGGTTAGCTAGAGACACAGCAAGAACCCAAAGCCAAAAGATTGCAGCCTTGGAAAACATGTTAGCTAATCAGATGAATGCATGCCAGGAACGTTTCTCAGCCATGGAAGCTGCATAACTGGATCTTGAGGCAGAAGTTAGACGTCTACGTCAGAGACGTAACTAATCTTAAGTATCGTTGTTGTACTCAATAAACCAAATAGTTTTGGTTAGTATTCCATGTATTTCTCAATAATTCTGTAACTCTCAGAAATTGTAATCGACTTTTAATCTATTACAGTCTCTTTCCATTATATCTTTCTGTTGTAAACAAATTCATCCCACCAAGCCCTATTATAATGCTATGAGTGCAAAGAGCCATGCAAAACCTCACCATTTGTTACTCTCTTAGGTAAACAAATGACTCTACGTGAATCAATGAGACATTAATAAAAGACCTTGTGTTGGTTGTTTTGCAAAAATCAATCAAACAAGTTATTAGAGTTATGTCAATATTGATGATTGTATTCAAACTTACTATGATATTATCAGTGATTGTACATCAAATATACCACGACTAAACAATAAACCATAGAAGTCCAAGAACAAATCTTCGAAAGAAAACTTGATGAACGAAGAGAAAGTTGTTGAACTTCAGCTTTTGTAGATAAATTCGTTTGTTCCTTAGCAATCCCATATCAAGAGATGATCATTATTTTACGATACTACCCAGACACATCATATTTCTATGATCCTCAGTTGGTTTTGATTTTGTATTGAGACCACATTGTTAGCAATGATATGCAAATACTTCACTATTTGAAATTATTCTAATGATAAAGTGAATACTAAATCAGTGTTTCTTGTTGTAGTCATTGAAGATGGCCAACATGAGCAACACCCAAACCCCCTCAGCACTTACCACAACCGTGACTCCTAAAACTATCAAAAAGTTGGAAGTGACTACAACAGTTCACCCAAGTGACAATGACATGACAAGAAAAGAAAGAAGGAAGGCTATACCTTGTAAGCATAACCACGAAAGTTTCATGGGGTGTAAGCCAATTTACCTAAAGAGTTCAAGGAAAAGGACTAAACCTATACGTACATGTGCCCAAAGAATTAGGCAAGATATTGCACTTAAGAAAAATAACCAAAAGCGAAAACTTGAGGAGAAAAGATCCTTTATCCTCAACGAATGTGAGTTCCACAATGATGTTTGCATCCGCAATCATCTACAAGACCGCATTAACTATCTTCGCCAGCAAAGGCCCAAATCAGAAGTTGGAAGAAACTGCGTCACCACTTCTACTAAAAGAGACAACTACTATGGAAAGCAACCTCTGTGCCAAAGATGTAAGATGCATCACACCGGACATTGCATTGCTAAATGCGGAAGGTGCCGGAAAACAGGCCACAAGACAAGAGATTGCAAAGACATGGAAGAAAATGAAGACTCGTTAAAAGACCCCAATAGTGTCGAGAAATGACCTCTATGTAAGCAGATGAATGGATTCCTGCTGTAATAAAAATAAACCCTAGTTTAAGATTTCCTAAGTTGTATTTCCTTATGTACCTTGTCTTAGGTTGATGGATGTAACCTAAGTGTAACAACTATCTTTCTACCGTGTGAGAACTTTACCTTGTAATATTTCCATGAAAATTATAATCTACGTCTATTTCAATTTCTATTCCACCTCTTTATTCATAGTCGTTATGTAACAACACACTAATATTACCCTAAGGATTTAATCAACTCCATTTTGACCAAACCATAGGTTGATACCACATTGTAAGAAATCCTCACCTAAAACCTAAGTTTATACCAAGAATATCCAAATATCACTTTAGAAATTCCTGACTTATCCTCGGAGTATGAACAAAAAAAAAACTTTATAATTCTTCTGAAAATAATCAGAGGGTGTCTGACTTTGTGACAGAACCATTATAATTGAACCATATAAAGCTCTTTGAAGAAGCATAAATATCATAATGACTGAACCAAGCGTTACATCATTTGGTCCTCAATTATACATAGCCTAGCTACCTATGTATAATTTAGGAAGAATTATGTTATAAATGGAACAGTTATCTTTTCAAAGTTTTTAATAACAATTTTCATTCCAAAAACAGAATTTCGAGACAAAATAGATTGTTCATAAACCTAACTTTTAAACAAACCCAGTAAGATCCACATTTATTACCCATTACCTTATTTTAAGAAGTCGAGAAAAGTACGAAATTAGAAACTATAAGAATTCACAACAAGATGAGGAAAACACGAATAACATAAATTTTATTAGAACCTACGAAAATTAATACATAGCGAGATGATTAACATCGGAAGTGCTAATAATACAATAAACACAATAAAAGGTATAGAGTCTTCAATAGGTTGGCCCGCCATAGCAACAAAAACCACCACCAACCCAGCGATAGCAAGAGCCACCATAGGATGAATCACCTTGATTATTCTGTGTCGTAAATGCAACAAAATATTAAAAGCCACAACGAGACTAATTCGTAAACATAAAGGTAAATGATTTTTATTCCACACTTGTTAAAGGTTACATAGAAACACAACAAATAACCGTTACAAGCGACACTAGCTTAAAAGCTATTACCCCCAAAATTTATCCACAACAATGGCTAGGATTGTGAAGGGTACGACAACCAACAAATATCCGATCAAGTGGCCGGAATCTTCGCCGGGGAGGAGAGCTAAACAAGCGGCGGCGAAGACGATGAACATGGTTGCAAAAATAATGGCGAACGGCGGCATGATTTTTTTTGGGAAAGATGAAGTGAAAAGGTAAAGTGGGGAAGGAAAAAGGGGAAAGTAAATAGGGTATTAATAGGGAGAAACTAGCCGTTATTTTACTATTCACGATCATTAAGTTACAAATCACTACCATTAAAAATCCACTAGTCTCGACCGCTAGAACACTGAACATTTAGCGTTAAATACTTCCTACTCTCGACCGTTATTTTCACTATTCATAGCCTATAAATTCATTAGTTGACCAAACATTCAAATTTAATTCGTCTGGTATGAATAAATCAAATTGGATCCTGTTTCCTCGATATTCAAATAAAAATCTCTCGATAACATTTTTCCATAAACACTCACCTCAGAACACCACATTTCCAAACCCCATCATAGACTGAACTTCGGGACGAAGTTCAAAATTGAGGGGTGGATACTGTAAGATCCCGCAAAAATCCATCATAATCATACTCGTTAATCAAGGATAAACTCAAGTTACTGTCTAATAAATCCCATTTTTACGGGGGAATTTAAAATTTTTCTCTTATTATTATCATTACCACATTACATTTTCACGACAATTACTGAATAACGACACTGGTTCACGACGGGTATTACGAAACATAAATGTTTCACAAAAACCAATACTTTCACAATTCCCTACTTACACTAATTTTATATCTCACTAAATCACAATATACACTAATTACAAATCTTACTAATTATCACTTAATTTTTCACTAATTACATTTATTTCTCTAATTCTCTACTAGCCAAATGGGCTGAAGTTATATCCGGCCCATCACCATCCCACTATTACACAGTTTCAGCCCAACTCCAAAACCCACGCATTTCTATTATTTCATGCATAACCGACCAGCCACACACCCTCCAAAACGACTCGAGATCTTTTGACTTCTAAATGCAACCCTCGAATATTTTTGCACCATCTCATACACGACCCACTAGACTATTCGAGTACCAAGTTTCAGAAATTTAAGTCGAGTTGTGATATGATTTTGAATACCATTTTGTTTGTCCCATTTCACTCAACCCGTCATATATAAAAACTCACAAAATGTAACCGTCTTGACCCGCACTTTTCCTACGTTTTCCTAATAATGTTATTAACACATTTTGATGTTCAAAAGATGGTTAGGACTGCAGTATGGGTTGTGTCTCGCTAAACCCACTTGGCACCCGTTTTTATTACAAACCGATCGAATACATATACATGCCAACAACTAAAGACAAGATTTCAAACACTCCCATACCTCCTAATGATTCTAAAGTCAGAAGCATGCACCCTAAATACTGCTCATCCACAGTGACAACATATTATTGAAGTTGAAGTCAATAGAAACGTGTGAGATTTCTTCCTATATCATACCCCTTCTAGCCACTTCACCCTACTCACACTTCACTCACTTTCATCTCACTAGAAACCCTAAACACTCAGTAGCTCCTATCTCTCCTTGGGAAACAAATCGAGTAAGGAAGTAAATACGTAAAATGTATTTGAGCTCGCCAAGGCTACTGTCTCTATTCTTGTGTTATCATTCGAACACCACAGCTTCTTCACCACCTTTGAAAGGTGTAGTAAGTGTCTACTTTTCCTCATGCTCTCATTTCCTCACATAGTTTAAGCATCCATGCATCATCTAAATACTTCATTCGAACATATCATTTATTTTGCATAGGTCATATACGTTCTTTTATTTGAATAGATTGCATGAAACCCACCTGTTTATAACCCTCACTGAGGACGAGTTAAGAATCACACTAGTGCACGTTAGAATACATGCATGCAACCTCTTTTGTTTTTCCCACTCGAACACATAACACTTTTATATTTTGAAACACACGTTAACTTATTTTGAACCATGTAGAATGTCGAACTCTCTTTTAGGAGTCTCGGCAGTTACCTCACACACACCATTCATACGTTAACATTTCATGCATTATTCGAACATGTACAAGCTTTATATTACACGTACAAACAAAAACTGGGAAATCCCCAAACCCAAGTCCAGAAGCAGTGACAATACGTTCCATAGAGGAATGAAGCACCACATCAAAAGAAGTCCGGGCCCCCTCAAAGACTCAGGGAGAACATGTGCGCATAGAGAAGTATAACTTTTAAATACCGGCACAGGCACGAAGAAGGAGCAACTCACATTGAGGATCATTAAGCCTAGCAACAGCATCCATAAGCTCGATGGTTTTAGCAACCCTTTTCAAAGCAAGCCCACTACTAAACTCAAAGTCCACGCTAGCCGGCCCACCCAATAATTTAACACCGCGTAAAGGGCGAGCAATATTAGGCGGGAAGACACCTGTGTGCCTACTTCTGGGATCCTCGGTTGGCCAGAAAATCTCAGTTTTATCCACGTTAAGGTGCAAGCCATAACTAGGTCCATCTGACATAATAAGATCTAAGACCTTCCCCACGACTAGAGTATCACCAATAATAGTACCATCATCCAGGTACCACGCTTGGAGGGCAAGATCAAAAGAGTCTCTAATTTTGCGGACCAGGGGGTGTAACACTAGGGCAAAAAGTAGAGGTCCGAGTGGGTCGCCTTGTTGCACTCCTTGGTGCGACCATAAGATGTGTTCCCCATAATAAAGTCTAGCTGGGCTGGAGTAGCAGAATTCCACCCAACGTGAAATAGCAGGGCAATGAAGGCGAACCTCCTGTAACATAACCTCCCGATCCACCAAATTAAAGGCGTTTTTGAAATCCACCAGTGTTGAGATCGTTTGCTCGAGGTTTGTTAGACCTCATATCTAGGATAACAACAATAATAATGAATAACAACATTGTACGCAGCGGAATAATCAAACGACTCATTATTATTGAACAAGATTAGTCGAACGATTACAAACCCTCGGCATCCATTAGAGGACTTGGTGCCTAGACACACACACCCCTTTTATGACTACATTGTGGAAGACCTGGATGTGAAACAATACGCCTCTAATCTCTTTATATAATAGAGATTAGGGTTACAAAGACTTTAATAATTAACAAAAATAGTCCCTCATCTTTGTCTTCATAAGTTTCCTCCATCTTTCATCTTTTGTCAATATCAACTCATATTTAATTCCTAACAATCTTCCCCTAGTTGATATGACAAAACCAAGCACATGAAAGATGTTGTCTTCCCCTATTTGATATTACAAAACAATCTGCATGAAGAAACAATGCTAAAACATGTCATCACAAATAATAAGCTGCACATCATAAATCTTCTTCCCCTTTTTGTAATCATCCAATAGGGGTCTTGTGCATCTCGTAAACGCTTCCCCTCAAGTGATGCATGTAGATGATAAGTATATGATATATGAAAACCCTAACTAAGGATCTCTTTTTATAGCACAAAGAGTCCTTTACAAGTAAACTATATTCGTATCAAACTATATAAATAAGATATACATCATATCAATTCCATATTTATCTTCACACGGTTTCATCTTGATCTTGTAAGCAGTACGAACTTCTCTTATCAACAGTACCAACTGTTGATGTATTCTTCAGCAACTGTTCAACCGTACTAACTTAAAAAGAACCGTACTAACTGCTTAATTTTAATTCCCAACAATCCTCCCCTAAACTTATGATTTCTATGCAAATCAACAAGTTTCTTGAATTAAACTCCAACGTTATATGATGGGGTGGATTCTTTCAAACACTTATCTTTAATCTTGAAACACTTGGGAATTTTCTTCACATATCCATCTTTTGACCAATAATAATACATCAAATTCGGTCAACTCTTCAAAACCTGTTAAAGACCACTTGTCTAATACTTTGGTTACTGATACTTTGGTTTAGAAGATCCAGGTTACTTTGATTTGTCAAAATTTAAACAAGCATGATTCATCTTGTGGAGATCGCATTGGTCTCTGATACCACTTGTCTGATACTTTGATTTCTAAAATCCAGAAAAGTGCATGATTCATCTTGTGGAGATCGTTTGCTCGAGGTTTGTTAGACCTCATCTAGGATTAACACAATAATAATAAACAAATCAATATGCAACGGAATAAACAAACTAATCATTATTATTGCTACAAGGTTTTCCTCGTCATCATCTCTACCACTAACCAATACCATAAGCCCCAATGCTACGTGATCAAGTGTAGCACGGTTAACACACTAACAGGAATCAAAAGATTCTTGAGGCTTAACAAACTACCCTAACCCTAGGCGTCTAAACAAAGACTCACGCCTAGGTACACACACACTTTTCTTGGTGTTACATCTTGACACACATAAAACGTATTCCATGTGTTTCTTTATATACTAGAAACATTATGGTTACAAAGAGATAAACATAAAATAATAAAAGATTTGCTGTAATCTTTTCTTTCTTTGAAGTTCCATCCTTTGTCATCTTTAGTCCTTCATCTTTCATCTTTTGTCCATATCAACTCTAAATTATAATTCCCAACAATCTTCCCCTAGTTGATATGACAAAACCAACGACCAATGAAAGATGATCTTCCCCTTAATTCATGCATATCATCAAGGCTCTTCAAGCTGCAATCTTCAATATTCTCTTCTTCCCCTTTTTGTCATCATCAAATAGGGGACAAAAATATGCAACCTTGATCATTACACCACGAATCAATATCACACGACCAATCCATCATTCCAATGTTTCAAATTACCCACCATTAAGTTTTCCGCACTATAAATGAACTTGAAACAGTAGAAGTCAAAACCAGCAGTAGTAATATCAACTAGCAGTAGAAAAACCTTCACCTTGATGTAGTATAACCTCGATGTATTGAAGAAGAAAACTAACCATTACCCATCCGATGCTGAAGTAGAATAACCCAAACTCATGTCTTAAATATAACTGCGAACGTATACCCAATCCGATGTATAGGGAGATCGCAATCTCTTGACAATGTGAACACTGAGCACAATAACGTAACTCCTTCAAGTGTTCATCAATTCGTAGATATAATAAGAACATAAACCCAAATAATTCCACTTCACCTTCAAATAAGTAACGAATAACCTTCATCACCAATAAATAAAAGCCATAAAATTTTAACGAACATGAACCAAAAAGCCCTTGTGTTTGTGTTACTTCCCCTCTGTGTGTGTGTTTTGGAATCACCAGTTCCAAATCAATAACCAATGCTTCCCCTTATTTTGAGAAGCCCATGCTCGAACAGTACAAACCAGCAGTAAAAAGTTTATAATCAGCAGTATAAACTTTTCATCCTCCAAAGCTAGCAGTACAAACTGTTGTTGAGCAGTACTAACTGTTAACCCTAGCAGTACAAACTGCTACTTATGAATCAAGAGCAGTACGGATGTATAAAGTGAGCAGTAGAAACTGGTAACCATCAGACCAAAATTAATTCACCACATAATGCAATCAGTACGAGCATCAAATAAATTCAATACCAAATAATAAAGAAACTGAGATGCTTTAACTTCACTGGCACCACCACCCACATGATATAAACGACAAATTCCTTCTACTGACCATCGATGCATTCTCCAATCAGATTATTAACCACAAGACGATAAATAGATCACATTAATGAGGACCAACCAATTTAATTATCGACTGACACCAAACGAATAACCAAATTGCATATACCACCAGTCCACATCATCTTGAAAAGATGACAAATAAGCCCTACTTCTTCAATTAATATACTCCGTATAAAAGACGACATATGAATATATTAATTTTTCTTTGACCAAATCGACAAACACCATTCATTCACCGACGAATAAAACAATTAGCCCCATTAAATGTACGAGGTATAATATTATCACAGCCGATTCAGATCTGCTGTTAAAAAAAATACGATTACCTCAAAACTCATCAGATCTGCTCCATCATCGAATCTGCTTCTCATCGACAGTAACAACCTTGTAACATCCTAGATATCATGAGCAACCTGTCTCTGATACCACTTGTGGAGATCGTTTGCTCGAGGTTTGTTAGACCTCATCTAGGATTAACACAATAATAATGAACAAATCAATATGCAGCGGAATAAACAAACTAATCATTATTATTGCTACAAGGTTTTCCTCGTCATCATCTCTACCACTAACCAATACCATAAGCCCCAATGCTACGTGATCAAGTGTAGCACGGTTAACACACTAACAGGAATCAAAAGATTCTTGAGGCTTAACAAACTACCCTGACCCTAGGCGTCTAAACAAAGACTCACGCCTAGGTACACGCACACTTTTCTTGGTGTTACATCTTGACACACATAAAACGTATTCCCTGTGTTTCTTTATATACTAGAAACATTAGGGTTACAAAGAGATAAACATAAAATAATAAAAGATTTGATGTAATCTTTTCTTTCTTTGAAGTTCCATCCTTTGTCATCTTTAGTCCTTCATCTTTCATCTTTTGTCCATATCAACTCTAAATTATAATTCCCAACAACCAGCAACATCGAAAGACCTACCTTATCCCCACATTCTTCAAGGAACCGATTCACAGTGTGCAGAATAGCCTCCCCTCCTCCAGACACCCCAACGCCGAACTGTAGATCGTTCAAATAACCATCTAAAGAATGGCCAATCAAGGAAGCACCAATCTTGGATACTAAGCGCCTCCAAATTATTATTATTATTATTATTATTATTATTATTATTATTATTGAAAGAACAATTATTATTATTATTATTATTATTATTATTATTATTATTATTATTATTATTAAACTGATCGTAATACTAAAAACTTCATATATGTAAGCGTCATAAATACCAAGTTGAAACGCGAGTTATCAAGTTATATAAACAAATATTCACTAAATTTGACTTATGGCGATATCATGTGCGTATACAAGACTCTAACAAAATACAATAAAATTGGTCTCGATATATTAAGAAGGGAAGTGATTTGCACACTTTATATATATATTTTTTTGACACTTCAATTTAGAATAAATTAAAGAAGGTTATAGTTAAAATACAAATGTCTAATGCTTGAATTGTTGTGTGCCAAAAAATAATTGGAGTGTGCAAGTCAATTCTTCATTAAGAATGACAATAGTCTTGTCTTGAAGATTTAATTATGTTAACAGAACTAAAAACAATCATGCAAAAAGAAACAAATACTGTCAAAATCATCTATATCTACGCTATCTATAATGTATTTAGAACTTTTATAAATAGAAGTCTTAAACTTTTTATGTTTACATGACTTCACAAACTTTAAAATTCACTATTTACACTTTTAATAGCAATAAATTTGATGTTACAACAATAAGATATAATGATAAGGATTTATTTGGTACCTTTTTAAGAGGTCATTTAAGCCCTAAAGTCGTATGTATTTGATCAAATATTGCCTAAATCATTTCTTTTTGCATTTTAGGTACTTTGTAAGCAAATGACAAAAACCGGCATGTTTTGGGCTAAAATCGACAAGAAAGTGAAGAAAACGACAAAGTCGCGAATCTGTCTAGAAAAGGGCTCCAGACGACGTCACGCTTTACATGGGACGCCGTCACTTGCAAACTCGAGATGAGATTTATGCAAATTTTACAAGCGACGGCTCAGAACTTTTGAAGAACTATATAACCTGACGGCGCACTTGTATTTGAAGACCAAGATTCAGAGTAGAACTTATACGTGACGGCCCAGAAGTTTTAAAGACTGATGACGTCAAGACCATCATGACGGCGTCAGAAGACACTAGCGACGGCGTCACAACCCATAACGTGACGCCTCTAGAGATGTAAACCTATATATATTTTCGTTTGTTTTCCTTTATTCATGTAACACTTTGGAGAGGTGAAACCCTAGATGAAATTCTGCTATTGTGTAAGGCTTTTTACAGCCTTTTTATCCATGTTTTGTTGAAGATAAGTAATTCATCCTTAATCATTCAATATGTCTATGTGTTGTTTGATTTTATGTTTTTCTTCTATTCACTTTAACATGCTGGGCTAAATTTATGAGTGGTTGCTTAGATCTAACGAACCCTAGTTGTTAATTATTGATTGTTGTCTCTTGTTGAATTGGATGAATTGCGTTAGGAATAGGAAATGGCTTAACTCTATATGTACTAGCTTGAACGTCCCACTTAACGCCTTTATACCCTAGAGTGCACTGGTGGTTTTATTCGTTGTATTTATTTCATTAGTTGCGGCTTGTATATAGTAGGAGATCCTAAGGAGATGACTTAATTGTCACTTGTAGATCTAGGGTTTTCTAAAGGAGACTTATACACTCATAGAGTTGGGGACATTGGCACCACCCCACGACAACAAAGGAATACAACGCGCCAATTAGACAAGGATGTGACAATTCGACTAATCAATAAGAAACAACTAGGAAGTAAAGAAATCTAAGTAACCACATTTTCCCTATCATAAGAGTTACTAATTTACTTTTCTTGAATATTAGTTTAATTTTAGTTTATTTAGTTTTGTTTTAATTAATTAGTAGTTAAAACGCCCATTCTTTCAAACCCCGATATTTTAATTGCTTTTCTAAAAAATACAAAAATACAAAATGACTCATCCCTCACCTTTAGACTTATGTCGTCATACACTTCGTCCTTCACAACACTATTCCTCTAGAGAACGATCAATCCCCCGTGTCTTATCTATACTACACTATAACGGTTAGGTACACTGCCTATGAGGATTGTAAAACTTCTTATAGGTCTTACAAAACCCCCCATCAAGTTTTTTTGGCGCTGTAACCACTGTAAAAATCCCACATTGTAATAAATTATCTTACGGAATATTTATCCTTTTTCCACGTATAATTTTTTTTTATCTGATCGTAACTACTATCTAATATGACGTAACTCACATCCTCGATAAACGTGCTCTCACGCAGACCAACATCAACGAACTCAATGTTTATTTACATAAACATTTTCATATAACAAGTATAAAACATTACGATAATTCGATAACGAACGTACAAATTAAACATTTCTTACCTATTAGAGTTTCTACGAAACCCTAAATTATTATAACAACAATTGTGAACAACTAAACCCTAAAACACTAAAGTACAACTCATTTAAACCAATGTACAAGTTACTAAAGCACAGAAACCCTAAATCCACTTTAACTCCCGATACAAACCCTAATTTCATTAAATCATGATTTTATGTACTAAAATTCACAAACCCTAAATAATACTCGTATATATATAATTTTTACAAATTATAAGTGTACAAGTCTTTCAAGACAATGTACAAGTCATCTATGCATAAAAGCTATATATTAATAAAAATCCTATTATAATTCTAAATATAATCATTTTGAACATTGTCCAAGTATTTTATGCACCAATTTTAAAAATAAATTTTCTTAAACTTACTAAATATAAGTACAAGTCCCTAAACCCAGTGTACAAGTGTCTAATCCCTAAACCCAGCTAGTCGACAAAAAGGGTGGCAGCTACTCCGCTGTTGCACCCAGACTTGAAGCTGGGAAATTTAGCAAATGGAAGAAGCGTATGATTTGCTATCTTACTGGTATGGAACCCTACTACATCACCTGTATCAGGGATGGCCCATTTGTCCCTAAGACAGCCGCAGGGCTAAATAAGCCTGAGGCCCAATGGACCATTGATGAGAGGAGGGTGGTCAATCAAGACCAACGCCTGAAAAGCATCCTTATATCATGTCTTCCTGACGATATAATGGAATCAGTCATCAACTGTCTAACAGCCAAGCAAACTTGGGATGACTTGGTAAACAGCTTTGAGGGTCCCTCAGATACCAAGGAAAATAGGGTCATGGACCTTAAACTTGAGTATAATACTTTCAGGGCAAAAGACTCTGAAAGTCTCTCACATACCTACACTAGATACAAGACTTTGATAAATGAATTATCAAATGATGGTGTTGTATTGTCCAAACATGAGACAAATGTTTGCTTTGTCAACAGTCTCCCTGAGAAGTGGCTCAACTTCTCACAAGGCCTGAGGAATGCTAACCACATTCAGAACCTTGAGCTCCCTGAAATTTATGGGAAGTTTGTCTATGAGGACAACTTGATCTCAAGGAGATACCCTGACTCAAAAACTCTTGAGTCCAAAAAGGCCTTAACCTCCAAACCCATATCAACTGCTTTCTATTCTAATGGTGTTGTGCAGGATGTTCAAGAGGATTCTGAAGAAGAAATTGATGAAAGGACTGGTGAGGAGTACCTGAACGACCTGAACTTGGAATTCCAAGAAAGGGCACTCCTTGCTAGTTCAAGACGTTTCATCAAAAGAAATCAGTCCAACTTTACAAAACCAAAAGCAAATGAGACCACTGAATGCTTTAAATGTGGTAAAAAGGGTCATTTTTCTAGGGACTGTTATTCTAAAACTATCTCAGAACCTTCTTACAAATTTTCAGGAACTAGCAAGTTTCAACCTAAAATGTTTCAGTCCACCCAACAATTCCAAAACAAGGGTCAAAAGAATTTTGAAACAAAATATAGGAATATCAAAGCTAAACTTGCACTTCTTGAAACTAACCCCATATTGCCTCAGGCTGCTCAAACATCTAAACCTATTCAGACAAAGAACAAGGTTTTAGTAGCTGAAGCATATGATTGGGATGAAGAAGAGGTTTCCTCAGATGAGGAAATAAGAGTTAGTGCACTAATGGCACTTTCTGAAGAGGATCAGGTGGCTGTGGGAAAAAGCCATGCTAGAAATGGAGAGTGGGTCAACATCACTATGAAGAAGGTAAATACTTTACTTTCTATGGATGATGATTCTGATTGGCAGTCTTACATGAATTATATTTGTGTTGATTTAAAGTTTGTTGAGGAACAAAGGCTTAACCTGTTTTCAAAATATAACAATATTGTGTCAGAATTAAACAAATGTAGAGATGAACTGCTTGTACTTAAGCAAGCCAAACTAGAAACAATAACTCTACAAATTCAAAACACTGAGATTTTGAAACAAAACCAAGTCCTTCAAACTGAACTTATAAAGAAAAGGCTATCATTCAAAGCTGGACCAAGAAGAACCCTAAGGTTTTTGACACTGTGGGATTAATCTCTCAGAAAACCATTGGTATTGACCCTCTTATGGTTGATCCAATTGTGTGTCAAAATGAAATAAACTTTGTTCCAGCTGGCATATCTTTTGAGCAAGAATTACTTCCCAAGTCAAATGACTGGATTGTCAGGGACAACCCAGTTAGTAAGTTACCAAACTTTGAGACTGGAAAGATCTTGCTTCCTAAAAGTCAGGCTTTGAAAAATATGCTTGGACTCACTGAAAAACTCAGTAAGCTTGAATTCACTGAACCACTCACTGAGTCCTTGAATGAGTCTGAATCAGAATCATACCCTCCACTTCCTCCACTAATTACCCTTCAGGGTGCTGCACCTAACTTAGGCCTCCCACCTATGGTCTTCTCACCACACTCTCCAAAGGAGAGATCAAGAAGGGGAACAACCATCCTGAAGAGAGCAAACCTTGATGTCTCAGTAAATACTGATGACTCATCAACTTCAGTCCCTTCTGAAGAAACAACCCAAAGCCCTGACTCAAAATTTGATCAGTTGGCTAAAATGGTCAGGAAGCTAGGAGAGAAGATTGCATCTTCTGAGAAATCTTCTCAATCGAAAAAGGAACAAAAACCAACTTCCTCAAAGACCAAACCCAAACCCACAAAACCCCTGAAAAGATGTGAGCTATGCAACTATACAAATCATCTCACTGATGATTGCTATAGAGTCCTTTATTGCATGATTTGCAAAAAGGAAGATCACAGGACCTCTGATCATAAACAATGCTCAGTCATGTCAAACTTTTCAGGACTTAAGGCTCAGTGCCTGAACTACCCTTCTGATTCTAAGCAGAAACAGAAGCAAAAGGCCAAGCCTTTTCCACCCTGCCCTTTGTGTGGATTCAATGACCACCACCCTGAGGATTGTCAATATGAAAAACATTGTGAATCTAGTGGAAGTTCCACTCAGAAATCCTCCGGAAAAGAGAAGGTCATTCAGTCAAGAAGAGGAATGAAACAATCCTCTCAGACTACTGAGGCTACCCCTGCAACCAAATGCAAAACATGTGGTAGCTCAGTCCACTCAACCTCTGACCATGAATCAATTAATACTTTCATAAAGACCTACAATACCAAACCCTCCATGAAATGGAGTCCTAGAAAGAACTGACCTAGTTTACTATTTGTGCAGAAGCATGCCAGGGATCCTGTTTGGCATCTAGACAGTGGATGTTCAAGGAGCATGACTGGTGTTAAGGAGTGTCTGCACAAATATGTGGAAGAACCAGGACCCAAAGTGATATTTGCTAATAATTCATCATGTCTCACTAAAGGTTATGGTTCAGTAAACTGCAATGGTATTGTCTTTACTAGGATAGCATATGTAAATGGTCTTAAGTATAATCTGATCAGTGTCAGTCAACTATGTGATGCAAAATACGTAGTTCAGTTTGATGATAAGCAAGGAACCATCTTCAATGCAAATAAAGAAATTGTCCTCATTGCACCAAGAAGACAAGATGTTTATGTATTAGACATGTCCAGTCTAACTCAGGATGGAACTTGTCTCTTTGCTAAGGCCACTGATACACTCAACTGGCTTTGGCATAAGAGACTCACCCACCTGAACTTTAAGAACATTAACAATCTTGTAAAACAAAACAAGGTCCTTGGCTTACCATCTCTTGTTTTTTCTAAGGATAAACCATGCTCAGCTTGTGAAAAAGGTAAACATCACAGAGCATCCTTTAAAACCAAAACCAACTTTTCCATCAGGAACTGCCTACATCTTCTCCATATGGATCTATTTGGACCTGTCAGTCCAAGGTCTGTTAACCATGAGAAGTATACTCTGGTCATAGTGGATGAATACTCTAGATACACTTGGGTATTCTTCCTGATCAAAAAGAGTCAGGCAGCTGAAACAATCATGTCCTTTGTCAGGAACATTGAAAATCAAAATGACATTAAGGTCAAACAAATTAGAACTGACAATGGGACTGAGTTCAAAAATAATGAACTTGAATGTTTCTGTGATGAGAAAGGTATTTCCCAAAACTTTTCCTCTCCATACACACCTGAACAAAATGGTGTTGCTGAAAGGAAAAACAGAACACTCATTGAAGCTGCTAGGACAATGCTATGTGGATCAGTCCTTTCCAACCATTTTTGGACTGATGCAGTCAAAACTGCCTGTTATACACAAAACAGATCCATAATTGTCAAGAGACATGGGAAAACCCCATATGAGTTATTCAAAGGAAGAATCTCTGACATCAGCTACTTTCATGTCTTTGGGTGTCCTGTGTTTATTCATAATCACAAGGATCACCTAGGGAAATTTGATGCAAAAGCTGATGATGGATACTTCCTGGGATACTCACTTGTCTCAAAAGCCTTCAAAGTGTTCAACACAAGGAGACAGCAGACTGAGGAAACATTTCATGTTACCTTTGATGAGAGCACTGATGCAATCAGGTTCTCAACTGCCTCAGTAGAAGAGATAGGTATTGATAATTCTTCAAGATATCCTCCTAATGAATATCTGTCTGAAAACAATCCTTCTACTCAGTATCAAGATGATGCTAATCTCTCCTATTACATAATCCCTTACAACCTACCTAACCCAACCATCACTGAGTTTGTTGAGGCACATACACACACTGATGATATCAATCAGCCTGTTCAAAATACTCAAGATCCAAACAATCTTAGTGATCTGATAGACACTCAAGATCCAATCAATGATCATGTGTCTACTCCAGAACCAACCCCTCTACCCAATCAGGCCTCCACAAGTTCAAATCAGTATCCAGGACCTCAAGAAAGTTGGACTAGGTCTCAGGACATTGAACTTGTCAATATTATTGGAGAGCCTACTGAAGGCATGCTCACCAGGAGCATGGCTGCTAGTCTAAGAGCAGCCTCATCCAATGAATGCCTATTTGTGGACTTCATTTCCACAATTGAACCCAAAAGTGTTAAAGAAGCACTTAAACATCCAAGTTGGGTTCAGGCCATGCATGATGAACTGGAACAATTTGACAGAAATAAGGTAATGACCTTGGTCAAATGTCCTGAGAATGTCTCAGTCATTGGCATGAAATGGGTATTCAAAAACAAAACTGATGAAAATGGCATAGTCATTAAAAACAAAGCCAGACTTGTAGCCAAAGGCTATAATCAACAAGAAGGCATTGACTATGAGGAAACATTTGCACCAGTAGCAAGGATGGAAGCCATCAGGATCTTCCTTGCTTTTGCTACATACATGAACTTCAAGGTGTACCAAATGGATGTTAAAAGTGCATTCTTAAATGGTTCACTGAAAGAAGAAGTTTATGTTGAGCAACCTCCTGGATTTGAAAGCCATGAGTCTCCTGATCATGTCTGTAAGCTTAACAAAGCCCTTTATGGACTGAAGCAAGCTCCCAGGGCATGGTATGAGACTCTCTCAGCCTTCTTAATCCAAAACAAATTTGTCAGGGGCAAGATAGACAACACATTGTTTATCTATAAGACAAATAATGATGTCATACTAGTACAAGTGTATGTTGATGACATCATCTTTGGCTCAACAAGTTTCAAACTTTGCAAACAATTTGAAAAACTAATGGCAAAGAAGTTTGAAATGAGCATGATGGGAGAACTAACATATTTCCTTGGTCTACAGATCAAACAGACTGATAGAGGAACCACTATCAGTCAAGAGAAGTATGTAAAGAATCTACTGAAGAAGTATGATCTCAGTGACTGTGCCTCAGTCAAAACTCCCATGGTCCCCCCAAACAACCTTGGTCCTGATCTAACTGGTAAACCAGTAAATCAAACTCTCTTTAGAGGAATGATAGGATCACTGATGTATCTACTTGCATCAAGGCCTGATATCCAATTCTCAGTATGTCTATGTGCCAGATATTAATCTGACCCAAGAGAATCTCATGTCACTGCTGTAAAAAGGATATTCAGGTACCTGAAGGGCACTCCTAACCTTGGATTATACTATCCAAAGTGCTCAAGACTTGATCTCAAAGGATACTCAGACTCTGACTATGCTGGATGCAACATGGACAGAAAAAGCACCTCAGGCTCTTGCCAAATTCTTGGTGGGAAATTAGTCTGTTGGAGTGATAAGAAGCAACAATCAGTTGCCTTGTCCTCAGCTGAGGCTGAATATGTTGCAGCAGCTAGTTGTTGTGCAAATATACTCTGGATGAAAAGTCAACTCAGTGACTATGGAATTCAGTACAAGATGGTACCCATCTTTTGTGATAACACAAGTGCAATTGCAATCTCAAACAACCCTGTTCTTCATCAGAGAACAAAACACATTGATATCAGATATCATTTCATCAGGGACCATGTCATGAATGGTGACATTGAATTACACTTCATCCCTACTGAATCTCAGTTAGCTGATATCTTCACCAAACCTTTAGATGAACCAACTTTCACAAGGTTGAAAGCTGAATTAGGAATGTTGGATATAGAAAATCAGTCCACTGATTGAAATCCTTCCAACTGAAGTGTAAATTCTTAAAACCTCAGGTCCCTGACTCAATGTGTACATCAGTGAATTAATATCACTGAATCCTCAACCTCAGGAACTAAACCCAAGTTCCTGAAATTTTGAGGGTTCAGGAACTAAACCCAAGTTCCTGAATCCTTGCTTCTCAGGAATCTTTCCATATTCCTGAATCATCAGTGACTAATCCCAAGTCCCTGAAAAACCTATCACTGAATGAAGAGTCATTCAGGGCCCTGAAAAGGACATTAAATACTGACTTAAATGCTCTAAGTATCTAGTTAGTAAATGTCTGAGGTTGGTAACTGAACACATATTTAATTCAAGAATATTTGTTCTTTTTGCCTTTCTGGCTTCCACCTCTGGGCCACCACATTCCCACTTGGCATTAAATGCCTCTCCAATCACATTTCAAATATGTGATGACTCATCTCTGCAAGTTGCACTTTTGCAGAACTGCTCAACTGTTCACTTCGACTGTTGCGCCAAACCAGGAAAGTGGAGTGTTGGCATTAAATGCGGATCCCAAAACATATTATTCAAAACAATTTCCAATAATTCTTTTTGAATAAATTAAGATCGCTCAAATGACCAAAACACCCCCATCTCCACTTTCCTATAAATACCCCAACCAAAAGAATACATACACATGTTTTTATAGAATCTTAAACAAAACTCTGCCATTTTTAATTCTCAAAAACAAATTGTGTGTGCATTCTTAAGCTTTAGAAACCCTTTAACCTTAGTCAAACCCAGACTTACCCACAAATGGCTTCTTCTAAAGCTGTGACATACGCCCCTAATGTGGATTTCACATTGGAGGGTGTAGACCTAACCAAAAACAATGTGGTGGGAAATTTCTCATATCCACAAATCTACCCAGCCTACAAGAACGTTATGAAATATCTTCGTAATTGTTTTCTTGCAAAGGCTTTCACCCACACCCCCTCAGTCATCTACCATGACTATTTGAGGGAATTCTGGTGTACGGCTGTGGCAACCAGCCCCAAAGACACCAAAGAGTCAATCATCACCTTCACGGTGATGAATGGGAGTAGAACCCTCTCCTTTGACTACTCAGCATTCATCAAAGCCACAGGCCTTGACTTTGCTGAAGCCTTTTCACCCAACCCTACTGATCAGGACATAAAGAATGAACTAATCTTTCTTGCACCCCATGACCCCAGACGTCCAACAACGTCTGCGGGAGGCTTACTGGAAAAGGCTCCAGTAGTCAAAACATGGTTCCACCCTATTTGGAGGATACTGATGACATTTTTCATTCAAGTCCTGGATGGAAATAAATCCTCTACGGAGCAGTTGAACTCATCACAACAATTGATGTTGTTCAGTCTCCTTGAGGGTACAAAAATAGACATCGGAGGAATAATCTTCCGAGACCTTGTTGCTAAGCTCTCAGGAAAACATAGGCAAAGGCATATGTCCTATCCTAGATTTGTTTCCTGTGTGCTTCAGGACCTACTTGGTTCTGACTATGTGAGGACTGATGCAGAAGGTACGAAGCCTGACGTCCTGCACAAGTCAAACTTCACTAGTAGCATCAGTGAGGTTACACATATTGCCCTGACTGAATACATGCAATCAGTCATTCAGGGTAATGACGCTATCTCACCAGTTCCTTCACCGACCAAAAAGGTGAAGAAGACAAAGAAGGGTCAGTCCAGCCAGGTGGTTAGACCCAAGCCACTCGCCACTGAGACTGATCCTCAAAACCAACTCAACCTTAAAAAGAGGTTGAAAAAGGCCGAGACCTCTGAGACACCCATTTCTGAGACCCTCTTGACCTCAAAACAAAGGCCAACAGAAGTCACTGAGCAATCATCCTCAGTGACCTCGGGCACACCCATTCCACATGGTTCAACTGACATAAACAAGTCAGAGGGATCAGGAAGCATTCCCCCCTCACATCCCGATGAAGGTACTGATAAATCACAATCAGTGCCCAAGGGAGGAAAGGGTCCTGAATCCTCGGTAGGGCAGCACCACCCTACTGGGAAGAGGACCCACACCCCCTCACATCCCGATGAAGGAACTGTCAAAAAACAATCAGTTCCCAAGGGAGGAAAGGGTTCTAAATCCTCGGTAAGGCAGCACTACCTTACTGAGAAGGGGACCCACAAACATTCACATCCCGCTAACGTTCCTGAGCAATCACCCTCAGGATCTCAGAGAGAAAAGGACCCTAAATCCCCTGAAGGATAGCACAATCCTGATGGGAAGGGGGTCCACAAACTTTCACAATCAGTACCTAGTGATACTACTGGAAAGCACCCATCAGTAGTTGAAGGTGCTAAGGGGGACAAAGACTCAGAGGGAAAGAAACAACCCGCTGATATGGAACCCATCAACCCCTCAGGCGGATCCAGTCTCTCAGGAGTTGCCCCCAAAAGCCAGGCTGGTGTTACCCCAGTTATTATGGCTAGTCAGGTTGAGCAAACCCACTCAGTTATTATGACAACGGGGTCAGGACCTGACCAAACCGAAGGCAAGTCTTTTTATAAAGAGGAGCCGGTTGATTTTTTGGGTATTGAGTCCATGGGGGACTTTCAGGCTTTTATTGAGTCTGATGAAGAGCTCAGGGAAGAGAGTGAAGAGGAAATGTTTGAGGCAGGTGAGGATATGGAAACTGATATACAACCTGAACAACCTGAACAATCACATCAGTCATCTCCAAGCCAAAGTGAAAAGTCAGGTTCTCAGTCTTCTGATTCTTCTGGTACTGGGGACATCCTCCAAAAGTATGATAACTCTCTTCCCCTCACTGAAAGAACATTGGTCAAATTCCTACTGAAGAACAACAGAGCTCTTTTCACTGGTCTCACTGATGAGATGTTTGATCATCACACTGAAGCTGTTGTTCACTATGCCAACCTGAAGGCAGATGTTGAAACTTTTCATGATGATGTGATCGAAATCCAATCAGACACCAAACACTCCCTGACAGCTATTGATCTTCATTTCCAGAAGTTCAATCTTACTCTTGAAGGCATCACCAACAGCCTTGAAACTATTCAGTCAGCTGTCAAGGATGACCCCGTACTCACTGAAAAGGTCCTTCAGGCTGCTGAGACTTATCAGAAGCAGTCAGCTGAAATCAGTGATCTTCTCAACTTACTGAAGGATTCTAAGCTTCAGGGTCTTACTACTTCCTTGGACTCAATCAGGACTTCCATGGGTCTTCAGGAAAAACATCTTGGTACTTGGGCACAATCTTCAACATCCTTGGCATGGTCTCTTGGGTCAAGGATGTCAGGCATCGAAGCTTCTCAGGCATCTCTGGCTGATCAGATCTCATGTCTTCAGAAAGACACCTCGGACATCAAATCAATAATGACTGAGATCTATCAGGCTTTCAAAGGTCCTGCTACTCCAGTGACTCCAACTCTTGCTCTCACAATGGCTCAAGCAACAGTTGAGGGGAGAAAGACACTGGAGTCTCAAGCCAACAACCTCCTTCTCACACTGAGGGGGAGATTCCTGAAGCCTCTTCCTCCCATCAAGATAAAGGCAAAGGCATCCTTACTGAACCTGAGCCTCAACCAGCACCGATCGCGGTTGCAAAGGATCCTGAATCACCACTCAGGATCCCATATGAAATTGATGGAGTTCTTCACCACTTCTCAGCTGATGAACTCAGTGCTTATCTTCAGGAAGAGGAAGCAAAGAAGAAGTTAAAGGAAGAAGAGAAGGCAAGCAAGCCTGCTATAATTAAGGTTGTTCATGAAGAGGCTGAGAAAATTGGTCTTGAGGCTAAGGATCTCTTAGGAAGAGAAGGTGGTATGACCTTTGTGAAAGCTCAGTCTGAGGAGATGACCACTCTCAGGAAGAAAAGAGAGGAAAGGAATAAACGAGCTGAAGAGATCAGGCAAAACAGGATTAAGAAATATCAGTGGTATATGACTGAAAGGTTGAAGCCAGAACCAATCACTGATGTTCATATTCAAAGAAACACCAATCCTGCCGTTGTCACTGTCTACAGAGGTGCTGACATGAGAAACTTTGATGTTCATAACCCTTTCAGATTCGCTGACTTCGGGATCACTGAATTGGATGAGTTGGGTCCATTAATAGCAAAGAAATCAAATGTTGTGGTCCCTAATCTGATGAAGTCTTTGAGTCTGAGGTATGAAAGATTGGCAACAGCACCTCAGGAACTTGGCTTTCCATCTCTTCTTCCTGAATCTGCACAACCAGCTCCCTCTCAGTCTTCTTCAAGGAAAAGAAAGAAGATAGAAGCTGAGCCTGAGATCAAGATTCATGGTCTTGACTGCAATAGGGCTTTCCCTGAAGGTGTTCCTTTCAGGAACAATATGGTCATTGAACCGCCTGAAAGAGGTTTGTTCTTTATTGATGAGTTCGGTGACAAAGCCTTCCAAAGGTGGAGTGACATCGACTTGTCAGGGATTAAAGCAATGCTCGGTTTTCTAATGATAGCCTCTCCACTCAAGAGTCCTGAAAATATGAAGTTTTGTCAAGATCTGAAAAGGAAAATAAATGAGCATCCTGACCAACATGAGCTGCAATCAAAGAAGCCCAAGCTTGAAGCCCTTGGAATCAAGTTGAACTGATGACCTGCCTGAATACCCACCACTATCCCTTTTGTACTTAGTTTTGTTAGGACTTGTAAATGATATCAATAAGATGATGTTTTTTATTATTTCAGTGTCCTTATTTACATTCTAGTACATTCAGTATGAGTAGAAGTCTTTAGCTCACTCATATCTGATCAAAACACTTAGGAATAATTTATATCCAAATAGGGGGAGATTGTTGGGTCATGAAAAACCCAAGAATGCTTCAAACATGATTTGGACACAAATTAACTAAGTGTTAACTTAAACCGAGAACAATTCAAGTCACTGAGAGAACAGCCTCTCAGTGAGTCATCTTCAGGATGCTTAAGGCGAATTCAAGAAGAAGGATTCACTACTCAGGAAGGCGGTACTCCCTGAGTAGGACTTAAGCCAAAGAAGAAGATGATGGTTCAGTGACTGTTGGACAAGAACTCACTGAACCCCAGTCTCCTCAACCAACAAAGTGATTGAAGGACTGAGGAACCAACGCCTGAAGAAAAGGCGAGAACAATAGGGAAAAGATCTGAGAAGATAATAGTGTCAGCCCAACACTCTTCTCTTGTCAGATCCAACCTTCCCTATTGCGGCTAAAAGTCATGGAGTGTCAGCCAACAACTCCCAAAGTCTTATTAGCCCTTTCCTATTGGTTCTTGGAAATGACAATTACTATTTGTAATTGTCAGACACGCAACCTCAACAACTTGTATTATATTTAATCACTTATACTTAGATTACTTGTGTATAAATAGATCAGATGGAGAGAAGTTAAAGTGTGCTTTGTATATTTAAAGTCTTGAACTTTTACAAAGGAACTTCTCTCCTACAAAGAGTATACAACTCACTGAGATAGCTCAGTGGGTATATTGTTACCACTCAAGCAAAACTTGAGTTTCGATAGGAGACACCCCATACCCTTGTCTATTCAATCCCAAGTGTTTGTTCCGCAAAACACTTGGGTATAGATTCTTGGAATTATTTCTAATAAGAATTTAAACGTTGAAAAATATTGTTGTTTTTATATTCACATTTTATAACTGTTAGATTTAATCCTAAACATTGTATTAGTCATAAACACAAATAGATTAACTTTCTAGTTAATTCTAATCGTGTAAAGGGACCAACAAAAACACTTTTCATCAGGAAGAATTTCAAAGATATCATCCTGGTACAAGTTTATGTAGATGATATCATCTTTGGTTCTACTAATGAAGCCTGGTGCAGGGAATTTGAAGAATTGATGAAGAGTGAATTTGAGATGAGTGCTATGGGTGAAATGACTTTCTTCTTGGGTCTTCAGGTTAAGTAGAAACCAGATGGGATCTTTATCTGCCAAGAGAAGTATGTTTATGACATACTTAAGAAGTTTGATATGGAAAATGTGAAAACTGCAACAACCCCATTTGAACCTTCAAAGCCTAAATCCAGTAATGAACCTGATGCTGCTGTTAATGTTCATCTATACAGGTCCATGATTGGGTCACTCATGTATTTGACAGCTTCTAGACCTGATATTATGTTTGCTGTCAGTGCATGTTCTAGACATCAGGTTACACCCTTGACTTCTAACTTAAATGCAGTCAAGAGAATCTTCAAGTATTTGAAAGGACAGCCTAAGTTGGGACTTTGGTACCCAAAAGATTCTCCTTTTATGTTGGAAGCTTATAGTGACAGTGATTATGCTGGTGCTAACTTTGATAGAAAGTCAACTACTGGGGGTTGTCAGTTTCTGGGTAGAAGGTTGGTTTCTTGGCAGTGCAAGAAGCAGGCTATAGTGGCTACATCTTCTACTGAGGCAGAGTATGTTGCTGTTGCTAGCTGCTGTGGACAAGTTCTTTGGATGCAAAATCAGTTGTTAGATTATGGGTTCAACTTCATGAACACTAAGATCTTTATTGATAACCAAAGCACTATGTGCATTGTTAAAAATCCTGTCTATCATCAAAGGACAAAGCATATTGAGATTAGACACCATTTCATAAGAGATGCTTATGAGAAGCATCTTATTCAGGTGATTAAAATTCATACTGATGACAATGTGGCTGATCTGCTGACCAAGGCTTTTGATGGACCAAGGTTTAACCATTTGGTGGTCCATATTGGGATGGTAAATCCTTAGGTACTGAGCTTGAGGGGAGGACAAAGCCTAAGGGGAGGCTTTCTGTTGTATAATTTGTTATTTTCTTTTTCTTTTCTCTTTAAGTTTAAAAAAAAAAAAAAAAAAAAAGAAAAAAAATTGTTGTATATTATGTTGTACTAACTTGTATGGTTTTGAGCAACACCTTGCAGGTACAGTGTTGGTGTTTACACCTACACAACAAATGGTAATCAACTCACCATGTCTATCCGACAAGAAAGAGTTGACTCACCATGAGGGTACGGCTCTGGTGTGATAATCAAATCCGTTGACAGCTGTAATAGTTTGCTCAAAACTATAGGGTTCTCAACTCACCGATGTTTCATTACTAAGAGTTGAATGGTTTTCAATTCGCCATGGATTTTACTCCTTTGGGGTTTCCAAAGAATTGGCTAGCCCACAAGTGTATGGCTTGTGGTAAAGGCAGTGGAATACCATACTTGGTACTCAATTCACCAAAGGTTATCTTCAACCTAAGAATTGGCTAGTCCTGAGCAAACGGCTACAGGTAAAGACAAGTCAAATCCATTTAAAGTTGCTGATTTACTAAAAATCAGATGGTTATCAATGTACCATGGTCTTACACACCTAAACATTGGCTACTCCAGTAGTGATGGCTATTGGTAAAGAGACATCAAATCCATTAATTTTCAATGATTCACCTCTCACAGGAGTTAACACACCTGGATGTGATGAGAATAGTATGAAACTTAACAGATTTGATGTACAATATGTCATAGTTGCTGGAAAGATTATATCAGGGGTAGCCAGATCCTTATGAAGTTGTTCCTGTTGCTGCTGGTTCATATCTGTTGCTGCTGGAATCATGTACTCAACGAAGATTGCTGATGGTTACTTTCTGATGTTGCTGCATCAATCCTCTGGACTTCAAAACTTTTACAGGGAATCTTGCAAGTTAACCTAGTCAACTTCAAGATTAGGGGAGGATTGTTAGGAATTCTGGGAAATAATAGATTTCTCATTGCTGCTGGTAGTGTAAGCTGGTTCCTGCCGATAGTGTGCGGTTTGTGCTGAAGTTCATTGCTGCTGGTAGTTTATTTTTGTTTCTGCTGATAGTAGTCATTACTGCGGGTATTAGTAATTGTTATCCCGTAAGTTTAGAATGTTTGTTAGATTTATTTTTAGAAGAGATTGATGTATATCTCTTCACACGTTTTCTTGTATGACGGGTTAAGGTTAGGACTTCTTGTTAGTATAAAAGGAACACTCGTCTATGAGTTTTGTACGACTTTACAATCATCAATAAAATCAATATTAGTTCATAAACCGATCCATAGAGGATCAAAACCTTGTTAGTTACTTTCTTCTTTATATTCTTGTGTTTAGTTTCCGCATAGACACAAGTCTTACACCTAGAGATTCTCCTAAGCTATTTGTGTTTACATAAACGGTTTAACCAAGCTCAATCAAGCTAGAAGCACTCAATCCTACAACCTCTAATATGTAACACTGGTTTAAATAAATAAATGATAACAATTTTATTTAAAACACCTCTTTTCGAGTCGTTTTCTATTTTCATGACTGTGATGCTTGAAGTAGCACCCCAACTTATATTCCGCTGCGATTTCTATCTCGTTTAGGTCTACTCACTAGATCCCTATCAAGTGAGATTTTTCTTTTTATTTTTATTAGCTTTCTCGTAGTCTATCTTTTCGTTGTGTTTTTGTTTCGTAAAATTTCCCGTTTTCTATTCCGTTAGCCATTATGGAGAACGCGAATCCGCCAAATGTTTCACCCAATCGACCAAATCCACTACAAAATCTACCCTTCCACTTTAAAATGACATATTGATGTTCCGACAACATCATAGTGAATCTTTTTCTGATGCATGGGCTCGTTTCAAATACTTGCTACAAAAAGTCCTTCATCAAGGTCTTGATTTATTGTCTCCACTTCAAATTCTTTTACACTCGTATCGATCGCGAAACCCAAAAGAGGCTTGACTATTTAACAGATGGGGAATTTTGGAAATTTGGTGTTAAAGACACATTGGAAAACTTCAAGATTCATGTCCAATTCAGAAGTGGAACATGGGACCCAAAAAACAAAAGTTTAGACCTATTTTCAATTTGGAAGGCTCAATCGAAAAGTTTGTTTAAGGGTGAGATGGTTAGAGTTAAGATACCTAGGTGCATGATGGGAATAGACTTTTCCAAAAACACATAATAAGAACATAGGTGATCTATATATAATGGAGAATAAGGTGAAAACTCCAATCCCACAAGTCCCACCATCATTTGAGGAATACACACCGCCCGTAGCTTACCCGAAAAAAGTAGAAGAGACTACAGGAACCCCGATATAATGGAAATGTTTGTAAACTTGCAATTTTTTCAAAAATTAACACGGTTGCGGATTTCATGGGTATAATGGCTTTTTTGGTAAAAAAAAATGTGTCTTTGGTGAAAAATGTTTGTAAACTTGATTGTTTTTGTTATTTTTCCTTGATTCGATTACAAAAGTTATAATGTATAATGTATCTTTGAGAAAAACAAATTTGAACGATAAGTTTGATTTAAGAAATGTAGTTTTTTAATTAACCAATAAAATTCGAAAATATGCATTTTTTTTTACTTTAGACTTAAATATAATATAACGATATATTTTAATTGATCATGAGAATTTACAATCAAGTCCAAAACTTTTAAAATTGGGCTAATCTAAAACTAAGTTTTATGGACTTTGTTAATACAAATAAACCTTAAAAACATTTATTTATATTTTACGATCTTCTAATGTTTTCTCGATAACAAACGAAAAATCATTTTAACGAGATAGATAAAATACATAAACGCTTTGAGCCAAAAGCTTACTAACTCATTTCATTAAACAAACCTTAAACATATTTAGTTAAACAAAGTTTACATAAAGCCAAAACCATTTTATAAAAACACTTAAGTAAACTAGTTACTTACATTTTATAAAATACATGTTACTTGTAAATTAACTAGGAAAGACTTGGACTATCCATGACCCAAAAACCAAGTCCATAACCCATAACCCATGGAGCTTGATCCATAAACCATAACCCATTTGCATGACATCATGCATGACTTCATAATGGGTAAAACCCATGACCCATGACCCAAAGTCCATAACCCATAACCCAAAGTCCATAACCCATGACCCAAGATGTCTTTGACATCACTCATGACATCACTTGACCCATGGACCTTGACCCATAACCCAAAACCCGGAATTGTAACCCAAAATCCGAACTGGTACTACCAGATAGCCGGATCCCTTGGATTACACTGGCCGGATCCCTTTGGGAAGGGATCCGCCGGATCCGGGTGAACAGTGGACAATTTTCCTATAAATAGTGAGCCATTTCTCTCTTATCCCTCACCCTTTTTAGACATTCCTTCTCTTTATGTTCTAAACTCTCTAACCACAGATCTAAGGATCTTCCTATGTAGTTTTTATTTGTGATTCTCTAGGATCCTTCTAAAAGGCGAGATCACGACCTCTCAAAGACTTGCAAGCTCATGATATGAATTACTAGGATTCTTCTCCTCCAAGATCACAAAAGTGCATCTTGTTCTTTCTTCTTCTCAAAAGGGTGTTGTAGATGTGTTGAATCGTTAGGTGTAAAAGGACGTTGGATCCTTTAGTCTTGTTGTACTAGGTGTGTTGGTTTGGTCCGCCGTGCTAAGGACCCGGTATCTAGCCTTGTACCGGATAAAGTGTAGGCGACGAAGGTTTGGCTTTACCTCGTGAAAAAGCCCGGTATCTAGCTTTGTATCGGATAAAGTGTAAGCGACGTTGTGAAGGCTTCTCCTCCAAGTGAAAGGAGTTTGTGTTGTGAAGTGTTTACGAACTCTCGAGTAGGTGACTCGGGGAGTGGAGTAGGGCAAGGAAGGTGACCTTGTAGCCGAACCACTATAAATACTTGTGTTATGGTCGTGTCTCTCTATCTTTCTCTCGTAGCTTAGTTTTTTATGCTTTAATACTATCAATATCCAACACGTCAAAACTAGATTGAATAAGTCGATCTATAAGTTTTAAAAAGAGTTTTTAATCGGTAAAACTATTCAACCCCCCCCCCCTCTAGTTTTCTACAATTGGCATCAGAGCTTCGTTACCAAGTTTCTTAGAGTATATTGTACTTTAAAAACTTGAAACGATCCATGTATGTTTTGAAAACTACAAAGAAGGATAAATCTTTTGCAAAAATTGATATCTAGCTCATTTTTACAAAAGTGATAAAACTTTCTATGTTTGGATATTAAATTTTTTTTTGGTATTATTATTATTTCTAAATAATACTAACAAATTCTTCTTGAGAAATCTCCAGTTTAGGTTTCTTCGAAAACTTCATCATCTTAAAGGAAAAATGAAGTTTACACACTAAAGAAGAATCCATAGTGTCGCTTGACTCCTCTGCTAACAAGGGTAAAGGTAACTTAAAAGAGGCTTCTGAAGTACTTCGCATCTATGGTTTCTAAAACCATATAAATAGATTATACCAAAGGTATGTTTTCTTAGTTAAAATTAGTTCTCTAAAATGTGCTAATTGATTATGGTTAAAAGATGGATTCATACATGTTTTTCTCTTTTAAAATGTGTTAACATATACATAACCTATTTTCTAAAAAGACATCTCTGATGATCATAAAGTTTGGTATGCATCATCTAAGTGTCATACCTTCATGGATTATGTTTTATACACCTAATCACATTTTTTTAGGACCTCTCTTCACAAACTCTCGTGTCTTTTCAAATGGTCGGGAATAGTATTCCTTTGCGTCAATCCATTCCTAGTCAAAACCTTTTACATACACTTTTCAATAAAAAGGTTAAGTCATCACAGGAAAAGTTTTTTCACATCAATCAAACTTGTGATATTCATCTATCCTCATCCCAAATTATCTCGCGGCAACTTATCTCCTCTCATATTTCTCTACTTCTCGTCTATTCATCCTTTTCAGTTATTTGTCTCGTGCACTAAAGAAAATGGAATAAAAAGTGTTCTCTCGCCTAAACTTCTCAAACTCTCACTCTAGTTACTTAGGATCAAAAACCATATATTCTTAAAACATATATCTCAAAAACATCTCTGTATCTGCAGTCTTCCCCAGATCCCTTTATTATAACGGGCCGGATCCATTTTAGAATGGATCCAGAAGAACCAGCTTAACAAACATCAGTCTATCATCTCACGTTATTTGTCTCTTTTCCAAACAACCAAATAAACATATTCTTCTAGTTTAGGATTCTTAATGAAAGCTATTATTTTTGTGCTGTTAATTGATTGTTTTTTGCAAGATTAATGAATGTCAAATCATTATGCTTTTATGGACTACTTAAAAATAGTTTAGATGTGCCTTTTTGGGTTTATTATGAAAAACGACTTCATAATTTGTAACATGTCAGAAGCTTGTTTTAAAGTAAACATCTAGATACTTGACACAATTTTGTTCATAATTTATTTTCATGAACTATATATATGTTAAAAATTTATTGTTAGAATATCATAATTTAAGTTATTTGGTCATCAAGAAAAAAAAATATTGTGTTGCTCTCTATTATAAATTATATCGTTTCATTTTCAGATATAATCCGTTTATTTTTTGCATTAATCTATATATTGTAACAAAAAAGTCACAGAATCACGTACCAATAAATTAACACTATCTTTTTGTATTAATTTAAATGTTATCACCAAAAACCTAGATTCTCGATGTGTCTGCTTCTTCCCGTCATCTCAGCTCTCGCCATTTCAACATTGAAACAAGAAGTAGGTGCACGTATGTAGTAACTTTATGCAAGTATACATTTCAATATATCTAATATCCTACTGCTACTGTATTTGAACATATAATTTTTTTCTTTTATCATCCATTTATATTCGTTTAATGGAAGTGTGATATACTCTTAAAATTTTTACTAAACTCTTCAAAGATATGGATATTACTTTAATACATAATTAATCCTCTTAAACCACTTGCATAGGTCTCAATATGTCTAACGAATATGATTTCGACTTTCGAGACACCAGCATCTACATCCCAAATATCTCTCATGAACCAGACACTCCAGGCAACCATTTAATAATCTTGAAACCCGCTTCCTTCACAAGGGTCGTGTTGTTGACTTTTCTCTTATCTTCGACAGAGACATCAACACATGTTTCCGCACCATAGGCTTTGATTGTCTCCTCACCATTAACGAACCAATTTGTCCACGGTTCGTGCTATAATTCTTCCGTCAAGTCAAACTCGTACGTAACGAGGATCGTTCTCTCTCACTTTGGTTTTCAATTAAAAACCATAAGGTTGTTCTAACTCTTCAACAATTTGCTAACATCCTTCGAATCCCAGGAAATGGGCAATGTGCCTACACTGAAGATTGGTCTCTTGAATCCCTCTTTAACTACCGTGAAGAAAATAGTCCATACTGTTCATACATACCTTCTCCACAAGAACTAACTCATCTTATTCATACTCCTCAACGTTTCGACTTTCTTAATCCAGACATAATTGACACACTTGAGATTCGCTATGAGCTGAAACCTATGGCGGTTATCTTACGTGAAAATGTTTGGAGTCTTAAGGGAAATCGTGAGAAAATTCTGGCGTGTTGTGCTCATATGATCTATTGTCTTCTAACTCAACAACCATACAATCTCGCTTACTTCTTCGCTAAGCGAATTGTACATCTCAATGGAAATAAGAACAAACTTATACCCTATGGGATGTTCCTAACTCGCCTCTATAATCACTTCATGAACTTTCATCCACACTTTCAAGGGCCTCAATATTCTCTTGTCAATAAAGTGATGATGCCTTTAGACAAGGCCTATATATCATCCTTCTTTATTCCAGAATCTGCTTCCAACTATGCACCGTTTGATGATCCAACAAATGAAGAAAATGAGCAAAATAACGGAAATTAGATATAAGTTAGGAATAAACTTTTAACTCAGTATGATCGTTCTTTAAACATACTTGTTGTGCTCATTTTTAACAAAATTTCATGAGTAATAGTAAGCTTGGTCTCTCTTAAATGCTTATATGAGTTTCCTATGTCCTCTACTTGCTATACCAGACGTATATCCTTATATAAATGTTGTCCGAATAGTTAGATTTCATACTCGACCTATGAGCAAACTTCTACGAGCCCACTGTGAAAGAAATAGTCTCAGAAGCCGGATCCCTTAGTTATAACTAGCCGGATCCCTTTTAGAAAGGATCCGGAGGATCCGGTCATACAGAGGAAGATTTATATCACTTCTTATCACCCTCAACCATTCTAACCTTAGTACACTAGTTATCTATCTCCTATTAGTCACATTTGAGCTGATCTTAAGGTTGATAGCTCTTTTGACCTCTTAGGATTGACTTATGTTTCTTCCGAGATGTTTATGATTTATCATCTTCAAAATTACCATCATTTCTTAGTACCACTTCTTGCATCACCTCCCTCTGATCATTATACACTTATTTACAAGTTAAATAAATTTTAACAAATTTATTTCCACCATCTCTACCTCAAAATACTCTAAAACCAATCTTTTAATTATTATGATTTTTAAAGAATTTTTAAATTTTTCATACAACCTTTCCCTGAAACCAACAAACAATTAACACTTAATGGTATAATTTTCTTAACTCATATTCACTTATTGACCTACTTTAGATCTCTTCTCCTCACTAAAGACTACTAATGGCAACCTCTCTTCATTATTCTTAAACCACTTAGGATTTTCTCATTTTAAGACACCCTTTCACACTCATTACACCAGGAAACATAGGGCTGCTATAGCTTAATAATAATCATTTTTCCCTCACACCTGATTTGTTAGCCGGATCCCTCAGCTAAAGCTAGCCGGATCCCTGTTGAAAAGGATCCGCTGGATCCGGGCAAATAGACACAGGTTTGATCATCTAAAACCTTCCAAAACTCAACAAACACTCCACATTGCCTTTAATATATCTCCTAGAAGATTGTATCACTGTATTTGACCTTGGTGCATGCATATCATTGAAATTCAAAGGATTTTAGTGGTTTAGGCTTTAATTACCATACTTGATCCTTCACTATTTAAACCACTAGTGTTTGTTCTTCCAAACCACACCTAAACAAACCATTTTCTACTGTAAACTCACCTTCTAAACTTACCTAAAAACATGACTAAGGCACCAAGTGCAAGATCATCCACTAAGAGTCCACCAAGAAAAACCGCACGAATTGTGTATGAAATATCCTCAACCGAAGCCTCACCCATCAAAACACCTTCTTGTAGAACAACTCTCTCAAACTACATCCAAACCCCTCCTTCAAATAAGCCAACTCCACCACAACTTGCTTCCACCAAAACAACCTCACCACAACCTACTCCTCTTGAACCAACACCTCCCATTAAAGCTACATTACCAAATACACCTATCTCAACTCAACCTATACAAGCCTCACCTCTTCAATCTCAAATCCTTTCCTTTACCACACCTCCTACCTCTCCTCATCCATTCTTGAACTCATTGGAGGACCTACCTCCTAAAACCTTTAATCCACCACCATTGCCCACATTCTCATCCATTGAGAGAATGTCAACTCAACCACCATCTCATCACCTAGATGTTGACATAAACATACCACCACCTATAGCAAACTTGCCTTCCTCTCCTCTACCTTCAAATGGACCATTTTGGGTTATGAGAAAATATCAACCATCTCAACCACCACATATACTTCCTCCCACACATACTTCTCAACCAACACTCGTGGTACATCCACAATCTTTCCACCTAGGTGCTTCCACCTCAAACATACCTCAACAACCTTCTACCTTAGGTCCTCAACAAACAAACCACGATGATTCTTGTCATCATTGTCAACATGTTCAAACCTTAGTTCGTGAACTACGTGATGAAGTACGTTTTATGTTCTACCATCTCCTTGAAACGTCTTGACGACGTCACCAAACCTAACCTTCCCGAAAAACCTTGAAGTGCAAGCACAAGTGGTCTCCCTATTCTTAGTCTCAGGCCTAATTTTAGTCGATAGGAATTTTTCATGTTAGATCATTTTCTTAGTTTTTAGAGATTTGACCTTTGTTGTATCATTTCTCTTATGTTTATTAAATGACTCTTCATGACTATGTGCTTATGTGAACATGTTTGGTGTGTGTATTACTTGTCTTCATACCCTTTTCTACTGCTAACAAAACTGCAGGTAGCCGGATCCCTAAGTTTAAGCTTGGCGGATCCTTTCTGAAAAGGATCTGTGGGATCCGGGCAAACAGAGGACGAACAAAATTTTTATGAAGCCAAATTTTCAACAAAGGGACAACATATACTTGTTTTCTAACCATTGTTTTGTATATTTTCAAAAATACACATGGAGCACTCGACGCCCTCGGTGAGGGGGAGCTTTCTTCAAAGCAAAAACATTGCAAATAATATGCAATGATCACGTTTAGTCTTCCTAATTACTTGACGCCCTCATCAAGGGGGAGCGTCTAAGCACCTTTTTACCCTCTTTGCTCCATATTTACATCTTTATGCTTCTTAAAACTTGCACTCGGGTTAGTTTCTTTTCGACACTCTTTTTGTTTCGACAAAAAGGGGGAGAAAAGTGTAAAAGCTTAAATTAAAACTTACGAATTTTATTCTTTTACTTAAAATAATTTTATGTTTTGTCATCAACAAAAAGGGGGAGATTGTTAATACAAATAAACCTTAAAAACGTTTATTTATATTTTACGATCTTCTAATGTTTTGTCGATAACAAACGTAAAATCATTTTAACGAGATAGATAAAATACGTAAACGCTTTGAGCCAAAATCCTACTAACTTATTTCATTAAACAAACCTTAAACATATTTAGTTAAATAAAGTTTACATAAAGCCAAAACCATTTTATAAAAACACTTAAGTAAACTAGTTACTTACATTTTATAAAATACATGTTACATGTAAATTAACTAGGAAAGACTTGGACTATCCTTGACCCAAGAACCAAGTCCATAACCCATAACCCATGGAGCTTGATCCATCACCCATAACCCATTTGCATGACATCATGCATGACTTCATAATAGGTAAAACCCATGACCCAAGGTCCATAACCCATAACCCATAACCCAAAGTCAATAACCCATGACCCAAGATATCTTTGACATCACTCATGACATCACTTGACCCATAACCCAAAACCCGGAATTGTAACCCAAAATCCGAACTGGTACTACCAGATAGCTGGATCCCTTGGATTACACTGGCCGGATCCCTTTGGGAAGGGATCCGCCGGATTCGGGTGAACAGTGGACAATTTGCCTTATAAATAGTGAGCCATTTATCTCTTATCCCTCACCCCTTTTAGACATTCCTTCTCTTTATGTTCTATGAGAGGATTTTAATACACTTAGGATGTTAGTCCGTTTAACGTGTATATGATACTATGAATGAATATGATCAAGTATGCGGAATCTACTTGATCACACTTAGAAGTTGTTTGAGTGTTTGATGGAACAGTGTATGTATGTAAGACAATGAACACAGAGAGAATTTTCACTAAACGATTCAATATTATTGATAATAATACGAGTGATCTTAGCTATCACTAGGGTTACAAAACTTTGAATCTTAACAAACTATTCATATGACTTGTATCTCAAAAACCTAACCTAGGACCTCCTTTTATAGCACAAGGAGTCCTGTACAAGTAAACTACAATATTCGTATCAATCTATATTAAGAAGATATACATCAAATATATTCTATATTTATCCACACGCGTCTTCATCTTCGTCTTCACCACATAAGCAGTACAAACTATTTGTACTGACAGTACTAACTCAGTTAGTACTGCTAGTTCTAACTTGCACCAGTTGAAACTTTGAACCTGGCAGTATTAACTGTTAGTTTAATTTCCAACATTCTAAACTCTCTAAACACAGATCTATGGATCTTCCTATGTAGTCTTTCTTTGTGATTCTCTAGGTTCCTTCTAAAAGGAGAGATCACGACCTCTCAAAGACTTGGAAGCTCGTGATATGAGTTGCTAGGATTCTTCTCCTCCAAGATCACAGAAGTGCATCTTGTTCTTTCTTCTTCTCAAAAGGGTGTTGTAGATGTGGTGAGTCGTTAGGTGTAAAAGGACGTTGGATCATTTAGTCTTGTTGTACTAGGTGTGTTGGTTTGGTTCGCCGTGCTAAGGACCCGGTATCGAGCCTTGTACCGGATAAAGTGTAGGCGACGAAGGTTCGGCTTTACCTCGTGGAAAAGCCCGATATCTAGCTTTGTACCGGATAAAGTGTAAGCGACGTTGTGAAGGCTGCTCCTCCATGTGAAAGGAGTTTGTATTGTGAAGTGTTTACGAACTCTCGAGTAGGTGACTCGGGGAGTGGAGTAGGGCAAGGATGGTGACCTTGTAGCCGAACCACTATAAATACTTGTGTTATGGTTGTGTCTCTCTATCTCTCTCTCGTAGCTTAGTTTTATATGCTTTAATACTATCAATATCCAACACGTCAAAACTAGATTGACATAAGTAGATCTATAAGTTTTAAAAAGAGTTTTTATTCGGTAAAACTATTAGCCCCCCCCCCCCCCCCCTTCTAGTTTTCTACAGACTTAAGTGTAAATTCTCAGTTTTCATAATTTTAAGTAAATTTAAAATATTAAAAAAAATACATCATTTGCTTTAAACATTTGAAAGAACAATTATTATTATTATTATTGTTAAACTGATCGTAATACTTAAAACTTCATATATGTAAGCGTCATAAATACCAAGCTGAAATCCGAGTTATCGAGTTATATAAACAAATATGACTCATGTCAATATCATGTGCGTATACAAGACTCTAAGAAATACAATAAAATTAGACCGGATATATTAAGAATGACAATATTCCCCTCGTGACGATTTAATCACGTTAACAGAGGTAAAAACAATCATGCAAAAAGAAACAAATATTGTCAAAATCATGGTTGGTAAGATCCCGATTCTGATATTAGGATTTTACGATACTACAAAGCAAAAATGATCGGGATCTTACGTAGGATCTTAGCAAGCTTAAGATCTTATAAGATCTAGATTTTGACAATAGGATCTTAAGATCTCATCTGATCTGATTTTACGTTCGAACCGCAAACTAAAAAATCTACCAAATTATGGATTATGTTTTATAGACTTTTAAAAACAAAATGTTAAATCTTTTTAAACATTTCATATTCATGATTTAGGACAACATTTTCATAAAACATTCATATAATTTTGTGTTTTATGATATATAATAATTTGTAGATTTGAATAATATTACAAAGACTTTTTAGAAAATGACATTATAGTAGGATCTTAAAATTCTGATCTAATGTTAGGATCTCGATCTTGCAAAAACGAAAACGAACTTGATTCAAGATCCGATTTTGAAAACGTTGGTCAAAAATTAAAATCATTAACCTATGTACTACTCCGTAAAATTTAAGCGAAGACATTAACCTTGTCCAAACACCCCTAAATCCCAAACACCATGTAACAAACAAACCATGGTTGTCAAAATCGCGATCCTGATCGTAGAATCGTACGATCCTACAATCCTATACACAAAAAACGACCAGGATCTTAACAAGATCGTAATTCAAGTAGGATCGTATCAGGATCGTAGGATTGCGACTAGAAATAACTAAGAATTCTTCATGAAAGCTATTATTTTTGTGCTGTTAATTGATTGTTTTTTGCAAGATTAATGAATGTCAAATCATTATGCTTTTATGGACTACTTAGAAATAGTTTAGATGTGCCTTTTTGGGTTTATTATGAAAAACGACTTCATAATTTGTAACATGTCAGAAGCTTGTTTTAAAGTAAACATCTAGATACTTGACCCAATTTTGTTCATAATTTATTTTCATGAACTATATATATGTTAAAAATTTATTGTTAGAATATCATAATTTAAGTTATTTGGTCATCAAGAAAAAAAATATTGTGTTGCTCTCTATTATAAATTATATCGTTTCATTTTCAGATATAATCCGTTTATTTTTTGCATTAATCTATATATTGTAACAAAAAAGTCACAGAATCACGTACCAATAAATTAACACTATCTTTTTGTATTAATTTAAATGTTATCACCAAAAACCTAGATTCTCGATGTGTCTGCTTCTTCCCGTCATCTCAGCTCTCGCCATTTCAACATTGAAACAAGAAGTAGGTGCACGTATTGTTAGGAATATAAATATTCAGTTGAAGACTCGGTCACCCCGAGTACTTAGTAGCACATCATAGCTCGTAGGATCATTAGTAATATTATTAGTAGTTTAGTTATTATTAATATTGTGGAGTGGGTCGGGTCTTTACCCACTGTCAGCTTGCTCCACAGCCCACTAGGGGCATATTATTTAGTCAAGTCATGTACTATATAAACCCCTCTCCACACATGGAGAGGGTTGGACCTCATTTGAGTATTAATCTAATACACATACATTTCTCTCACTAGGTTCCACTTTCTCTCTCTAACATCTTCTTCTCCTTCTATTCGATCCATTCTAGTGCTCCAAACGTGTGTTTCTTTGTTAGTGAATACCCTACAATTGGTATCAAGAGCCATGGTTAGGTCCATGTGTGTTGGTATTCACGGATTTGATTAGATTTGGGGTAGTTTTGGTTCGAAATAGATAGGCTCTAAATATTCCATTTTACGCCTTGTTTAGTGGTTATATCTTGTTTGATCTTGTACTTTCTAGCTTAGGAATAGTATAGAAGTATTACTTGGTGTTTGGAATCTGTGTTTCAAGCTTTGTGTGGTGAGTTTTGGCTGATTCGTGAGGTTTTGGAAAGGTGTTCGTGGGTGCGGTTTGTCCGTCTGGTGAAGTTTCTTAGGTGCGGTTTGTGTTACCTCGAAGGTGCGGTTTGTCTTATTACCGGTTTTGGCAAAAGGACAAAACGCATTGAAAGCGACGTGTTTGGCAGTTTGTGTCTACGCGGTTTGTCTCTGAGGCGTGTATGCGGTTTGTGTCTACGCGGTTTGTCTCTGCGGTGTGTATGCGGTTTGTCTAGACTGTTTGTCTGTGCTGTTTGTCCACGCGGTTTGTCTCTGAGGCGTGTATGCGGTTTGTGTCTACGCGGTTTGTCTCTGCGGCGTGTATGCGGTTTGTCTAGGCGGTTTGTATCCTCAAGGTTGCTAGTTGTCCGTTGCGGTTTGTGTCTTGGTGATTTTAGAAATTCCAAAAGTTGCGGTTTGTCATTTTGCAATTTGACCAAAGTTGACTTTTTACGTCAAAACTTCAAACGGCTATAACTTTTGAACCGTAACTCCGTTTCGAAGCCTGAAATCGCTCCAGAATGAAGTTATTGAGGTTCTAAGTTTTTCAGACCAAAATTTCGCCATAATAACTTACAACAACCATACCAATCACATCAACAAGTCTACCAGACCTTCATCATAACACATATCAAGCATCATTCCATGGTTTATTCTTGATTTTGTAAAACCCTGCGAAAGAATCTATTTCTCGGTTTAAATCATAGAATTGTAAAATCCCGTGCACGTTAATATCATGTCAAATACTTCAGATTCTGCTATATCAGAGATACTCAGATTGTACAACATGATTGACAAACAAAAGATTCCCAAAGATGTTCGACAGATAAACGTGTTTGACTATGTTGGTGCCAATAGAGACTTTGTGTGCCCGAATTCTCAAGAGAAAGAGCTTCATCAGCCACAGACAAACGTTGTTGAGTCAGATACTGCTAGGAACAACGTGCAACATGAGAAACACAACAAAGCGTCGGCTGAACCTAATGGGGTATCTTCTGTCATTAATAATGATAATGTGTTTCATGAACAAAAGATTCCTGACAAAGTACAACAGACAAACGTTGTTGAGTCAGATATTGCTAATATGGGAAATAGCGATGTTTTCCCATATGAACAATATGTGAATCACAACGAAGCGTCTGTTGTACCTAGTTGTGCATCTTCTGTTCTAAATGATGATTATGTGCTGCATGAGAACACTGTTTTTGTCCCTGATGATAACTTGATCACTAGACTAAACATTTATAAAGAACAAGTGGCTATGTATGAACGGCGTGCTAAGTTTGAGCTTAATGAACGTGAGCAGAAATTAGAAGGTCAAATGAGTACACTTGTTAAAGAGTCTAGAGTAAGAGAAGAAACATTAAAACAAGAGTTGAATTCTTTGAAAAATCAGCTAGAACAGTCTGTCAAACAGAAACAGGAGGTACAAAAGTGTATGACTACACTTAAGCTAGAATTCAAAGAAAAGGAAAATGAACTCTTAAATGATTTTTCTAGACTCAAAACCTTAAAGAATAAGCTTGAGGATAAGTTGTACACACAAGACCAAACCAGACAGACTGCCCAAATGATGTATAAGCACAGAAAGTTAAGTGACAAGCATAGTGAAAGCAATGTAGGTAAATCTAAATTAGCTATTCATGAGATTGCTAAGATAGCCCAACCTGCATTAAATGATTCTAATGTGATGTTTATGCCTAATCATGACCCGCCTGAGCATATCTACACCGAAGAGGAGGATGAGATAAGTGAGAGAACAAGAGAAAGAATGAATGAGAAAATGAGGGATCCCGAGTGCATAGCCAGACGAATAATAATCAAACCCCATGACTATAGTGAGGAAAATCATTTGACTGTGTTTGCTCCTCAAAAGAAGTTAACACCTGAACAGATATTCTGGAAACAAGATAATGAAAAACTTAAGGAAGAAAAACTTAAGGCCAACACCCCCCTCATTAGAAAAGTTGCGTCCATCACGGTGTATCCTCCCAATACACCTAGGAATTTGGTGCCTTTGTCTCTTCCCACTGAATGCAAAACCTTTATTAGCTTATATGTGCTTTGGCAACTGTTTGCTGATTTCGATAAAACATGTAAGAAGAGAATCACACCCACCAGCATTACTGAGGGGGAAAGGTGTTTTGAACATGCAAAAAGGTGTTACTTAACTGAGGTCATGCCATTCTTTAAACTACTCAAAGAACATTTTGAAGGGCTTCAAACTGCCCTCAACACAGAAATAAAAGAAATGAAAGTAGTGTTTAAAGATATGGAAAATGAGGTGAATGAATATGCAATAGAACTTAAGAGTCGTGAGATTGAAAGAAAAAACATACTCATCACTAATGACAACTTGATTGCTAAATGTATTGCACAAGATGTATTTTACACTGCTACTGATTCTGCATTGTCTGCTTGTCAATTTCATGAGTATGCTATTGCGTTAAATATCACCCAGAATCGTGTTGTTGAGCTTGAGGGGGAGAATTTAAAATTGCGTGAAAAAATTCAAAATGATGACCATGTTAATATGGTTAAACGTTTTTCAAAATTAGAAGTTGATTATCTAAATTTGCAAATGAAACATCAACATTTAAATGAAAAACTCAAAATATCAAATGACAAGACATCCTTGGATGCTCCTGAATTTGATACTTATTTTGAATTAAGCAAACGAGATGAGAAAATTCAAGCTCACACGAACACGATTCAATTGCTGAGGGTCCAAATTGCCCAATTGAAATCCAACAAGTGTGATGAGTATGGCACCAATAAACCTTCGTCTTCAGATTCTCAGAATTTTCAGTATCAAGACACCATCAACAAGTTACATTATGAAAATGAGTGTTTTCGAGAAGAAAATTCTAAGATTAAACAGCATTACAAAGAGTTATATGACTCAATTAAAGTTTCACGAAATAGTCATAATGAAAAGATAACTTCTTTGTTAAATGAAATTGAGAATCTTAAGACTCAGGTGAAAGGAAAAATGCCAAGTACCACTTGTAATTGTGTTGCATCAAAGGTCTCTGCTTGTAAAATGTATGATGTTGATGTGGGGCCTATTCCATTTCCCATGAGAAACAACAGACCTGTCCATCAAATGTATCTCTGTCACCTTAGGGATGGACTTGACACTCTTCGTGAGGTTGTGGAAGAGGACAGAATAGGAAAACCACTCAATAAGGCAGTAGGTTATGCTTGCGTCCTCACAAAAAGGATCCAGGAACAGTTAGAATATGCCATTGGCACGGGCCCTAAGTCTCACAACCAAAGAGATAGAATAGTTGCATCATCATCCACAATTAAGAACAAGCATGTAACCTTTGAGGTATCCTTGGAAACTTCAGATCCCAACACCTCAAAACATGTTCAGCAACTAGAAGTGAAAAAGACTAAGATTCCCATCAGTCCTTCTACAGGAGTTAATAGTGACACTAAAGCTAGCGAGTCAAAACCTAGGAGAAACATAAAGAATTCTAGGATTTCACCAGCTAAAAGTGTTCCTAAAAGGAAAGTAGAAGACCACATGAGAAACAACAAGTCAGATTTGAACAAAAGGAATCATAATTCGAATCCAAATTCACTTTGCAAAACATGTAATGAATGCATAATTTCGTGTAATCATGATAAATGTGTTAAGAAATTTCTAAAGTCGTCCAACAAACCCCCAGTTAGGAAAGTTTGGAGAGCTAGACAAATTAAGCAATCTTGGAAACCCACAGGGAAAATGTTTACCAATGTGGGCTTTCAATGGAAGCCCACGGGCCGAACATTCACACTAGGGGAACATTGCCCTTTAACAAGGATTACAATTCCTAGAGTAGTGCCTGTTAAGGAATGGAAGCCTACTGGTAGAGTTATCCCTTTAGATTCACAGTGTCCCTTAACTAGGTCCATTGCATCTACTAGTGTTGCTCCTATTGTTAAAACCAAGGCACCTATGGTTTCAGCAGCCCCAAAGATTGTTTGCACTAACCAACTGGAACCCAACCTAAATTGGGGATCCGGCTCTCCAAATTCTCTTCTTTCGTCTATTTTCAAATGCAGGTCGTACGGATCGTCCTTTGACATTTGGACACAGGCTGCTCACAACATATGAGGGGAAACATAATGACGTCTGTACACATCAGTGCAGGCCTCGCTCTTCATCATTATGACGTCTGTTCAAATCAGTTCAGGCCTCGTTCTTCATCGACTACGACGTTTGAATACATCAATTCAAGCCTCGGGCCTCAATGTTTCCATCATGGCGTCTGCTGACATCTCTTCAGGCCCCGTTCATCAAAGAAAAGAAAGGCGTACGCTTGAGTGCGCTTTATCTTCGGAAGAAGAGGAATCTTCTTATTTATGACCATTCTCATCAAGCTTCATGTTCTTCAAATGCTTATTCAGTCACCAAAGGGGATAAACGTACATTGGAGTATATTCTTATTCACCTGGTCTATCAAAAATGGCAGTTGGTCGTCATATGCAATTTTTGAGGGGGAGAAGGGTGAATAAACTACATGGTGATTGAGAGTTGAGAAATGGTCATACGAATATTCTTGTTTCTGACTACTCTTATCTAAAGGCTTCATACTTGCTCTATGCGCATTCAGACATCAAGTGGATCTTCTTCCATCAGATGCAATTTCGAATGCAAGTTTTGAGGGGGAGAAGTGTGAACAGTGGATCAACCTCATATGCACTTGTTCAATCAAAAATGGCAATTGGTCGTCATATGCAATTTTTAAGGGGGAGAAGTGTGAACAAGTGAGCGAACAAACAATCACTTGTTGGGCATCTAATTGTGACTACGGAATGGATCAGGTTTCACTTACTTGGGGTTGAAGTTGACTTTCTCAAAGGCGTGGTCTTACTCTATCTTGAAGTCGGGGTTGGTTGGATGCATGACCTTCAATGATAACTTGCTCGTGCTTAAGATTTAAGTTGAAGACTTAGGTTATCTAGTTACCAGCAGTCGGGGTAACTATCACTTAAAGGAGTTACGTTGTAGTACTCAGTGTCACACGCCGATGACGTTGTGGATAATCATAAGAGGTATTAATGTCTCATACCTTGGTTGGGTATTGAGTACTTAGAGATTTGCGTGGAGCACTAATTCTCTACACCGTTCTTCCAACATTAGTGCAAGATCAAGTCACGAGAATGGGGAATTCTACTTCAGTTTCAAGTTTGGTATATCGGGTTTGCTTCATCAGTTATCAATTCAGATGGCCTACTTAAGGGTTGGTAAAGATAGTCAGAAAGTGCTTCGGTAGCGGTTGATTCTCACTTGATACATTTGAGCTAATTTTGTTCTTCTCACAAGATTTCAAGTATTTGTGCGTAAGATGTGTTGCTGATTCTGAGGTATCAAAACCAGCAAGGGGGAAGGAGACATACATCTGAACGCACAACGAGTACACATGATGAACTTTATACTTCTTCTTAAATGAAGTTATTCCGGGAAGACAAATGTCATAACCGCAGAGAAAATCAGTGTTGTAACTCGTGCCTTCGGGTGTATTATTCCAACTACGTGGGGGAAGAGATGTAAGAAACAGTTTCTGATAATTAAAGAGGTACACAATTGTATGATGATTACACTCGGGACTTAGATGACTTTGGTGTAGCAATTCTCATCTGCAAATTCCAGAAGGGAGAAAAGTGCATTGGGTCTTAATCGATCTTGATGTTACGTGTTCGACTTTATCAAATGGGATTGAGTGTGTACTTCGGGTTTTTGGGCTTCATATAATGAGACTGATTGCATCACTTAAACTACTTTAGTTTGTACATATCTTAAAACATACTGTAAATAGAAAATTATAGAACCAGAAAATTGTATATAGAAAAATATTAAAACCAAGAAAAACCATAAAAAATCGAAAAATAGAAAATACCAAAAATAGTTTCACCTAGGCATGTCTTCTGTTTATCGATAACATTTACGGACTTAGAAATGTCATTCAATAATGGCACGGGTCTTTAAATGAAGCTCGAGCAGATTGTTAAAACATGTCTAAATGGCTTGCAGTTACTTCATACTGCAACCCGCGCTGTACAATGGGGAAAGCATGTCGCCAAAAAGACAGTTGTTCCTCCAACCGGGTGATGTTCACCTGGGCATGGATTACTTTATATCCATGTTTCCCCGATTTGATGTACGGTTCAGTGCATCATTTCGCGTATAAGAAGAGAAGTCTTCTTTGCACCATGAACTCTTTCAGTTCTATGATTCTTCAAGAGAGTTTTGGTGTTTCACAAGGTGGTAACTGGACTTAAATTTCACAAATACTTATCACTCAATTGAATGACTACAGCTCTTTAAATAGAAAACGGGTCATTAATTGAGGGGGAGTTTATTTGTTCAAAATTTTGACACCTTTTTAAAACATTGTGCAACATCAGCAGTGACACTCTCTCTTGGTTTGAGGGGGAGCATTGTATGCTTCGTGTTAGGAATATAAATATTCAGATGAAGGCTCGGTCACCCGAGCATCTAATTAGCATTTCTATAGCTCGTAGGCTTATCTATGTTATCAGTAATATTGTTAGTAGTTTAGTTATTAATTACTATTGTGGAGTGGGTCGGGGCTTTCCCCTCTGTCAGCTCGCTCCACAGTCCACTAGGGACATAATATGTAGTAGTATATATACCCCTTCCCACACATGGGAAGGGTGGGACCTTTTTCAATCTAATATTACACAAGTTTCTTTCTCTCACTAAAAGGCTCCCATTTCTCTCTCTAAAACCTCTTCCATTCGATCCATACAAGCCTCATACTAGTGATTCATGTATTGTGAATACCCTACAATTGGTATCAAGAGCCATGGTTAGGTCCATGAGAGTTGGTATTCACGAATTTGTGTAGTTTGTGAGGTGTTTATACTTGGGTCGATTTGTAGTTTTCTAATTTTCTTTGGTTCGGTTTGTTTAGTAGCTTAAATTTCACTTTGTACTTTGTTTAGTGATTAGAGGTTGTTTTATCTTGTATTTGTGTAGTTCTTTAGGCTTTTTCTTGGTTAGGTTTGTAGTTTGTTTAAGTTTTTCTTTCGGTTTGATTAAGTAGCATAGATTTCATCTTTGTACTTTGTTTAGTGATTAGAAGTTGGTTTTCTTTGTACTTTCTAGCTTAAGAATAGTATTAGAGTGGTATTTAGTGTTTGGATTCACAGATCTAAGAACGGTGTGGTGATTTTGAGAAAATTCGTGGGTTGTAGTTGTGTTGTTCTTGGCAGCGGTTTGTCTGTTTTGGACGATTATTGGACTCGGTTTGTGTCAATTCTTGGACACGGTTTGTCCTTTTACTCGTTTAGGCTAAAGGACAAAAGGCAGTGAAAGTGACGTGCCTGGGAGTTTGTGTCCACTCGGTTTGTCCCTGCTGCGCGTACTCGGTTTGTCCCTGCTGTGCATACTCGGTTTGTGTAGACTCGGTTTGTCTCCGAAGAATTTACTCGGTTTGTGTTAATTTACTCGGTTTGTGTGTCTACTCGGTTTGTCCCAGCTACGTAGACTCGGTTTGTCTCTAAGGATTTTACTCGGTTTGTACCTACTCGGTTTGTCCCAGCTTTGTGTAGACTCGGTTTGTGTAGACTCGGTTTGTCTCTAAGAATTTACTCGGTTTGTGTAAATTTACTCGGTTTGTGTGTTTACTCGGTTTGTCCCAGCTACGTAGACTCGGTTTGTCTCTAAGGATTTTACTCGGTTTGTACCTACTCGGTTTGTCCCAGCTGTGTACTCGGTTTGTGTAGACTCGGTTTGTATAGACTCGGTTTGTCTCTGTGGAATCTACTCGGTTTGTATCTACTCGGTTTGTCTCTCAGACTTGTATGCGGTTTGTGTCTTGGTGATTTTAGAAATTCCCGTGAAAGATTCGATTTCTCGGTTAAATCACAAGATCAGTAAAATCCCGTAGTTACTATGGCTACCACATCAAGTACATCATCAGATGATATTCAAGCAGCAGGATCTGACACTCGTCCACCTATGCTAGATAGGACGGATTATGAGTCTTGGGCACAACGAATTAGACTTTACTGCTTGGGCAAAGATAATGGTGTTAACATTCTTAAGTCAATTGACGAAGGACCTTATCAGATGGGTACCACCAGAGACGTGGTTACAACTGGTGAAGATGGAATAGTAACTTGGGGCATCGACAGACCTAGGAACTACAACGATCTTAATGAAGAAGAAAAGAAGAGGTATGATGCCGATATTAGAGCCTCCAACATAGTTATTCAAGGTCTTCCAAAGGATGTGTACAAACTCATCAATTTCAACACTGAAGCCAAAGCTGTGTGGGACAACATTAAGATGCTGCTAGCAGGGTCAGAACTCACAAAGGAAGATCGTGAGTCACAGCTGTATGATGAGTTCGAGCATTTCAAAATGAACCCAGGAGAAAATATCACAGATTACTATGTGAGATTTCATAAGTTGGTGAATGATATGAGGATGATCAGAATGACTATGCCCAATATCCAACTTAACTCAAAGTTTGTGAACAACATGACTCCGGAATGGGACAGATTTGTTACTGCCGTCAAACTCAACAAAGGTTTAAGGGAGACTAACTATGAACAGCTGTATGCTTACCTGCAACAACATGAGAAGCATGCTGCCTATGATAGGGTGCTGAGAGAAAAGTTGAATCCTTCAACTGCAAATGACCCACTGGCATTCATGACAAACATACAACCAACAAACCAATCATCATCCAATCCAAGCTATCACCAACTTCACTCACCAGTACCTGCTATGAGTTCACAACTTGACTCAGGCTACTCTCAGACCGACAAAATGATTGACAACCTCACCAATCAAGTATCTCTACTAGTTCAACAGTTTCAAGCATCACTCCCTCAGACCAACAATCAGTTAAGGAATTCTTCCAACCCACGCAATCTAGCAATGGTGGAGGACGGGAAAATTGTGGTCCAGAATGTGCAAGGGAGAGCTGGTAGAAACATGGGTCGAGGTTATGTGCAGAACAGAGCAGGGAATGCCAATCAGGGGCAAGGGAAACAGATCAAGTGTTATAATTGTGGGGGCTTGGACACATTGCTAGAAACTGCAATCAACCTAAACGTCCTCAGAACTCAGATTACTTCAAAGACAAGATGCTGTTAATGCAAGCTCAAGAAAATGGTGCTGTATTGGATGAGGAAGAGTTATTGTTCTTGGCAGGAGATGGAGGAAATACTTTTAATGAAGATGTGGATGAGAAACCTGTTCAGGATCTGGCACTTAATGATCCTAACATCTTCAAGGCAGATGACTGTGATGCATTTGACTCTGATGTGGATGATGAACCTACTGCTCAAACAATCTTCATGGCTAACTTGTCTTCCCTGGCCTCATCTCGTCAAGCTGGTTCTTCTAATGCATCCGTGATTTCTGAGGTACTAAAAATTTATGACACATATAATATTGTCGAGGGACATCAGATTCCCGAAGAAGTACATCAGGCAGTTGTTTCTGACTCAAGTGATGTTGATATGGAAAATAGCAATATTGTCTCATATGAACAGTATTTGAATAGCAACAACTCACTTGATGTACCAAATGGTGAATCCTTTGTCAATAATGATGTGTGTGCTATGAGTAATGTATGTGCCTTAGATAATGCGAGTAATGTAGATAATGCATGTGTGTACCATGAGAACCAATTGCCTGTCCCTGATAATAACTTGATCACTAGACTTAACATCTATAAAGAACAAGTTGCTATGTATGAACAGCGTGCTAAGTTTGAGCTTAATGATCGTGAGCAGAAATTAGAAGGTCAAATGAGTACACTTATTAAAGAGTCTAGAGTGCGAGAAGAAACATTAAAATTAGAGTTAAGTTCTTTGAAAAGTCAGCTAGAACAGTCTGTCAAACAAAAACAGGAAGCACAAAAGTGTGTAACAACACTTAAGCAAGAATTCAAACAAAAAGAAACAACTCTTTTAAATGATTTCTCTAAACTCAAGACGTTAAAAAATAAGCTTGAAGATAAGTTGTACACACAAAATCAAACCATACAAACTGCTCAAATGATTCATAAGCACAGAAAGTTGAGTGATAAGCATAGTAAAATCATGATAGGTGAACCAAAGTCAACCATCCTTAGGGTATGCAAGTACTTCAACCAGCCCTATATGATGGTAATGTGATGATTAAGCCTATTCATGACCAACCTGAGCATATCTACACTGATGAAGAGGATGAGTTAAGTGAGAAAACAAAAGAAAAAATGAATGAGAAAATGAGGAATCCCGAGTGCATAGCCAGACGAATAATAATCAAACCCCATGATTATTATGAGGAAAATCGTTTGACTGTGTTTGCTCCTCAAAAGAAGTTAACACCTGAACAGATATTTTGGAAACAAGATAGTGAAAAACTTAAGGAAGATAAACTTAAGGCCAACACCCCCCTCATTCGAAAAGTTGCGTCCATAACGGTGTATCCTCCCAATACACCTAGGAATCTGGTGCCTTTGTCTCTTCCCACTGAATGCAAAACCTTTATTAGCTTATATGTGCTTTGGCAACTGTTTGCTGATTTTGATAAAACATGTAAGAAGAGAATCACAACAACCGGCATTACTGAGGGGGAAAGGTGTTTTGAACATGCAAAAAGGTGTTACTTAACTGAGGTCATGCCATTCTTTAAACTACTTAAAGAACATTTTGAAGGGTTGCAAACTGCCCTTAAAGCCGAAATAAAAGAAATGGAAGTAGTGTTTAAAGACATGGAAAATGAGGTGAATGAATATGCAATAGAACTTAAGAGTCGTGAGATTGAAAGAAAAAACATACTCATCACTAATGACAACTTGATTGCTAAATGTATTGCACAAGATGTATTTTACACTGTCACTGATTCTGCATTGTCTGCTTGTCAATTTAATGAGTATGCTATTGCGTTAAATGTCACCCAGAATCGTGTTGTTGAGCTTGAGGGGGAGAATTTGAAATTGCTTGAAAAAATTCAAAATGATGACCATGATAACATGGTTAAACGTTTTTCAAAACTAGAAGTTGATTATCTGAATTTGCAACTCAAACATCAACACTTAGAAGAAAAATGCAAAATATCAAATGTCAAGACATCCTCGGATGCTCCTGAGTTTGATACTTATTTTGAATTAAGCAAACGAGATGAGACAATTCAAGCTCACACGAACACGATTCGACTGCTGAGGGCCCAAATTGCCCAATTGAAATCCAACAAGTGTGAAGTATATGGCACCAATAAACCTTCGTCTTCAGATTCTCAGAATTTTCAATATCAAAACACCATAAATAAGTTACATTATGAAAATGAGTGTTATCGAGAAGAAAATTCAAAGGTTAAACAACATTTCAAAGAGTTATATGATTCTATTAAAGTTACAAGAAGCAATCATAATGATCAAATAACCTCTTTGACAAATGAAATTGAGAATCTTAAGGCTCGGGTGAAAGGTAAAATGCCATGCACCACTTGTAATTGTGATACACCAAAGGCTACTGATTGTAAAAAGTATGATGTTGATGTTGGGCGTATTCCGTTTAAGCTTAGAAATAACAGCCTTGCCCATCAAACATATCTAGATCATCTTAGAGAAGGTCTTGACACACTTCGTGAGGTAGTTGAAGAGGATAGGAATGATAAGCCACTTGATCAAGCAGTAGTCTATGCATGCAAACTCACGAAAAGGATTCAGGAAAACTTAGAATATGCCATAGGCTCAATTCCTAAGTTTAGAGGCCATAGAGATAGATTTGTTGCATCATCATCCAATGTTGTGAACAAGCATGTAGCCTTTGATCTACCACCCAAAACATCAAAACCCAACACATCATTATCAGGAAGGCATGCGACAGAAAAACAAACTAATGTTACCTTCGATGCTTCTACAGGAGTAAAAAGTGACACCCAAGCTAGCGGGTCAAGGTCTAGAGGAAATGAAAGAAAGGATATGACTGCGCCAGCTAAGAATGATCACTTGAAGAATGTAGAAGCCCAACCTAGGAACAATAAGTTTACAATGAGTAGGATGAATCGTGTTGATTCTAGTATCAAAAGTACTGTAATTAATTCGAATTCTAATGCTATCTGTAAAACTTGCGACAATTGCTTAATTTCTGCTAATCATGATGAATGTGTTGTGTCTTTCCTGATGTCTTCTGCATCATCCCATGTTAAGAATGGTAGGATATCTGAAGCATGCAAAAAGGTTTGGAAAGCAACAGGAAAAACATTTGCTAGCATAGGCTATCAATGGAGACCCACTGGAAGGAAATTCAATTTAGGAAAACAGTGCACGTTACCTAAAATGAATAAGCATAAAATTGTTAAAGTTAAGGAATGGAGACCCACTGGAAGGAAATTCAATTTAGGAAAACAAAGACCATTACCTAAAATGAATATGCATAAAATTGTGAAGAATAAGGAATGGAGACCAACTGGTAGAATCTTGCCTTTAGAATCACAATGCCTTCCATCTAGGTCTTGTCCTGTCTCAAGTTCTGTCTCCACAGTAAAGATAGTAGCATCTGTGAAATCTGTGGTTCCTGAATATGTGTGTGCTGACCAAATGGACCCCAATTGCACTTGGGGATCCACATTTTTCAGTTATCCATTGTTGTCTGGTTTCAAATGCAGGTCGTACAAATCGTCCTGTGGTATTTGGACTCAGGCTGCTCAAAACATATGACTGGAGATCGCTCACGGCTCAAGAACTTCGTGAAAAAGTTTATCGGGACAGTTAGATTTGGGAACGACCACTTTGGTGCTATTATGGGTTATGGAGATTATGTGTTTGGTAATAGTGTAATCTCAAGGGTATATTATGTGGAAGGACTAGGACACAATCTGTTTTCTGTGGGTCAATTTTGTGATTCAGATCTGGAAGTGGCTTTCAGAAAGCATACATGTTTCGTCAGAGAATTGGATGGTTTAGATCTCCTCAAGGGCAGTCGGGGCACCAATCTATACACCATCTCAATTGAAGAAATGTTGAAGTCCTCTCCAATATGCTTGCTTTCTAAAGCCTCTAAAACAAAATCATGGCTGTGGCATCGTCGTTTGAACCACTTGAACTTCGGTACCATAAATAATCTTTCCCGTAAAGATCTTGTTAGAGGGATGCCCAGACTGAAATATGAGAAAGATCATCTCTGCTCTGCATGTCAACTGGGTAAAAGCAAGAAACAAACCCACAAGCCTAAAACCGTCAACACCAACTTGGAAGTTCTTCACACCCTCCACATGGACTTGTGCGGTCCAATGAGAATACAAACCATAAATGGAAAGAAGTATGTTCTGGTGATAGTAGATGATTATTCTCGGTTCACATGGGTAAAGTTTTTGAGAACCAAGGACGAAACTCCAGAGGTTATCATTAAACTGATAAAACAGCTGCAAGTAAGGCTAGATAAAACTGTCAGAATCATCCGCACAGATAATGGTACTGAGTTTGTTAACCAACAACTCCGTAATTTCTATGAAAATATTGGCATCACGCATCAGAAAAGTATCCCTCGCACGCCTCAACAGAACGGGGTGGTTGAACGAAGGAACCGTACTCTGGTGGAGGCTGCAAGAACCATGCTTATATTTTCAAAGACACCGATGTTTCTCTGGGCAGAAGCTATTGCAACAGCATGTTACACTCAAAACCGATCCCTAATTCATCCGGTTCATGAGAAGACTCCCTTCGAGTTAATTCATAACAAGAAACCAGATCTTTCCTTTCTGCGTGTGTTTGGTGCTCTTTGCTATCCAACTAACGATAGTCAAGACCTGGGAAAATTAAGAGCTAAAGCAGATATAGGTATTTTTGTTGGATACGCACCAGACAGTAAAGGGTATCGAATCTACAATAAAAGGACCCGTAAAATCATGGAAACCATTCATGTTACGTTCGATGAGCTGAGTGAGCTACCTGTTTCAGGACAAATCAGTTCTGGACCCGATCTTCACCTTTTGTCTCCTGGACCCATTAGTTCAGGACTTGTACAGAATTCCACGCCTGCAGATTCTTATGTGCCACCTACATGTGAGGAGTTGAAGAAGTTATTCGATCCCATGTTTGATGAATACTTTGAGCCAACAAATGGAACCATCCCGAGTGAATCAGCTGTAATTCCTATGGATGAGGTTCAAGCCCCACAAGATTCAGAAGGACCTGCAGCTTCAGTGTCAGTCAGTCACAATGCTCCTGCTACCAGTCAATCGCCTTCGTCATCAAACACTCAAACTTCTCCAGTAATGCAAGAATCTTCAGATAATAACTCTTTGGAAGTTAATCCTTTTGCTCCTGTTGAAGAGGTTCCTTTTGAAAACATATTTGCTCCTGAACATCCATCAGACACATCCTTACCTGAGGAACACAGCACTGCTACTTCTGTTCATTACCATCAACCTCACGACCATCTCAGGAAATGGACCAGTAATCATCCAATCGACAACATCATAGGCAATCCCTCACGTCCAGTATCCACACGTAATCAACTAGCCACTGATGCACTATGGTGCTTCTTCAATTCCGTACTGTCTAAAGTCGAACCAAAAGATGCCAAAGAAGCAATGACTAAAGATTGCTGGTTCCAGGCTATGCAGGATGAAATCCATGAATTTGATCGACTTGAAGTATGGGAATTAGTGCCTCCTCCGGAGCGTGCAATGATCATTGCTTTAAAGTGGATCTTCAAAGTGAAGCTTGACGAGTATGGTGATGTCTTAAAGAACAAGGCACGGCTAGTTGCTAAAGGGTTTAGACAAGAAGAGGGCATTGATTTTGAAGAATCGTTTGCTCCGGTTGCTAGAATTGAAGCTATAAGAATCTTCCTAGCTAATGCGGCTAGTCGTAATATGATAGTCTACCAGATGGATGTCAAAACGGCATTCTTGAATGGTGACTTAAAGGAAGAAGTTTATGTGAGTCAACCTGAAGGATTCGTGGATGCTGAACACCCTACTCATGTTTACCGCTTGAAGAAGGCTCTTTATGGGCTAAAACAGGCGCCAAGGGCATGGTACGATACATTGTCCAAGTTCCTCCTAGCAAACAAATTCTCCAAGGGTGTTGTTGATCCTACACTATTCACCAGGAAATCAAGAAACCATCTACTGCTAGTTCAGATATACGTAGATGATATCATCTTTGCTTCAACAGATCCTGGTGAATGTGATAGTTTCTCAAAGGAGATGAATTCCAAATTCCAAATGTCCATGATGGGACAAATGTCATTCTTCTTAGGACTACAAGTTTCTCAAAGTCCCGGAGGCATATTCATCAATCAATCCAAATACGCCAACGAGATCCTGAAAAAGTTTGGATTCCATTCAAGTGAACCTGTTGACACTCCCATGGTTGATAGAACGAAGCTGGATGAAGATCCTTCAGGGATTCCAGTTGATATCACACAGTATCGAAGCATGATTGGATCTTTGATGTACATCACGGCTAGCAGACCAGATCTTCTGTTTGCTGTGTGTATGTGTGCTCGGTATCAATCCAGACCAACCAAGAAGCATGTTGAAGCAGTGAAAAGGATCTTCCGATATCTTCAAGGCACGGTTCATATGGGTCTCTGGTATCCTAAGGACACTGCAATGGAGTTAACGGCATATGCAGATGCTGATCATGCGGGATGTCAAGACACTCGTCGAAGTACTTCAGGAGGAGCTCAATTTTTAGGGGAAAAGTTGGTTAGTTGGTCTTCTAAGAAGCAGATGAGTACTTCCATATCCTCTACTGAAGCTGAGTACATTGCTATGTCTGCTTGCTGTGCACAAATCCTTTGGATGCGATCACAGCTTTCGGACTATGGATTCTCATACAACAAAATTCCCCTATATTGTGACAACAAAAGCGCCATTGCTCTTTGTTGTAACAATGTTCAGCACTCCAGGTCAAAACACATCGACATCAGGCATCACTTCATCAGGGAACAGGTGGAAAAAGGAATTGTGGAGCTATACTTCGTGAGGACAGAGTTTCAGTTAGCTGACATCTTCACCAAGGCCCTCCCAAGAGAAAGGTTTCAGTTTATTCTCCCACGCCTTGGCATGAAAAGCATGACTCCTGAAACCCTCAAGTGTCTTCAGGAAGAAAAGGAGGAGTAAAGGATTGTCTTCTTATATCCTTGTACATAGTTGTATATATCTTAAATCAAAAAGAAAAATACAAAAATATAAAACCTATAAAAACCATAAAAATCGAAAAAATCAGAAAATACCAAAAATAGTTCTACCTAGGCATGTCTTCTGTTTATCGATAACATTTACGTATCTAGAAATGTCATTCAACAATGGCACGGATTCTTAAATGAAGCTCGAGCAGAAGTTATACTAATCAGTTAAAACATGTCTTATTGGCTTGCAGTTACTTCATACTGCAACCCGCACTATACACTGGGGAAAGCATATCGCCAAAAAGATAGCTGTTCCTCCAACCGGGTGATGTTCACCTGGGCATGGATTACTTTATATCCATGTTCTCCCGTTTTGATGTACGTTTCAGTGCGTCATTTCGTGTATAAGAAGAGAAGTCTTCTTTACATCAGACTCTTTATATTGTTTGATTCTTCAAGAGAGTCTTGATGTTACACAAGGTGGTTGATTGATTTAAATTTTTCAAATGTCCGACACCTTGCCAGATTTGTGCAACATCAGCAGTGACACTCTCTTGGTGTTTCAAGGGAAGCATAGTATGCTTCAAAATCAGAATACATTTTAACCTGACCACATTTTCTCCCAAATTTTTCTAAATGTATTTAAATCAATTGGGATCACAAATCTCAAATGGTTTGAAATTTTTGATCGGGGGAGAGAATGTGATTTAAATAGGAAATTCTGATAAAATGTGATGATTTGGAAATTAATGTAAGCTCTCCCATATGTGCTAAAATCTTTCGTATATCGATGCACATATTGAGGGGGAGCAAATGGTTTTTACAAAACAAAGGATTTTGGCATCTCACGTGTGCAAGGCTCAGACTTCACCAAAGAATTGACGAAACTTGAATTGTCATCAATCGAAAGGATACGTCTTGGCCGGGTAATAATTTCAAGCTGGTCTAACCAGTGATGTAAGCGTGTCTCGAAAAAGATGTATCTGAGTAGAGTGTACCATTTCGAGAAACCTTCTATGGACTTGACCAGGACGGGTAATAATTTCAAGCTGGTCTAACCAGTGATGTAAGCGTGTCTCGAATCGGTCATGTTCACTGAAAGTGGATCAATTCAAAAAGTGCAAGCTCTACCTAACATGTGCAAATTTATAAAACAATCAACCGAGCACATGTTGAGGGGGAGCATTTGAAAAATATAAAACTCTCAAGTGTTTGCAAAAATGTGTTTCAGAATCATGAACACTTTGAGAGATTTTTCAAAGATTTGGTTTATGGCAATCGTGGAAGTACACCAAAGACCGACCATTTTAATTAATGCATGGAGTTATAAGGATGGTTAGGTTAGGCTCAAGTTCCCACGATCCCGCCAGAGCCGGAGGGATCTACCCAGGGACAATCCACTAGTTAGTGTAGAAGTCCTTAGGTATGATTAAAAAGGAGAAAAGTGTGATTAAGGGAAGAGTGCCGACTGAGATGGAGCTAATACTGGAACAAACCCAACAAGGTACTAGTAATGAAGTCTCGGTAAGCACTGAAGGGGTTGAAGAATGAAAAAGAATTGTAAAGATAAAGGGTGAAAAGAAATAGCCCTCCTTACAACTTAGGCAGAAACCGGGTCAATACATATGCTGTCAGAATCACTTAGTTGATTGCTGGCATTGAAGACAAAGTATCATTGACCCAGTGATACGCTGCACAACCCTCCCTAGCCACTCAAGGTCCCTCAAAGGATTCTTGTTTCAATTGTCACGGAGTTCAATACATTCCTATCGTCTCTCTCACTCCGAGTTAGATGATATTGAAAAGGTGGCAGTCCTCTCCAGCCTCCGCTCACTAAATCAAAACGCACTATCGAGTCTAGAGCCACGAGATGCATAATAAGATCTCATAGGGACACGAATTATTTCTACACTGGTTGTTCAACATTAATGACACCAGTTGTAATCTTAAGAGTCCTACGCAGATCTTAGCAATCTGCCAGAATATTTATGAGAGAATTTACGAATGTAATTCTCAATGATTGAATGGAAATTCCTGCCAGGGTCAACATCAAGCAGCCCTGAAAGCAGGTCACTTCGGTAATTCTTTATGGATTACGCTTAGTGGTCACGACGGTTTCAAACGGTCTACAGTCGTGGAGTGATCTCCAGCGACTCACCTAATCGTTGATGTACTACGGTTCGATCTTAAAAAACCCTCTTTGGGTTTTCGATTAGGAACGGTCTTGGTAAGAATTAGAGAGAGTTTTCACACTATGCTGTTAACAATCTCGAAGTCCGAACCTGTAAGTACCGGTCAATTTGTTGCTAACTGTAGTATGCAGGAACTTCTGGCGATTGTAGCTGTGGAATGCTGTAGCTAGTTGCTGTTGTAGCTGGTTGCAGAAAAGATGCCAATCCTCTACCACATGTTCACACTACCTCGTCATTGTTATTCAACAAAGTCATGATCAACCAAAAGACCTTCAACACGGCTTCTGCTAACTCTGATACTAAAGATCATGACACCAAACAGTGTGAGCATGTCGGCTCGAAGAATATCACATCACAAGGAAACATACTGCTGAAAGATGACTTGGAAACAAATGTTGGATGATAAAGTCGAAGAATACTCAAAGATCATCCAAGACAATCAATCAGTCATCTAATCATTACTGCTGAAGGCACATAGACTAAAGACTTTGAAGAATCAAAGACTACGAGCTATAAAGACAAGTTCAGAAGAAAGAATGCTAGAATTCAAATTATTATTTCCGGGGTGACCTCCCTTAGGGGGAGATTGTTAGGAATATAAATATTCAGATGAAGGCTCGGTCACCCCGAGCATCTAATTAGCATTTCTATAGCTCGTAGGCTTATCTATGTTATCAGTAATATTGTTAGTAGTTTAGTTATTAATTACTATTGTGGAGTGGGTCGGGGCTTTCCCCTCTGTCAGCTCGCTCCACAGTCCACTAGGGACATAATATGTAGTAGTATATATACCCCTTCCCACACATGGGAAGGGTGGGACCTTTTTCAATCTAATATTACACAAGTTTCTTTCTCTCACTAAAAGGCTCCCATTTCTCTCTCTAAAACCTCTTCCATTCGATCCATACAAGCCTCATACTAGTGATTCATGTATTGTAAATACCCTACACTTCGTAATCAGAATAGATTAAACCTGACCACATTTTCTCCCAAATTTTCTAAACATATTTAAATCAATTGGGATCACAAATCTCAAATGGTTTGAAATTTTTGATCGGGGGAGAAAATGTGATTTAAATATGAAATTCTGATAAAAAGTGTAATCGTTTGAAACTCAAGTGTAGGCTCTCCCATATGTGCCAAACCTTTTCGTATACCGATGCACATATTGAGGGGGAGCAAATGATTTGTGATGGCAGTACAGTTGTGAAAGAATACCAAAGACCGACCATTTCACTTTATGTATTGGAGTTATAAGGATGGTAAGGTTAGGTATTTGTTCCCATGATCCAGCCAGAACCGGAGGGATCTTCCCAGGGACAATCCTCTAGTTAGAATAGAAGTCCTTAGGAATGATTAAAAAGGAGAAAAGTGAATAAGGGAAGAGTGCCGACTGAGATGGAGCTAGCACTGGAACAAACCCAACAAGGTGCTAGTTATGAAGTCTCGGTAAGCACTGAAGGGGTTGAAGAATGAAAAAGAAATGTAAAGATAAAGGGTGAAAAGAAAGAAGCCCTCCTTACATCTTAGGCAGAAACCGGGTCAATACATATGCTGTCAGAATCACTTAGTTGATTGCTGACATTGAAGACAAAGTATCATGGACCCAGTGATACGCTGCACAACCCTCCCTAGCCACTCAAGGTCCCTCAAAGGACTCTTGTTTCACTTGTCACGGAGATCAATACATTGCTATCGTCTCTCTCACTCCGAGTTAGATGATATTGAAAAGGTGGCAGTCCTCTCCAGCCTCCGATCACTAAATCAAAATGCACTATTGAGTCTAGAGCCAAGAGATCATCAATTAATCTCATTAGGACACATTTCCAATATGCTTGCTGTTTCATACACCGTGAAAAGCAAGAAAATATATATGAAGAGTCCTACGCATTATCCTTGTGGTATTGCCAGAACATCCGAGTGATACTTAAAGTAATCACAATGAAGATGGAAATCCTTCTAGAGCCAACATCAAACGAGCTCTTGGTGGGTGACATGTGAGATCCTTCATGGATCAAACCTGTGACAACTGGAATGAAACAATGGGGCGATTCACATTTGAATCAAACTTGTTCCAGGAAATGGATTGACGGATGCTTTTGGAAAACCCTTCAATGTGCTCATCTAATGAATTTCGAGCGCATTGATTGTGAAAATTTTCAAACAAAAGTATTTATGACAGAAATGTGATTTAATGTGTAAAACCCTCGTCGTGTTACATAAAAATTGTTTATCTAGTAACACGCGAGTGATTTTTCTAATCAATTTCTCATCAATCAGTGGGTATTCAATTCACTGATTCACTCAACCATGTTGTCTGCTTTGAGACATTCCGGTATGAGAACATGCTTGTAAGACGAGTCCAATGTTAGTTCATTGAATGAGTCTTTACAACAAGCTGGAAATTCCTGTCAAGGAGAATTCTCTTTAAAGGGAATTCTACCTGATCACAGGTCGGTCCTCACGGATCCGAAGGTTAATCCAACCACACCGAACGAATGACAAAGCCATATTCGTTCTCCAACTTTATTGCTAACTGTTTTATTTCAGGTACATATAAAGATGGTGATGGTGGTTCCTGATTCCAGTATGAGACATGTCAATCCACACTCCATGCTCACACTTCCAACTCATTATTAAAGACATCATGATAGCTAAAAGACCTTCAACACAGCTTCCGCAACTCTGATGATAGCTATCATGATCCAGAAAAGTGTGAGCATGCGAGCCCAACGGTCACAACAAATCACATGGAGGCATTACTACAATGGATGAGCTCAGAGATTTTCGGTGGCTGATGATCTCAAAGAAGGCTCCAAGATCACAACTTCTCATGATGACGAAGCCACAAGATGACTTGAAGACGCATGTTGGATGATAACTTCAAAGAATACTCAAAGATCATCCAAAACAAAGAACAGTCATCACAAGTTCACTGCTAAAGGCACAAAGATTCTAGACGTTGAAGAATCAAGGTCTACGAGCTACGAAGTCAAGATTCAAGGGTGACCTCCCTTAGGGGGAGATTGTTAGGAATATAAATATTCAGTTGAAGACTCGGTCACCCCGAGTACTTAGTAGCACATCATAGCTCGTAGGATCATTAGTAATATTATTAGTAGTTTAGTTATTATTAATATTGTGGAGTGGGTCGGGTCTTTACCCACTGTCAGCTTGCTCCACAGCCCACTAGGGGCATATTATTTAGTCAAGTCGTGTACTATATAAACCCCTCTCCACACATGGAGAGGGTTGGACCTCATTCTCATATTAATCTAATACACATACATTTCTCTCACTAGGTTCCACTTTCTCTCTCTAACATCTTCTTCTCCTTCTATTCGATCCATTCTAGTGCTCCAAACGTGTGTTTCTTTGTTAGTGAATACCCTACACGTATGTAGTAACTTTATGCAAGTATACATTTCAATATATCTAATATCCTACTGCTACTGTATTTGAACATATAATTTTTTTCTTTTATCATCCATTTATATTCGTTTAATGGAAGTGTGATATACTCTTAAAATTTTTACTAAACTCTTCAAAGATATGGATATTACTTTAATACATAATTAATCCTCTTAAACCACTTGCATAGGTCTCAATATGTCTAACGAATATGATTTCGACTTTCGAGACACCAGCATCTACATCCCAAATATCTCTCATGAACCAGACACTCCAGGCAACCATTTAATAATCTTGAAACCCGCTTCCTTCACAAGGGTCGTGTTGTTGACTTTTCTCTTATCTTCGACAGGGACATCAACACATGTTTCCGCACCATAGGCTTTGATTGTCTCCTCACCATTAATGAACCAATTTGTCCACGGTTCGTGCTATAATTCTTCCGTCAAGTCAAACTCGTACGTAACGAGGATCGTTCTCTCTCACTTTGGTTTTCAATTAAAAACCATAAGGTTGTTCTAACTCTTCAACAATTTGCTAACATCCTTCGAATCCCAGGAAATGGGCAATGTGCCTACACTGAAGATTGGTCTCTTGAATCCCTCTTTAACTACCGTGAAGAAAATAGTCCATACTGTTCATACATACCTTCTCCACAAGAACTAACTCATCTTATTCGTACTCCTCAACATTTCGACTTTCTTAATCCAGACATAATTGACACACTTGAGATTCGCTATGAGCTGAAACCTATGGCGGTTATCTTACGTGAAAATGTTTGGAGTCTTAAGGGAAATCGTGAGAAAATTCTTGCGTGTTGTGCTCATATGATCTACTGTCTTCTAACTCAACAACCATACAATCTCGCTTACTTCTTCGCTAAGCGAATTGTACATCTCAATGGAAATAAGAACAAACTTATACCCTATGGGATGTTCCTAACTCGCCTCTATAATCACTTCATGAACTTTCATCCACACTTTCAAGGGCCACAATATTCTCTTGTCAATAAAGTGATGATGCCTTTAGACAAGGCCTATATATCATCCTTCTTTATTCCAGAATCTGCTTCCAACTATGCACCATTTGATGATCCAACAAATAAAGAAAATGAGCAAAATAACGGAAATTAGATATAACTTAGGAATAAACTTTTAACTCAGTATGATCGTTCTTTAAACATGCATGTTGTGCTCATTTTTAACAAAATTTCATGAGTAATAGTAAGCTTGGTCTCTCTTAAATGCTTATATGAGTTTCCTATGTGCTCTACTTGCTATACCAGACGTATATCCTTATATAAATGTTGTCCGAATAGTTAGATTTCATATTCGACCTATGAGCAAACTTCTACGAGCCCACTGTGAAAGAAATAGTCTCAGAAGCCGGATCCATTAGTTATAACTAGCCGGATCCCTTTTAGAAAGGATCCGGAGGATCCGGTCATACAGAGGAAGATTTATATCACTTCTTATCACCCTCAACCATTCTAACCTTAGTACACTAGTTATCTATCTCTTATTAGTCACATTTGAGCTGATCTTAAGGTTTGATAGCTCTTTTGACCTTTTAGGATTGACTTATGTTTCTTCTGAGATGTTTATGATTTATCATCTTCAAAATTACCATAATTTCTTAGTACCACTTCTTGCATCACCTCCCTCTGATCATTATACACTTATTTACAAGTTAAATAAATTTTAACAAATTTATTTCCACCATCTCTACCTCAAAATACTCTAAAACCAATCTTTTAATTCTTATGATTTTTAAAGAATTTTTAAATTTTTCATACAACCTTTCCCTGAAACCTACAAACAATTAACACTTAGTGGTATAATTTTCTTAACTCATATTCACTTATTGACCTACTTTAGATCTCTTCTCCTCACTAAAGACTACTAATGGCAACCTCTCATCATTATTCTTAAACCACTCAGGATTTTCTCATTTTAAGACACCCTCTCACACTCATTACACCAGGAAACATAGGGCTGCTATAGCTTAATAATAATCATTTTTCCCTCACACCTGATTTGTTAGCCGGATCCCTCAGCTAAAGCTAGCCGGATCCCTGTTGAAAAGGATCCGCTGGATCCGGGCAAACAAACACAGGTTTGATCATCTAAAACCTTCCGAAACTCAACAAACACTCCACATTGCCTTTTATATATCTCCTAGAAGATTGTATCACTGTATTTGACCTTGGTGCATGCATATCATTGAAATTCAAAGGATTTTAGTGGTTTAGGCTTTAATTACCATACTTGATCCTTCACTATTTAAACCACTAGTGTTTGTGCTTCCAAACCATACCTAAACAAACCATTTTCTACTGTAAACTCACCTTCTAAACTTACCTAAAAACATGACTAAGGCACCAAGTGCAAGATCATCCACTAAGAGTCCACCAAGAAAAACCGCACGAATTGTGTATGAAATATCCTCAACCGAAGCCTCACCCATCAAAACACCTTCTAGTAGAACAACTCTCTCAAACTACATCTAAACCCCTCCTTCAAATAAGCCAACTCCACCACAACTTGCTTCCACCAAAACAACCTCACCACAACCTACTCCTCTTGAACCAACACCTCCCATTAAAGCTACATTACCAAATACACCTATCTCAACTCAACCTATACAAGCCTCACCTCTTCAACCTCAAATCCTTTCCTTTACCACACCTCCTACCTCTCCTCATCCATTCTTGAACTCATTGGAGGACCTACCTCATAGAACCTTTAATCCACCACCATTTCCCACATTCTCATCCATTGAGAGAATGTCAACTCAACCACCATCTCATCACCTAGATGTTGACATAAACATACCACCACCTATAGCAAACTTGCCTTCCTCTCCTCCACCTTCAAATGGACCATTTTGGGTTATGAGAAAATATCAACCATCTCAACCACCACATATACTTCCTCCCACACATACTTCTCAACCAACACCCGTGGTACATCCACAATCTTTCCACCTAGGTGCTTCCACCTCAAACATACCTCAACAACCTTCTACCTTAGGTCCTCAACAAACAAACCACGATGATTCTTGTCATCATTGTCAACATGTTCAAACCTTAGTTCGTGAACTACGTGATGAAGTACGTTTCATGTTCTACCATCTCCTTGAAACGTCTTGACGACGTCACCAAACCTAACCTTCCCGAAAAACCTTGAAGTGCAAGCACAAGTGGTCTCCCTATTCTTAGTCTCAGGCCTAATTTTAGTCAATAGGAATTTTTCATGTTAGATCATTTTCTTAGTTTTTAGAGATTTGACCTTTGTTGTATCATTTCTCTTATGTTTATTAAATGACTCTTCATGACTATGTGCTTATGTGAACATGTTTGGTGTGTGTATTACTTGTCTTCATACCCTTTTCTACTGCTAACAAAACTGCAGGTAGCCGGATCCCTAAGTTTATGCTTCGCGGATCCTTTCTGAAAAGGATCTGTGGGATCCGGGCAAACAGAGGACGAACAAAATTTTTATGAAGCCAAATTTTCAACAAAGGGACAACATATACTTGTTTTCTAACCATTCTTTTGTAAATTTTCAAAAATACACATGGAGCACTCGACGCCCTCAGTGAGGGGGAGCATTCTTCAAAGCAAAAACATTGCAAATAATATGCAATGATCACGTTTAGTCTTCCTAATTACTTGACGCCCTCATCAAGGGGGAGCATCTAAGCACCTTTTTACCCTCTTTGCTCCATATTTACATCTTTATGCTACTTAAAACTTGCACTCGGGTTAGTTTCTTTTCGACACTCTTTTTGTTTCGACAAAAAGGGGGAGAAAAGTGTAAAAGCTTAAATTCAAACTTACGAATTTTATTCTTTTACTTAAAATAATTTTATGTTTTGTCATCAACAAAAAGGGGGAGATTGTTAATACAAATAAACCTTAAAAACGTTTATTTATATTTTACGATCTTCTAATGTTTTGTCGATAACAAACGTAAAATCATTTTAACGAGATAGATAAAATACGTAAACGCTTTGAGCCAAAATCTTACTAACTCATTTCATTAAACAAACCTTAAACATATTTAGTTAAATAAAGTTTACATAAAGCCAAAACCATTTTATAAAAACACTTAAGTAAACTAGTTACTTACATTTTATAAAATACATGTTACATGTAAATTAACTAGGAAAGACTTGGACTATCCTTGACCCAAGAACCAAGTCCATAACCCATAACCCATGGAGCTTAATCCATCACCCATAACCCATTTGCATGACATCATGCATGACTTCATAATAGGTAAAACCCATGACCCAAGGTCCATAACCCATAACCCAAAGTCAATAACCCATGACCCAAGATATCTTTGACATCACTCATGACATCACTTGACCCATAACCCAAAACCCGGAATTGTAACCCAAAATCCGAACTGGTACTACCAGATAGCTGGATCCCTTGGATTACACTGGCCGGATCCCTTTGGGAAGGGATCCGCCGGATTCGGGTGAACAGTGGACAATTTGCCTTATAAATAGTGAGCCATTTATCTCTTATCCCTCACCCCTTTTAGACATTCCTTCTCTCTATGTTCTATGAGAGGATTTTAATACACTTAGGATGTTAGTCCTTTTAACGTGTATATGATACTATGAATGAATATGATCAAGTATGCGGAATCTACTTGATCACACTTAGAAGTTGTTTGAGTGTTTGATGGAACAGTGTATGTATGTAAGACAATGAACACACAGAGAATTTTCACTAAATGATTCAATATTATCGATAATAATACGAGTGATCTTAGCTATCACTAGGGTTACAAAACCTAGAATCTTAACAAACTATTCGTATGACTTGTATCTCAAAAACCTAACCTAGGACCTCCTTTTATAGCACAAGGAGTCCTGTACAAGTAAACTACAATATTCGTATCAATCTATATTAAGAAGATATACATCAAATATATTCTATATTTATCCACACGCGTCTTCATCTTCGTCTTCACCACATAAGCAGTTCAAACTATTTGTACTGACAGTACTAACTCAGTTAGTACTGCTAGTTCTAACTTGCACTAGTTGAAACTTTGAACCTGGCAGTATTAACTGTTAGTTTAATTCCCAACATTCTAAACTCTCTAACCACAGATCTATGGATCTTCCTATGTAGTCTTTCTTTGTGATTCTCTAGGTTCCTTCTAAAAGGCGAGATCACGACCTCTCAAAGACTTGGAAGCTCGTGATATGAGTTGCTAGGATTCTTCTCCTCCAAGATCACAGAAGTGCATCTTGTTCTTTCTTCTTCTCAAAAGGGTGTTGTAGATGTGTTGAGTCGATAGGTGTAAAAGGACGTTGGATCATTTAGTCTTGTTGTACTAGGTGTGTTGGTTTGGTCCGCCGTGCTAAGGACCCGGTATCTAGCCTTGTACCGGATAAAGTGTAGGCGACGAAGGTTTGGCTTTACCTCGTGGAAAAGCCCGGTATCTAGCTTTGTACCGGATAAAGTGTAAGCGACGTTGTGAAGGCTTCTCCTCCAAGTGAAAGGAGTTTGTATTGTGAAGTGTTTACGAACTCTCGAGTAGGTGACTCGGGGAGTGGAGTAGGGCAAGGAAGGTGACCTTGTAGCCGAACCACTATAAATACTTGTGTTATGGTTGTGTCTCTCTATCTCTCTCTCGTAGCTTAGTTTTATATGCTTTAATACTATCAATATCCAACACGTCAAAACTAGATTGACATAAGTCGATCTATAAGTTTTAAAAAGAGTTTTTAATCGGTAAAACTATTAAACCCCCCTTCTAGTTTTCTACAGACTTAAGTGTAAATTCTCAGTTTTCATAATTTTTAGTAAATTTAAAATATTAAAAAAATACATCATTTGCTTTAAACTTTTGAAAGAACAATTACTATTATTATTATTGTTAAACTGATCGTAATACTTAAAACTTCATATATGTAAGCGTCATAAATACCAAGCTGAAACCCGAGTTATCGAGTTATATAAACAAATATGACTCATGTCAATATCATGTGCGTATACAAGACTCTAAGAAATACAATAAAATTAGACCGGATATATTAAGAATGACAATGCTCCCCTCGTGACGATTTAATCACGTTAACAGAGGTAAAAACAATCATGCAAAAAGAAACAAATATTGTCAAAATCATGGTTGGTAAGATCCCGATTCTGATATTAGGATTTTACGATACTACAAAGCAAAAATGATCGGGATCTTACGTAGGATCTTAGCAAGCTTAAGATCTTATAAGATCCCGATCTTGACAATAGGATCTTAAGATCTAATCTGATCTGATTTTACGTTCGAACCGCAAACTAAAAAATCTACCAAATTATGGATTATGTTTTATAGACTTTTAAAAACAAAATGTTAAATCTTTTTAAACATTTCATATTCATGATTTAGGACAACATTTTCATAAAACATTCAAATAATTTTGTGTTTTATGATATATAATAATTTGTAGATTTGAATAATATTACAAAGACTTTTTAGAAAATGACATTATAGTAAGATCTTAAAATTCTGATCTAATGTTAGGATCTCGATCTTGCAAAAATGAAAACGATCTTGATTCAAGATCCGATTTTGAAAACGTTGGTCAAAAATTAAAATCATTAACCTATGAACTACTCCGTAAAATTTAAGCGAAGACATTAACCTTGTCCAAATACCCCTAAATCCCAAACATCATGTAACAAACAAACCATGGTTGTCAAAATCGCGATCCTGATCGTAGAATCTTACGATCCTACAATCCTATTGACAAAAAACGACCAGGATCTTAACAAGATCGTAATTCAAGTAGGATCGTAGGATTGCGACTAGAAATAACTAAGAATTCTTCATGAAAGCTATTATTTTTGTGCTATTAATTGATTGTTTTTTGCAAGATTAATGAATGTCAAATTGATCGGCCCCAAACGGTCAACTTATATCGACCAAGGATATTGGTCAACTAAAGTCAAACACTTGAGGTCAACTATCCAAGGAGTACAGAGTATCCCCGGGTCGTTAAGTCCCAACGAGGTGTGAAATCTGTAATAGAACGAATCTGTGATCGGGTGAATATTGAACAGGAAAGGGATTTGAGTGATTTACACTAAGGAATAAAAGAAATTAGCTTAAATAAGCTAATAGAACAAGTATGTGAAGGAAAAATACTTGGGAACGTTTAAAACTTTTAAAAACGCGAATTATAAAAGAAACGGAAACTAAGAACGAAACTAAAAATGTCAAAACGATGAAATAAAAATTCTACGGGTACAAATCTATTTTTCCTACATACTAAATGACAAAATAAAATTTTGGGAAAAAGAAAAATATTTTTTTTACTTTTTAATTAATTAATATGAATTTAAAACTAAATTAAACTATTTAAATTATTTAAAAATAGTAAAACAACTTAGAAAATTATGAAAATTTTTCTGAAAATACTTTAAACTATTCTGAAACTAGGAAAAATAAAATTAACAACAGTCTAACCCTAATAAGCAGAATGGGACAAATAAGCAGTTTACAAATAAGCTAAAATAAGCTAAACTTAACTAAAAATTACAAAAAGCTCAAATACTGATTAATCTACTAACTGAAGCTTAAAACAACAGAAAATGATCAAATAAGCAAAATAAATAAGCTGATAAGCTTCTGCACAGTTGTAAACTTGGACAGGAAAGTATTGACCTAACACCCTATTTGCAGCTGAATTAAAAGCTTATGAATAAGCTGTTTTGGGAAATCCAAAAGCAGAAGCTAAAAGCTCATACTTCAGGCTACTTAAAAACTAAAAACGCCCAAAATTTAACATCAATTGCTACCTCAATTGGCACCTAGATCAGGTGCTATAAAACATATGAGCTACTGTGCAGAGCAGAACAAGGCAAAAAGGGCAGATTTGCAGATCCAAAATAAGCTAACATACAAGCTGAAATTGTAAATACCAGATAGTGAGCTTAAAGCTTACTGTCTAAACTAATTACAAACTAAAAATCAGATCTATTGCTCAAGTGGATAAGCTAATAACAAGCCTATATCAGCAGACAGAAACTGTGTCTAAACCCTTTTTTGACTTTTTTGCAGTTTCATCTATTTTGACCAAATCCAAATTTGATTGATCATAACTCACTTTTAATGATATAATAAGCTATAATTAAACTAGATTAAGCTGAATGAGCAAATTCTAAAGCTACATGAAGCAAACTCTGTCCTAATTATCCAACAGTAAACAGATTAAGCTAATGAAGATGCTATTTTGACTTTTTAAGAAGTGAACCACTATTATTATGTTACCTAAGTCTTGATTATACCTGATGAAATCAATATCTGTCACTAATACATCAAAACATCAACTACAATCATCCATAACACACAAATCCAAACACCTTTATTAAACTAGATATTGCAATTTTACTAAAGAACCAACTGATTTAAGCTATAATATCACCTAAGCTATGATTATCTAGATCATTAATAATCTAAGGGACAAAAAAGACAGACAAATAAGCAATAAATTAGGCTATGCAAGATTAAGCAATGTATAAGCTAAAACTGAAATTTGGAACTCACAATTGATTCAGCTGAACCTGAATGAATCTAGCAACTAGTCCTCAACCCAGGCTTATCCAATAAGCCAGAATTTATCCAAATAAGCTTGTCACATCAGCTTATTTTTCAAATTGAGCTTATATGACCTAGGCAGTTGACTTTTTGACTTTTTGTGAAAATAGAACTTAACACTGAATTAAAACAAGTAAACTTATTCTAAAACTAAAATAAGCTCATACAAGCTTATTTGAACAGAAATGAAGCTAAAAAGGTTTGCACAACAATAACTTTAAAACACTGATTTTTAATTAACATAAAACTGAAATTACAATGAAATTAGAACATGATTCTTGAAATTAAACATAAACTGAAATGAAGGTTACAAGTGACTGAAATTAAATTGACAAGAGCACTTAACTAAATTTTATCTAAAAACATACACTATGAATTTGGTCTAAATACAGTGACAAACTTTATTCCTGTGACTTCATTTCTTTAAATAGATATCCCAAAAGACTCTTCTCTTTCTTCTGATCAAATCCCACCACTCCTTTTGGTAGAATCAATCATAATCGTCCATTTCACTTTTTTGCGGGAAAACTGGTGTGAGTGGGTAAAATTGCAACTGGTAACTTGTGGGGATGCATTAAATGCTTATTTGGACTATTAGGGAGTAGTGGGATAGGTGGAAGGGTGAGGTGTGGTGGTATTGCAGGGATAAGAGGTGAGGTGGGGGGTGGTTTCTGGTTTTGGCGGGGTCGTGGTATTGAAGAAGGGAAGTTTGACTTTAGGTGTGTTATTTGTTTGACTGTGGTTGTTTATCTGAAATAAGAACGAGGTGGGTAGGGTTTATTTTATTGGATTGGGCTTGGGTTTAAATATGGTGTGGATTAGGTTAAAAGAGTTTAGTAATTGACTGGGTTTAATTAGTTAGGATTAGATTTGGATTTTACTTAACTTTAAAGGACCATAGTTGTACAATCTGAAAATCCAGGGACCATTGATGCCAAAAATAGAAATTATTCCCAGGGACCATTTGTGTCATTTTGGGGTTGACTTTGACTTTTGTTGATCAAATGCACAATGTTGTTGAGTCGATCCAAAAATACTCGTTTTCGTTCCGTTTTCAATCTTTTAGCACATGAAACAGATAAAAAACAATTCAAGGATATTTTCTGTATTTTGAAGCATTTCTGAGTGTTTTTAAATGTTTTTGCAGTTCAGATGGGACAAAAATGATGAGTATTTACACACTCATCAATCCCCCACACTAAACTATTGCTAGTCCCTAGCAATCCTTTTTGAAAATTTAATGGATTTTATGTCTCTTTACCAGATAGCCATTACTTCTGGAGTAGCCAATGTTTTAGTATAATACTATGGTACATTGATAACCAAATGATTTTAAGCAAATCACCAGCTGTCAACGGATTTGATTTGTCTTTACCAAAAGCCGTTTGCTTCTGGACTAGCCAACTCTTTGATAGAATACAGTTATCATCTTGGTGAGCTGATTACCAATTATGATTTTCTACTGCCTTTACCACAAGCCATAACCTTGTGGGCTAGCCAACTCTTCACTTATCAAAGATATGGGGAGTTGAATACCATACAATTTTTGGCAAATTGTAAGCCATAAACGGATTTGAGATATCTTTACCAAGAGCCGTTTGCTCTCGGATTAGCCAATCCTTATGTGGGTTAGACATGGCGGACTGATAACCATTTATTGCGTTCTAAGTGAGAAAAAAAAATTTAAAATTTTTGCCAAAATGGGGGTACTAGATGGTACATACGATCAAATTCGCTAGAATTCCCCCCCCCCCCCACACTTAGAACTGAATATTGCCCTCAATATTCAAAGTACCAGTTGTTAAACCAACACTTAGAACGTGAAAAGGTAATACTAATAGCCATTATTTTATATATACACATTTTTTTTTTAACTTGAAATGTACATATATATAACATGTGGGGCATCTCCCCCACACTTAGGTGTTAGAAAAGAGAAAGAAGTCAGAGACATGGGTGAAAACCCATGTTGTGCTAATGTTTTTGTTCACCGAGTCACTAGCTTGACTCGACCCCGCATTCATTGGTTCTTGGGGAAGCACGTGGAAGCGACAATCTCCATCGGACTTTCATTCAAGATGTTTGGATAAATATTGAAGTACTTGAAAGTTCCACACCGATGAGATATACACAGACCCGGCTCACAAATGATAAATGAAAATGCCGGGGTCAAAGATAGTGTCTTCATTCCCGAAGGAGTGAAGAACAGGAGAAGTCACCATGTAGGTGAAGAAAAGAAAGAAAGTCATGATAAAAATCATGACTAACTCATCATCATTAGAAGGAGAATTCATGATTTCAGTATCAAGAATCTCATCATTTAAGCTTGGCTGATCAAGACATATTCTGGGTGGGAGGGATGGAATTTTGATATTAATCAATTTCTCAGTGTTGAGAACATCTCCCTCCGGGACATAAAGATAATCTTTGTCAAGATCAAAGTAGAAGTTATCATACTCCGGCGGAGATATGATATGAGTGAGTTCATCGAAGAACTCCTCGAAGGCAAATGATTCATATTCGGGGAGAGAAATATGAGAATGAGAAGTGGCTCTGCCACTAGTCTTCTCTCCCATATGATCAAAATGGAAGGCTTCAAATTCCGGTATAGAGTCATCGGAAAACAGGTCACTATCCTTTATGGGGATGATTGCGTGGTTTTGTAACCTTACAACAGGTTTTACCTCTCGAGGGATCTCAAGAGGCTTACAACCCCACCAGGCAGTGTACCTGACCGATGTAGTATAGTGTAGTGGTAAGTACGGGGGATTGATCGTTCTCCACAGGGAATAGTGTTCGTTAGGTATGAAAGGCTACTCTAATTAGGTCTAAGGGTTGAGGAAGATTCTTTTTATGTTTTTATAGTTTTTATGAAAGCAAGTAAAATCTCGGTTTTGAAGGAGTGGGCGGAATTAGTTGCTAGTCAACTAACCCAAAATTTACTACGAATGCAAATAAAATAAAATAACAAAAATGAAATGTGGTGAGAAACTTATGTGTAGAGAAATGTGTTTACTTAGATTTCCTTACTCCCTAACTATCTTTTACCGGTTAATTAGTGTGTATTAGTCGCGTGGATGACGGGTGTATTCCTTAATACCATTCGTGGGGTGGCGTACTTACTTCCCCAACTCTACAAGCTCCTACTTCACTCCTATGTCGAGCCGGCTAGGAAGCTCCTAACATGGGATCACTAGAATTCGCTTGTGCATTAAATACAACCATAAAAACCTTTAGTGCGCGTTTGGTTCATGTTTCTTAAGACGTTCAAGCAAGTTACCGAATAGGAAGTTAGCCAGTTTTCTTAAGCCTAACATAGATAAACAATCATCCAATACAACTAACAACACACTAACAACCAATAATCAATAGCTAGGTTTCATTAGATCTAAGCAAACACAAGATAAAATTAGCCTAACATGTTAAACAAAAGACAAGCATAAGATAGAATCAAACAACACATAGACATATTGAATGATTAATTGATAACTTATCTTTCAATGAAACATGGAAGATCTCAAGGCAAAAAGCCCTGAAAAAGTAGCTAAAATCGTCTTAGGGTTTTATCCCAAAATTCCACACACTAAGCTCTCTCTAATGACAAAAAATTAGAAAACTATATATAGATTTTTGGATCTGACGGCGTCACCTTATGCATTGTGACGCCGTCACCTCGCCGCTTTTAGGGTTCCCGGGTGACCTTCTTGACGCCGTCCCTCTTTAGCTCTTCAAAAATCCATTCTGGCCTATCAAGGCTTGACGCCGTCGGATCATGAACGTGACGCCGTCCCCTTATGATTTAAGCCGTGACGCCCTTGATTTAGTTAAAGCGTGACGCCGTCAGAATTCTCATGCTAACTCACTGGCCCGTCATGAGTAAATTTCACATCCAACTTTTCTTGCCAAGGCATGACGCCGTCCCATGTTAATTGTGACGCCGTCAAGAGTAACTTTTAGCCGATTCTTGAGACTTTGCCGTTTTCTTCACTTTAATGCTCCAAAAACGTCCAAAATGCCTCCTTTTCCAGATTTCTCCTCAAAAGTACCTAAAATGACAAAAGGAACGATTTAGGGCAATATTTGATCAAATAAATACGATTTCGGGCTTAAATGACCCCTTAAAAGCGGTACACTTTTCGCCTCATCAAATACCCTTACACTTGAGATTTGCTTGTCCTCAAGCAAATGCGCTTTTATTCTAATCAAAATACAAGTTAGGGGTCATTTAATGCTAACATAAAAGTAATTACAACAAATAATCGTTCCACTTCAATCATAATAAGCACGGAGATTACATACTAGCACCTCACAAGTAGTGTTTAGATACTCACATCTCTCAAGTGTCATCAAAATAAATCTCATAAATGAAAACGGAAAATATCTCTCACTACCTGTCATAGCAAATAGATTACCATAGGCTTGGGAAAGGATCGAAAACCTCCTCCACTAGGCGTAAGCACCTAAGATAAACTATCAAAGAGGGCTTTTAAATGGGTTATAACGTTAGGTGTAGGGAAAAGGAAAACACGGTTTTGTTGGATACGGGATATTTTACTGGTGGCGAGTTAAAGATCTTGATCAATTACATGTACTATACAATGTTGCTAAGCCAAGACTAGACTCAATTTTAAGCTAGAAACAAAATAACAAAATAACAAAAACATAAAGATAAACATAAAATGAAACGGGATGGTAGTCCGTATGTTTTTTCTATTTTTCATTTTCTCATTTTTTGTATTTTTCTTGATTTTTTCGATTTTTTTTTTTTTTTTTTTTTTTTTTTTTTTTTTTGACATACATTCTTGCCCTACCATCCAAAATAATACATCATAGGGGCATTGCATTCCCCTTACACTTGAATTTTTACATAACTTTACAAATACTAATCTAATGACTCGAATTAAGATAATTGAAACACTTGGAGTACTTTTAAAATATTTAGCACATATGGGGGTAATAAATGATGTTCTTCCCCATTACTCCATCATACTAGTACTTTACCCATGAGTCCCAATCGTCCCAAAACAATATGTACAAGGATATGACTCAACTTAGCAACCATGTAATCAACTAGATCATTAACTTGGGTTTAAACAAATGTTGTAACAATAATGCACTAAAGATGAGTGGATACAAGGTAGGCTAAGGCGATTTGGGTGTACATTTTAGTGGGGTGTAACAAATTCTTCCTTTAAGTAAAATGCTTAAAGGTCGAAACGAAAAGATAGGCTCTAAGGGGTGTACTAGGGGTATCGTGTACTAAAAATGAGTACAACGCAAAGGGTGTGGGAGAATTACTTGACCAATGTAGCCAATGTAATTATAACAAAAACACAGGTGTAAAACAATGGGTTAATCCTAATGCCTCTTATCATGTAGTAAATCTAACTACACGAATGTAGTCTCACTTGTGGCCTTGGAATGGTCCTAACGCAAGTTCTAGAATCTAAGTGCTACCGGTACACACATCATAGCATAAATGCTTTTCCTACCAATTCTAGGGGCGAACCTCACATATTTGGGGGTGGAAAATTTTTTAGTGGTACGGTTTTTGTGCTAGTCATATAACTCCTATCCGTGAGACGCTCATTAAGATCAAAGTTTCACTCCTATATGTTGTAAAAAAATTTAAATTTGGCACTAAAGTTGCCTTAACAAGTATTTCTCTCAGTTTTATTACACATCTACCATCAAACAAACAAAAATCAAGCGCAATTGTATTCTCTAAAATCGTACTTTTACCCTCCCCTTACACTTAAGATGAACATTGTCCCCAATGTTCAAATAACAAGATGTAAAAGCAAAAAGTAAAAGAATGAAATCAAATACTCCCCTGATTCGCTCGTTGGATAGTGAAATCACACGGTTAAATCTTCCTCCAAAGAGAATGTTGAAGCTCCATGACTAATGCATCGCCATAAGCTTGATTCCATAAACATTTCCTTGTCCAAAATAACCTGTTAACCTGAGAAAACAAACACGAAAACCTGCATAACATCGGCGGGATAAAATCTATATATAAGGATATAATGCTTGTGGACTGATAATTTTGCAGATTCCTGGAGATTATAAGTTGGAGATTTAATAAAAACTTTTTATGAAAACAAAACTTTCAAAAATTTCTGGAAATTAAATCTGACGCCGTCAGGTTATAACCCCTGACGCCGTCAGAAATGACCTGACAAAAATTTTCATTTTTAGTTTCCGGAAAATTTCTGGAAAAACCTTTACCTTACTTCCTGGAAATCCTGCAAAACATCACTATGACTCGATACAAGCATTTGACTCAAACAAATACTAATATGTATGCTAATTTATTATTATTACGATTCATGTTAATTTGTGTTCTAATAAACCGATTTAGATTTCCCTTACACTTATCTTTTGCAAAATACCTTTATATGTAGTTAAGACGAAGTTAAAAACAAAATAAAGCATTTTCACAATTTAGTTTTGAACATGAATCAATAAGAATAAAAATTAAACATACATACGGAAACAAATAAAATCAAACAAACAAATAAATAAACACATAAAGCAAATAAAACAAATAAAGCTTGGGTTGCCTCCCAAGAAGCGCTTTTCTTTATTAACGAGTCTTGTAGCTAGACTCAAAGTCACGGGGTCTACGTTTTTCCGTTTTGCTTCTCAATTGCCCCTCTAATCATCCTAACAACCTCCATATTAATTTTGTATTTAGGTCCAAGGTTTAAGCAATCTTTATAATAAAGGCTTCTCCTATTCCAAACATGGTCCATGCCTTTTTCTTTATCCTCTTCATTGATGTCCTCAATCGCACCAATGTTGTCCATGTCAAATCGAGGCACAAAACGAAACTCATTAACCCGATAAGGCATCCTATATGTGATCCTATCTATGTGATTAGAAAACTGAACCGTGCCTTTCAAACGGTCATACCTTAAATTGGATGCCTCGATAAATGGCTTACCTAACACAACGCGAGATAGGCGGCAGTCAACAACACTTGCCATATCTTCTAAAATCATGAAGTTGGTGACAAAGGTAAAGCTCCCAACAAGGATATGTATATCCTTAATTCTTCCAACGAAGTTACAAACTCCGCCTGGACACTTGGGGTCCATCCTAGGCTCAAGTGGTGTGTTTATGATTTGGCTATAGAGGCCTGAGGACATAACGTTGATTGGGGATTCACAGTCAATGTAAGCATGCTCAACGTATTGGTACCCAATCATACATGGTATCTTCACATTCCCGGGATCACCTCTCTTAATCTTTGGGTCAATTCTAACAAAAGGTGGTCGAGGGTTATCAACTAGGTTGTTATAGCAAGCAATCTCCTTCTTAGTGGGGTATTCATTGAAACAATCATCCAACCTAGGATCTACCTTTACTTCCTCAATTTTCTCAATCAACTTATCAACCGTAAGATTATTACGTTCTAAGTAATTATCTGAGTATATGGCGGTCCCTAAGTTGTTCAAGGCATAATCAAGCTCTATATCAATCATTCTACTGAGCTCCCTGAGCTCACTAATCTCATTCTCAAGTTGGCTACGCAACAAAGCCACTTCACCAGGTGTAAGGGGTGGATTCGCGTTTTCCATAATGGCAAACTGAATAGTTAATGAAAATCTGTTACGAACAAAAGCACAAAGAAAATAGATAGACTAAAGAAAACCTAGAAAAATAAAATAAAAATCTCACTAGAAAGGAATCTAGTGAGTAGACCTAATAGAAATAAAAATTTCAACCTAAACAATAACTATTCCCCGGCAACGGCGCCAAAAACTTGATTGCGTGGTTTTGTAACCTTACAACAGGTTTTACCTCTCGAGGGATCTCAAGAGGCTTACAACCCCACCAGGCAGTGTACCTGACCGATGTAGTATAGTGTAGTGGTAAGTACGGGGGATTGATCGTTCTCCACAGGGAATAGTGTTCGTTAGGTATGAAAGGCTACTCTAATTAGGTCTAAGGGTTGAGGAAGATTCTTTTTATGTTTTTATAGTTTTTATGAAAGCAAGTAAAATCTCGGTTTTGAAGGAGTGGGCGGAATTAGTTGCTAGTCAACTAACCCAAAATTTACTACGAATGCAAATAAAATAAAATAACAAAAATGAAATGTGGTGAGAAACTTATGTGTAGAGAAATGTGTTTACTTAGATTTCCTTACTCCCTAACTATCTTTTACCGGTTAATTAGTGTGTATTAGTCGCGTGGATGACGGGTGTATTCCTTAATACCATTCGTGGGGTGGCGTACTTACTTCCCCAACTCTACAAGCTCCTACTTCACTCCTATGTCGAGCCGGCTAGGAAGCTCCTAACATGGGATCACTAGAATTCGCTTGTGCATTAAATACAACCATAAAAACCTTTAGTGCGCGTTTGGTTCATGTTTCTTAAGACGTTCAAGCAAGTTACCGAATAGGAAGTTAGCCAGTTTTCTTAAGCCTAACATAGATAAACAATCATCCAATACAACTAACAACACACTAACAACCAATAATCAATAGCTAGGTTTCATTAGATCTAAGCAAACACAAGATAAAATTAGCCTAACATGTTAAACAAAAGACAAGCATAAGATAGAATCAAACAACACATAGACATATTGAATGATTAATTGATAACTTATCTTTCAATGAAACATGGAAGATCTCAAGGCAAAAAGCCCTGAAAAAGTAGCTAAAATCGTCTTAGGGTTTTATCCCAAAATTCCACACACTAAGCTCTCTCTTAATGACAAAAAATTAGAAAACTATATATAGATTTTTGGATCTGACGGCGTCACCTTATGCATTGTGACGCCGTCACCTCGCCGCTTTTAGGGTTCCCGGGTGACCTTCTTGACGCCGTCCCTCTTTAGCTCTTCAAAAATCCATTCTGGCCTATCAAGGCTTGACGCCGTCGGATCATGAACGTGACGCCGTCCCCTTATGATTTAAGCCGTGACGCCCTTGATTTAGTTAAAGCGTGACGCCGTCAGAATTCTCATGCTAACTCACTGGCCCGTCATGAGTAAATTTCACATCCAACTTTTCTTGCCAAGGCATGACGCCGTCCCATGTTAATTGTGACGCCGTCAAGAGTAACTTTTAGCCGATTCTTGAGACTTTGCCGTTTTCTTCACTTTAATGCTCCAAAAACGTCCAAAATGCCTCCTTTTCCAGATTTCTCCTCAAAAGTACCTAAAATGACAAAAGGAACGATTTAGGGCAATATTTGATCAAATAAATACGATTTCGGGCTTAAATGACCCCTTAAAAGCGGTACACTTTTCGCCTCATCAGGGGATAGGAGATGAAATGGATTTTTCATTGAAAGCCTCGATTTTAGAAATGAGAAGATTAACATTTAATAATGTTTCACAAAGAGTTTCGTCTTTGATTTCAGTGTCAATTTCTTCATCATTCTCTTCTTCTAAGCTGACTGGCTCAGAAGGAAATTCCTCCATATAAATGATGTCTCCACATGATAAAGAATCGTCATTAGTGGAATCGGAGAACATCTCAATATGATCTTTTGAAAAATCAAGAGGAGGAGGGATATCACACATTTGATCAAAAGTTCCCTGTGACTCACTTGGGATTGGGACAAGGTTCTCAACACTAGACTTTATGAATTCGTCCGATTCCTTTTCAGGAACAGTGTTAAGATGCTCATCCCCCATGTTTAGAGAGTTAGTGGGAACTTTGGGTGCGATAACAGCTGACTGAGGGAGTTGAGAAGGACTAGCATACATGGATTTTACAAATTCCATTTGTTCTTCTGCTAGTAATTCCATCATGCTCTTTTCTCCCTGAAAATTCATGGAAGGAGTCTCAACTGATGAACTTGATGAATCATCATCAAAGATATATTCATCATCACTGTCATCAGGAATGAAACAGAATCGAGAGCTAGATTTGGCTGCTTTTTCTTTTGCAATTGTTTCCCTAACAGATTTTTCAAAGGCATCTTGGGAATTTATTTTAGCAGCCTGCTCTTCAGCTAACAATTCTTCCATGGATTTCTCATGAGGATTTTCTTGGGCATTTTTAACAGCCAAATCATTAAGTGTATCCATCACATTTTGAAGTTTTTGGAATACATTTTCAACAAATTCTTCAAGAGGAGATGGCTGAGGTTGAATTATTTGATACTGTGGAGGTTGGTCATGACAAGAATTGTCGTGATTGTTACAAGGGACATGCTCATAGACAAGCGGGGTCCTCGTTTGACAATCGGATTCATAATGTGGACCACCACAGTACTCACAACAATACATTTGATGTGACTGATTCGGTGAATCATATGGATATTGGTCATACCCGAAGTTTTGATTACATGGATCTTGTTCATAGACAGACGTATTTCCTGCTTGACAATCAAAACTTGGGTATGGACCTCCATAATGTTCACAAGAATATGTTTCCATCTCATGGTTTGGGGGCTGGTTGAAAAAGTCGGGTGTTTCATGATAAGAATAAGGATTTTGGTCATAAACAAACCCGTTTCCTGGTTCCACCATGCTACAACCGGGACAATTCCCACCATTATGAGGGCCTCCACACCATTCACAACCACAGTGGTAAGATGAAGACATAAAGAAAAAGAATTAAAAGGATAGAGGGTAAAGGGATAAAGAATCAAAAAGGGTAAGAGGGTAAAGATGAATATTTTTGAGTTTTTTTTTTTTTTTTTTTTTTTTTTGTTCGTTGAAAACTTGAATAAAAATGTTTTTGGTAATCGTTTAGTCAAACGAATTAACTTCACGATTATTTTGGTTTTATATGAAAATAAGGAAATATGAACAAAGATGGTAAATATACAATGGGTGTATATTCAACAATCACTGATACTTCAAATTCGTATCTACGCAGCACACCTCCCCGGCAGCGGCGCCAAATTTTGATCGGCCCCAAACGGTCAACTTATATCGACCAAGGATATTGGTCAACTAAAGTCAAACACTTGAGGTCAACTAACCAAGGAGTACAGAGTATCCCCGGGTCGTTAAGTCCCAACGAGGTGTGAAATCTGTAATAGAACGAATCTGTGATCGGGTGAATATTGAACAGGAAAGGGTTTTGAGTGATTTACACTAAGGAATAAAAGAAAATAGCTTAAATAAGCTAATAGAACAAGTATGTGAAGGAAAAATACTTGGGAACGTTTAAAACTTTTAAAAACGCGAATTATAAAAGAAACGGGAACTAAGAACGAAACTAAAAATGTCAAAACGATGAAATAAAAATTCTACGGGTACAAATCTATTTTTCCTACATACTAAATGACAAAATAAAATTTTGGGAAAAAGAAAAATATTTTTTTTACTTTTTAATTAATTAATATGAATTTAAAACTAAATTAAACTATTTAAATTATTTAAAAATAGTAAAACAACTTAGAAAATTATGAAATTTTTTTAGAAAATACTTTAAACTATTCTGAAACTAGGAAAAATAAAATCAACAACAGTCTAACCCTAATAAGCAGAATGGGACAAATAAGCGGTTTACAAATAAGCTAAAATAAGCTAAACTTAACTAAAAATTACAAAAAGCTCAAATACTGATTAATCTACTAACTGAAGCTTAAAACAACAGAAAACGATCAAATAAGCAAAAGAAATAAGCTGATAAGCTTCTGCACAGTTGTAAACTTGGACAGGAAAGTATTGACCTAACACCCTATTTGCAGCTGAATTAAAAGCTTGTGAATAAGCTGTTTTGGGAAATCCAAAAGCAGAAGCTAAAAGCTCATACTTCAGGCTACTTAAAAACTAAAAACGCCCAAAATTTAACATCAATTGCTACCTCAATTGGCACCTAGATCAGGTGCTATAAAACATATGAGCTACTGTGCAGAGCAGAACAAGGCAAAAAGGGCAGATTTGCAGATCCAAAACAAGCTAACATATAAGCTGAAATTGTAAATACCAGATAGTGAGCTTAAATCTTACTGTCTAAACTAATTACAAACTAAAAATCAGATCTATTGCTCAAGTGGATAAGCTAATAACAAGCCTATATCAGCAGACAGAAACTGTGTCTAAACCCTTTTTTGACTTTTTTGCAGTTTCATCTATTTTGACCAAATCCAAATTTGATTGATCCTAACTCACTTTTAATGATATAATAAGCTATAATTAAACTAGATTAAGCTGAATGAGCAAATTCTAAAGCTACATGAAGCAAACTCTGTCCTAATTATCCAACAGTAAACAGATTAAGCTAATGAAGATGCTATTTTGACTTTTTAAGAAGTGAACCACTATTATTATGTTACCTAAGTCTTGATTATACCTGATGAAATCAATATCTGTCACTAATACATCAAAACATCAACTACAATCATCCATAACACACAAATCCAAACACCCCTATTAAACTAGATATTGCAATTTTACTAAAGAACCAACTGATTTAAGCTATAATATCACCTAAGCTATGATTATCTAGATCATTAATAATCTAAGGGACAAAAAAGACAGACAAATAAGCAATAAATTAGGCTATGCAAGATTAAGCAATGTATAAGCTAAAACTGAAATTTGGAACTCACAATTGATTCAGCTGAACCTGAATGAATCTAGCAACTAGTCCTCAACCCAGGCTTATCCTATAAGCCAGAATTTATCCAAATAAGCTTGTCACATCAGCTTATTTTTCAAATTGAGCTTATATGACCTAGGCAGTTGACTTTTTGACTTTTTGTGAAAATAGAACTTAACACTGAATTAAAACAAGTAAACTTTTTCTAAAACTAAAATAAGCTCATACAAGCTTATTTGAACAGAAATGAAGCTAAAAAGGTTTGCACAAAAATAACTTTAAAACACTGATTTTTAATTAACATAAAACTGAAATTACAATGAAATTAGAACATGATTCTTGAAATTAAACATAAACTGAAATGAAGGTTACAAGTGACTGAAATTAAATTGACAAGAGCACTTAACTAAATTTTATCTAAAAACATACACTACGAATTTGGTCTAAATACAGTGACAAACTTTATTCCTGTGACTTCATTTCTTTAAATAGATATCCCAAAAGACTCTTCTCTTTCTTCTGATCAAATCCCACCACTCCTATTGCTAGAATCAATCATAATCGTCCATTTCACTTTTTTGCGGGAAAACTGGTGTGAGTGGGTAAAATTGCAACTGGTAACTTGTGGGGATGCATTAAATGCTTATTTGAACTATTAGGGAGTAGTGGGATAGGTGGAAGGGTGAGGTGTGGTGGTATTGCAGGGATAAGAGGTGAGGTGGGGGTGGTTTCTGGTTTTGGTGGGGTCGTGGTATTGAAGAAGGGAAGTTTGACTTTAGGTGTGTTATTTGTTTGACTGTGGTTGTTTATCTGAAATAAGAACGAGGTGGGTCGGGTTTATTTTATTGGATTGGGCTTGGGTTTAAATATGGTGTGGATTGGGTTAAAAGAGTTTAGTAATTGACTGGGTTTAATTAGTTAGGATTAGATTTGGATTTTACTTAACTTTAAAGGACCATAGTTGTACAATCTGAAAATCCAGGGACCATTGATGCCAAAAATAGAAATTATTCCCAGGGACCATTTGTGTCATTTTGGGGTTGACTTTGACTTTTGTTGATCAAATGCACAATGTTGTTGAGTCAATCCAAAAATACTCGTTTTCGTTCCGTTTTCAATCTTTTAGCACATGAAACAGATAAAAAGACAATTCAAGGATATTTTCTGTATTTTGAAGCATTTCTGAGTGTTTTTAAATGTTTTTGCAGTTCAGATGGGACAAAACTGATGAGTATTTACACACTCATCAATCCCCCACACTAAACTATTGCTAGTCCCTAGCAATCCTTTTTGAAAATTTAATGGATTTTATGTCTCTTTACCAGATAGCCATTACTTCTGGAGTAGCCAATGTTTTAGTATAATACTATGGTACATTGATAACCAAATGATTTTAAGCAAATCACCAGCTGTCAACGGATTTGATTTGTCTTTACCAAAAGCCGTTTGCTTCTGGACTAGCCAACTCTTTGATAGAATACAGTTATCATCTTGGTGAGCTGATTACCAATTATGATTTTCTACTGCCTTTACCACAAGCCATAACCTTGTGGGCTAGCCAACTCTTCACTTATCAAAGATATGGGGAGTTGAATACCATACAATTTTTGGCAAATTGTAAGCCATAAACGAATTTGAGATATCTTTACCAAGAGCCGTTTGCTCTCGGATTAGCCAATCCTTATGTGGGTTAGACATGGCGGACTGATAACCATTTATTGCGTTCTAAGTGAGAAAAAAAAATTTAAAATTTTGGCCAAAATGGGGGTACTAGATGGTACATACGATCAAATTCGCTAGAATTCCCCCCCCCCCCCACACTTAGAACTGAATATTGCCCTCAATATTCAAAGTACCAGTTGTTAAACCAACACTTAGAACATGAAAAGGTAATACTAATAGCCATTATTTTATATATACACATTTTTTTTTTAACTTGAAATGTACATATATATAACATGTGGGGCATCTCCCCCACACTTAGGTGTTAGAAAAGAGAAAGAAGTCAGAGACATGGGTGAAAACCCATGTTGTGCTAATGTTTTTGTTCACCGAGTCACTAGCTTGACTCGACCCCGCATTCATTGGTTCTTGGGGAAGCACGTGGAAGCGACAATCTCCATCGGACTTTCATTCAAGATGTTTGGATAAATATTGAAGTACTTGAAAGTTCCACACCGATGAGATATACACAGACCCGGCTCACAAATGATAAATGAAAATGCCAGGGTCAAAGATAGTGTCTTCATTCCCGAAGGAGTGAAGAACAGGAGAAGTCACCATGTAGGTGAAGAAAAGAAAGAAAGTCATGATAAAAATCATGACTAACTCATCATCATTAGAAGGAGAATTCATGATTTCAGTATCAAGAATCTCATCATTTAAGCTTGGCTGATCAAGACATATTCTGGGTGGGAGGGATGGAATTTTGATATTAATCAATTTCTCAGTGTTGAGAACATCTCCCTCCGGGACATAAAGATAATCTTTGTCAAGATCAAAGTAGAAGTTATCATACTCCGGCGGAGATATGATATGAGTGAGTTCATCGAAGAACTCCTCGAAGGCAAATGATTCATATTCGGGGAGAGAAATATGAGAATGAGAAGTGGCTCTGCCACTAGTCTTCTCTCCCATATGATCAAAATGGAAGGCTTCAAATTCCGGTATAGAGTCATCGGAAAACAGGTCACTATCCTTTATGGGGATAGGAGATGAAATGGATTTTTCATTGAAAGCCTCGATTTTAGAAATGAGAAGATTAACATTTAATAATGTTTCACAAAGAGTTTCGTCTTTGATTTCAGTGTCAATTTCTTCATCATTCTCTTCTTCTAAGCTGACTGGCTCAGAAGGAAATTCCTCCATATAAATGATGTCTCCACATGATAAAGAATCGTCATTAGTGGAATCGGAGAACATCTCAATATGATCTTTTGAAAAATCAAGAGGAGGAGGGATATCACACATTTGATCAAAAGTTCCCTGTGACTCACTTGGGATTGGGACAAGGTTCTCAACACTAGACTTTATGAATTCGTCCGATTCCTTTTCAGGAACAGTGTTAAGATGCTCATCCCCCATGTTTAGAGAGTTAGTGGGAACTTTGGGTGCGATAACAGCTGACTGAGGGAGTTGAGAAGGACTAGCATACATGGATTTTACAAATTCCATTTGTTCTTCTGCTAGTAATTCCATCATGCTCTTTTCTCCCTGAAAATTCATGGAAGGAGTCTCAACTGATGAACTTGATGAATCATCATCAAAGATATCTTCATCATCACTGTCATCAGGAATGAAACAGAATCGAGAGCTAGATTTGGCTGCTTTTTCTTTTGCAATTGTTTCCCTAACAGATTTTTCAAAGGCATCTTGGGAATTTATTTTAGCAGCCTGCTCTTCAGCTAACAATTCTTCCATGGATTTCTCATGAGGATTTTCTTGGGCATTTTTAACAGCCAAATCATTAAGTGTATCCATCACATTTTGAAGTTTTTGGAATACATTTTCAACAGATTCTTCAAGAGGAGATGGCTGAGGTTGAATTATTTGATACTGTGGAGGTTGGTCATGACAAGAATTGTCGTGATTGTTACAAGGGACATGCTCATAGACAAGCGTGGTCCTCGTTTGACAATCGGATTCATAATGTGGACCACCACAGTACTCACAACAATACATTTGATGTGACTGATTCGGTGAATCATATGGATATTGGTCATACCCGAAGTTTTGATTACATGGATCTTGTTCATAGACAGACGTATTTCCTGCTTGATAATCAAAACTTGGGTGTGGACCTCCATAATGTTCACAAGAATATGTTTCCATCTCATGGTTTGGGGGCTGGTTGAAAAAGTCGGGTGTTTCATGATAAGAATAAGGATTTTGGTCATAAACAAACCCGTTTCCTGGTTCCACCATGCTACAACCGGGACAATTCCCACCATTATGAGGACCTCCACACCATTCACAACCACAGTGGTAAGATGAAGACATAAAGAAAAAGAATTAAAATGATAGAGGGTAAAGGGATAAAGAATCAAAAAGGGTAAGAGGGTAAAGATGAATATTTTTGAGTTTTTTTTTTTTTTTTTTTTTTTTTTGTTCGTTGAAAACTTGAATAAAAATGTTTTTGGTAATCGTTTAGTCAAACGAATTAACTTCACGATTATTTTGGTTTTATATATAAAATAAGGAAATATGAACAAAGATGATAAATATACAATGGGTATATATTCAACAATCACTGATACTTCAAATTCGTATCTACGCAACACACCTCCCCGGCAGCAGCGCCAAATTTTGATCGGCCCCAAACGGTCAACTTATATCGACCAAGGATATTGGTCAACTAAAGTCAAACACTTTAGGTCAACTATCCAAGGAGTACAGAGTATCCCCGGGTCGTTAAGTCCCAACGAGGTGTGAAATCTGTAATAGAACGAATCTGTGATCGGGTGAATATTGAACAGGAAAGGGATTTGAGTGATTTACACTAAGGAATAAAAGAAATTAGCTTAAATAAGCTAATAGAACAAGTATGTGAAGGAAAAATACTTGGGAACGTTTAAAACTTTTAAAAACGCGAATTATAAAAGAAACGGAAACTAAGAACGAAACTAAAAATGTCAAAACGATGAAATAAAAATTCTATGGGTACAAATCTATTTTTCCTACATACTAAATGACAAAATAAAATTTTGGGAAAAAGAAAAATATTTTTTTTACTTTTTAATTAATTAATATGAATTTAAAACTAAATTAAACTATTTAAATTATTTAAAAATAGTAAAACAACTTAGAAAATTATGAAATTTTTTTTGAAAATACTTTAAACTATTCTGAAACTAGGAAAAATAAAATCAATAGCAGTCTAACCCTAATAAGCAGAATGGGACAAATAAGCGGTTTACAAATAAGCTAAAATAAGCTAAACTTAACTAAAAATTACAAAAAGCTCAAATACTGATTAATCTACTAACTGAAGCTTAAAACAACAGAAAACGATCAAATAAGCAAAAGAAATAAGCTGATAAGCTTCTGCACAGTTGTAAACTTGGACAGGAAAGTATTGACCTAACACCCTATTTGCAGCTGAATTAAAAGCTTATGAATAAGCTGTTTTGGGAAATCCAAAAGCAGAAGCTAAAAGCTCATACTTCAGGCTACTTAAAAACTAAAAACGCCCAAAATTTAACATCAATTGCTACCTCAATTGGCACCTAGATCAGGTGCTATAAAACATATGAGCTACTGTGCAGAGCAGAACAAGGCAAAAAGGGCAGATTTGCAGATCCAAAATAAGCTAACATATAAGCTGAAATTGTAAATACCAGATAGTGAGCTTAAAGCTTACTGTCTAAACTAATTACAAACTAAAAATCAGATCTATTGCTCAAGTGGATAAGCTAATAACAAGCCTATATCAGCAGACAGAAACTGTGTCTAAACCCTTTTTTGACTTTTTTGCAGTTTCATCTATTTTGACCAAATCCAAATTTGATTGATCCTAACTCACTTTTAATGATATAATAAGCTATAATTTAACTAGATTAAGCTGAATGAGCAAATTCTAAAGCTACATGAAGCAAACTCTGTTCTAATTATCCAACAGTAAATAGATTAAGCTAATGAAGATGCTATTTTGACTTTTTAAGAAGTGAACCACTATTATTATGTTACCTAAGTCTTGATTATACCTGATGAAATCAATATTTGTCACTAATACATCAAAACATCAACTACAATCATCCATAACACACAAATCCAAACACCCCTATTAAACTAGATATTGCAATTTTACTAAAGAACCAACTGATTTAAGCTATAATATCACCTAAGCTATGATTATCTAGATCATTAATAATCTAAGGGACAAAAAAGACAGACAAATAAGCAATAAATTAGGCTATGCAAGATTAAGCAATGTATAAGCTAAAACTGAAATTTGGAACTCACAATTGATTCAGCTGAACCTGAATGAATCTAGCAACTAGTCCTCAACCCAGGCTTATCCAATAAGCCAGAATTTATCCAAATAAGCTTGTCACATCAGCTTATTTTTCAAATTGAGCTTATATGACCTAGGCAGTTGACTTTTTGACTTTTTGTGAAAATAGAACTTAACACTGAATTAAAACAAGTAAACTTATTCTAAAACTAAAATAAGCTCATACAAGCTTATTTGAACAGAAATGAAGCTAAAAAGGTTTGCACAACAATAACTTTAAAACACTGATTTTTAATTAACATAAAACTGAAATTACAATGAAATTAGAACATGATTCTTGAAATTAAACATAAACTGAAATGAAGGTTACAAGTGACTGAAATTAAATTGACAAGAGCACTTAACTAAATTTTATCTAAAAACATACACTACGAATTTGGTCTAAATACAGTGACAAACTTTATTCCTGTGACTTCATTTCTTTAAATAGATATCCCAAAAGACTCTTCTCTTTCTTCTGATCAAATCCCACCACTCCTTTTGCTAGAATCAATCATAATCGTCCATTTCACTTTTTTGCGGGAAAACTGGTGTGAGTGGGTAAAATTGCAACTGGTAACTTGTGGGGATGCATTAAATGCTTATTTGGACTATTAGGGAGTAGTGGGATAGGTGGAAGGGTGAGGTGTGGTGGTATTGCAGGGATAAGAGGTGAGGTGGGGGGTGGTTTCTGGTTTTGGCGGGGTCGTGGTATTGAAGAAGGGAAGTTTGACTTTGGGTGTGTTATTTGTTTGACTGTGGTTGTTTATCTAAAATAAGAACGAGGTGGGTCGGGTTTATTTTATTGGATTGGGCTTGGGTTTAAATATGGTGTGGATTGGGTTAAAAGAGTTTAGTAATTGACTGGGTTTAATTAGTTAGGATTAGATTTGGATTTTACTTAACTTTAAAGGACCATAGTTGTACAATCTGAAAATCCAGGGACCATTGATGCCAAAAATAGAAATTATTCCCAGGGACCATTTGTGTCATTTTGGGGTTGACTTTGACTTTTGTTGATCAAATGCACAATGTTGTTGAGTCGATCCAAAAATACTCGTTTTCGTTCCGTTTTCAATCTTTTAGCACATGAAACAGATAAAAAGACAATTCAAGGATATTTTCTGTATTTTGAAGCATTTCTGAGTGTTTTTAAATGTTTTTGCAGTTCAGATGGGACAAAAATGATGAGTATTTACACACTCATCACAAATCATTATGCTTTTATGGACTACTTAGAAATAGTTTAGATGTGCCTTTTTGGGTTTATTATGAAAAACGACTTCATAATTTGTAACATGTCAGAAGCTTGTTTTAAAGTAAACATCTAGATACTTGACCCAATTTTGTTCATAATTTATTTTCTTGAACTATATATATGTTAAAAATTTATTGTTAGAATATCATAATTTAAGTTATTTGGTCATCAAGAAAAAAATATTGTGTTGCTCTCTATTATAAATTATATCGTTTCATTTTCAGATATAATCCGTTTATTTTTTGCATTAATCTATATATTGTAACAAAAAAATCACAGAATCACGTACCAATAAATTAACACTATCTTTTTGTATTAATTTAAATGTTATCACCAAAAACCTAGATTCTCGATGTGTCTGCTTCTTCCCGTCATCTCAGCTCTCGCCATTTCAACATTGAAACAAGAAGTAGGTGCACGTATGTAGTAACTTTATGCAAGTACACATTTCAATATATCTAATATCCTACTGCTACTGTATTTGAACATATAATTTTTTCTTTTATCATCCATTTATATTCGTTTATCATATGAAATATTATCTATATATTAAAACATGGGTATGGTGCTACAGTACACATCTACAGTGCTTGCTACAGTGCAGTACAGTAGCAGGCATACATTGGGCCAAAAGTTGCATGCCAAACACATTGTGAAATACACAATAACCCAATCCAAATACACTGAAAGCCCAATAAGAAGAGACTGTGGAGTTTTCCAGATACATCATTACATTATCTAAGAGTTTTCCAGATACATCATTACATTAATATACAAACACATATTAATATACAAACACATGAATCTGCAAATGATCCTAACGAATCAAGGGAACACAAAAATCACGGGGAACACTTATCCAACACACAATATTACCCACTGCCTCACCAATCTATACTAATCTGAACTCAAAATCTAAATCCTAACACAACCACAAATAAATAATTATACAACCAAATCGAATGAAAGGAAAAATAATAACAATACAACAACCCAATCGAATAGAATAAATAAGAATAAATAAAACTGATAAATAAATAAATAAATAATGTCCAAACCCTAACCCTAAGTCTATTCCCAGTTCTGCCGGCTTCATATGAGCTCGAACGTGTTCGGCTTCAACCACCAGAACCCATACGGACCTCAAATCAAACCCAAGCCCAAACGCAAACAACACAACTTCATCAACTAATCCCAACAGCCACGGTTTGGCTAGCCATGTGGCTGCCGAGACTCAAATCAACCAAACGGACTCAATTTAATATCAAACTCTTCACAAGAACAACACCACATCGAAAGGAATATCAAAAGAACAATAAAACATTAAAAATGAACAAACCCTCACCGAGTCAACTGCCAAGAAGAAGAGAGGGGTCCACACGAGTTTATAACAAGTTTTTAAAACCATTTTTATAAATAAAAACTTTATTAAAATCGGATTAAATAAAAATATATAATTAGGGTTTTATAAAAAATTATTAAAAATAAAGATAGAGGACGCGTGGGGTTGATTTACCGAGAAGAAACAAGAGGAGGAAGGTGGTGGTGGCTCGCGGTGGTGATGGCAGGTGGCGGTGGTGTTGAGTGGTGATGTTACGGGGGTGGTGGTGGCGCGTGGGTGGTGGAATCGGGTTCGGGATAGCCCGATCTATCTTTTGGTACAATAAAAGGTTTTTGGCCGGAAAATTTTCCGGTGACCGGAAGTTTAGAGAGAGAGTCAATAATATTTGTGTGTGTAAAAGTGAGGAATTATTAATAATTGTGGGTATTTATATTTTTGAGGGATGGGCTAAAATGAAAATTGAAAAGTGAGGGATGTGTAATGAAAATATGGGGTGGAGGGACTAATATTGCCACTTTGGCTAAATTTTTGCAATAAACATTGCGGGACCCATTTAACATACCAAATGGACTCGAAAATTAACGAAACTTGCGCCATTGTTCACGAAATAATTTTGCCAATAAAAACGAGTATAAATATGCAATATTTTCAAAAATCAATATTTTTAATAAATACGATACGTTTTGTGCTTTCTAAATGTTCACACAAACTCGACCGCCCCTCATTACACTTATACGCTTGCTTTTCCCGACAAATAATCTCATAAACAACCTTATCACTTCGTGTACTTTCAAAAATCAATATTTTTGACAAATACGCTACGTTTCATGCTTTCTATGTTGTGCTGGTTGGTCCACCATTTATCCTCTAGACAGATGGCTTTATGGAACTCTTTAAAAGAGGATTATACGTCAGATTGGCTTAAGGTGGCACCGATATCCGGTTTGGGACAGACTATGAATGCCAGGACTTACAGATGTGTTTTGTGTTACCGGTTGGGTGTTCCTCTTTTTACTGTCCAGATGCCATGTTCAGCTTGTTCTAAGGTTTTTCCGGGAGATATTTTTGGAGATCATGCTGTATCGTGCGCAGGCTTAGTTGGTATTAAACATCGGCACAATGTTGTGCGTGATGTTCTTGTTGATATATGTTCTCGGTCTGGAGTTTCAGTTCGTAAGGAGGTGGATATTGGGCTGCGTGGAGAGAGGGACAAAACCTTACGTCCGGCCGATATGCTACTTTACTCTTGGGATGGTGGCCTTGATGTCTGTGTTGATCTTACAGGATCGTCACCTTTGACGCGTTCGTGTATGGTTGATTTTATGCCCGGTCGGGCGGTTATTGAAGCCGCACAACGCAAACGTGTCAAGTATGCAGCTAAATGCGCTGATATCGGATATGGGTTCCTCCCCTTTTCATTCTCTTCTTTTGGAGAACTTGAAAAGGATGCAGTGACCTTATTAAAACGCATTAGACGATTCTCTATGACTCAAGACATTGGAGCACGAGCTGCTCCACATATTTTTAGTAGGATTGGTTTTGCTGTAGCTAGAGGTGTGGGAGCCCAGTTGGTATCTCGGCTCCCCACTAATTTCTTGTAAAATCCTATTTGTTTTTCAATAAAGTGATGAATAATAAAAAAAAAAAAAAAAAAAAAAAAAAAAAAAAAAAAAAAAAAAAAAAATAATAATAATAATAATAATAATAACGAAATAATTGTGAACTTACAAAACGTAAAACACACATCGTACAACAAAAAACAACTATCTGAACAACCCGCTGCAACGCGCGAGCTTCCATGCTCGTTATATAAAAATATAAAACTACTATGCTTATACAAAAATATATACATTTTTCACAGGATTATCCTTATCCAATCCAATGATTACTATTTTGCAAATCTTTGCTAGCATCTTTATAACCTTGAAACAAACTATACTCTCGAGTGAGTCAGTTAGTGAGTCTGAGATAAACCCCCAGCCAGTCAGTCTACGAGATAAACCCAGCAGCAATGGCTATAAACGTATCATCCGGTTTATGCTTCAACAAGCCTTCAACATTCACATCATCACCTGTATTTCATAGACGACCTCCGTTAACTGTCTTTGCAACCGCCTCTGCGGCTCCTCCGCCTTCATCTCCACCCACTATTCAGGTTATTATTATTATTATTATTATTATTATTATTGTTGTTGTTGTTGTTGTTGTTGTTGTTGTTGTTAAACTGATCGTAATACTTAAAACTTCATATATGTAAGCGTCATAAATACCAAGCTGAAACCCGAGTTATGGAGTTATATAAACAAGTATGACTCATGTCAATATCATGTGCGTATACAAGACTCTAAGAAATACAATAAAATTAGACCGGATATATTAAGAATGACAATGTTCCCCTCGTGACGATTTAATCACGTTAACAGAGGTAAAAACAATCATGCAAAAAGAAACAAATATTGTCAAAATCATGGTTGGTAAGATCCCGATTCTGATATTAGGATTTTACGATACTACAAAGCAAAAATGATCGGGATCTTACGTAGGATCTTAGCAAGCTTAAGATCTTATAAGATCCCGATCTTGACAATAGGATCTTAAGATCTAATCTGATCTGATTTTACGTTCGAACCGCAAACTAAAAAATCTACCAAATTATGGATTATGTTTTATAGACTTTTAAAAACAAAATGTTAAATCTTTTTAAACATTTCATATTCATGATTTAGGACAACATTTTCATAAAACATTCATATAATTTTGTGTTTTATGATATACAATAATTTGTAGATTTGAATAATATTACAAAGACTTTTTAGAAAATGACATTATAGTAGGATCTTAAAATTCTGATCTAATGTTAGGATCTCGATCTTGCAAAAACGAAAACGATCTTGATTCAATATCTGATCCTGAAAACGCTGGTCAAAAATTAAAATCATTAACCTATCTACTACTCCGTAAAATTTAAGCGAAGACATTAACCTTGTCCAAACACCCCTAAATCCCAAACACCATGTAACAAACAAACCATGGTTGTTAAAATCGCGATCCTGATCGTAGAATCGTACGATCCTACAATCCTATATACAAAAAACGACCAGGATCTTAACAAGATCGTAATTCAAGTAGGATCGTAGGATTGCGACTAGAAATGACTAAGAATTCTTCATGAAAGCTATTATTTTTGTGTTGTTAATTGATTGTTTTTTGCAAGATTAATGAGTGTCAAATCATTATGCTTTTATGGACTACTTAGAAATAGTTTAGATGTGCCTTTTTGGGTTTATTATGAAAAACGACTTCATAATTTGTAACATATCAGAAGCTTGTTTTAAAGTAAACATCTAGATACTTGACCCAATTTTGGTCATAATTTATTTTCATGAACTATATATATGTTAAAAATTTATTGTTAGAATATCATAATTTAAGTTATTTGGTCATCAAGAAAAAAAATATTATGTTGCTCTCTATTACAAATTATATCGTTTCATTTTCAGATATAAGCCGTTTATTTTTTGCATTAATCTATATATTATAACAAAAAAAGTCACAGAATCACGTACCAATAAATTAACACTATCTTTTTGTATTAATTTAAATGTTATCACCAAAAACCTAGATTCTCGATGTGTCTGCTTCTTCCCGTCATCTCAGCTCTCGCCATTTCAACATTGAAACAAGAAGTAGGTGCACGTATGTAGTAATTTTATGCAAGTATACATTTCAATATATCTAATATCATATAAAAAATATAAAACTACTACGCTTATACAAATCTACAAGTATACATTTCAATATATCTAATATCATATAATATCATATAATTTTGTGTTTTATGCTACTGTATTTGAACATATAATTTTTTCTTTTATTATCCATTTATGTTCGTTTATAATATGAAATATTATATAAAAATATAAAACTACTACGCTTATACAAAAATATATACATGTTCACAGGATTATCCTGATCCAATCTGATGATTACGATTTTGCAAAGCCGGAAAACGATCTTGGGTAGCATCTTTATAACCTTAGAAACAAACTATACTCTCGAGTGAGTCAGTTAGTGAGTCTATGAGATAAACCCCCAGCCAGTCAGTCTACGAGATAAACCCAGCAGCAATGGCTATAAACGTATCATACGGTTTATGCTTCAACAAGCCTTCAACATTCACATCATCACCTGTATTTCATAGACGACCTCCGTTAACTGTCTTTGCAACCGCCTCTGCGGCTCCTCCGCCTTCATCTCCACCCACTATTCAGGTTAGCCCAATATGTTTCTTACTTAGAAGTGAAATTGCTTAACTTAATTTTAATAAGCAGATAAGCAATTTGGATAATTTAACTGCTTCTGCTTATCGGCTTATTTTGGGGGTAGTCTTCCTACTTATTTCAGATAAAAAGTACAGTATATGCAAAAGGAGGTGTATCAAAAACTTTTCTACAGCATAAGCAAATTGCAAATCCTACTCTATTTCGCTATGTACTTATTTTTAAGCAGCTTATTTGCTTCGTTTAGTAAACATATAAGTGTGTCAGCCTCAACTTTAAAATGATTAACGCGTTTTTCCGGAATTAAATAAGCAGTTACTTAAAACCGGGATAACGATGGTTAGGTAATAATACATAATCAGCATTCTCACTGCTTTTTATAATCCAATAAAAAGATTATGACCCTATAAATAAACAGAATATGATTACCTTAATTAGTTGAACCAAACTGTTTAACTAATGACCTGCTGATGACTGTGAATTCAAATTTCGTTAGTTAGTTTAAACGGATATCCAAACACCTGTTTTTTGGGTAAAGGGTTTAAACCATGGTAAATTTATTACTCCAAAAAACAGTTACGTACATAGGATGCGGGTGAATCCCGCATCTCAGCCCGTTATATAGGCGGAAACAAACGCACCATTTGTGCTTCAAACCATAACTATCATAAGAATGACAAACCAGCCTTATGAACAACTATTAAAAACTCATATAGTCATATCTAATTTGACCACGAAGATTAATATCAAAATAATTAGCAAAAGCCATTTGTTCTTCGGTAAGTCCCAAATTATCAAAATCAGTATCAACATAGGGGTCTTCTTCGTAGTTCTCTTTCCATTGTTCGTACAAACTAGACTTCCCAACTCCAGATCCACTAGTAGAACCTTTATTAACCTGTTAAGGATAGCACATGTGGCAATATCATTTAATGCATTGTACTGCGATTTGTAGTACTATGAAACTGAGAACCATAGTCTTGCAGATTGTTGGCGGGAAAAATGCAACCTGGCATGGAATTGTTGACAGGAGTTCTAGTAATGCAACTGGTGGATATGAAGATGAGTACGATTGGGCCGATCTTGAGACTGATCTTTACCACTGGACTAAATCCTTACGGCCTGTTCAGGTACTTTTAAGTTCTGGGTTTCCCTTACATTTCAGCACTATCGATAATATACTAATGCATTATGGTGACATTTTTGTGTCGATTTTTCTTAGTGGTACCCTGGTCATATTGGGAAAACAGAAAGAGAACTTAAGGAACAACTGAAACTAATGGACGTTGTTATAGAAGTGAGAGATGCTAGGATTCCAATGTCCACAAGTCATCCACAGGTACTTTTTATAATTAAATACGTGTTATATGTTTTCTTTTATCTGTTATCTGTGGCATAGTTAGTCCTCATGGTCTATGATTTAATAATTTTAGGCCTAATGGATTCACAATCTTTAAATTAGTTATTTATTGATGTTAATTTCAGATGGATGCATGGCTCGGTAATAGAAACAGAATATTGGTATTGAACAGAGAAGATATGATATCATCTGCAGATCGAAATGCTTGGGCAGATTATTATGGGAGACAAGGAATAAAGTTGTCTTCTCTAATGGGAAGCTTGGGATGGTATACTAATGAATTAATTCCCTATTGTATTGTAAGCTTATCTGTTAAAAAAACATCTTTGTAATTAGTTGCTCTTTTATGAAAAGTGCAGGGTTCCATGAAGTTAGGAAGATTAGCAAAATCTGTAGCTGCCGAAGTGAATATAAAGCGCAGAGCAAGAGGACTGCTTCCTCGTGCGGTGAGTTGTACAGAGTCTCAGATAAAGTTATACGAGTAACTTTTAGAGCTGATTTTACATTTGTGTGGCTGTGGTTGCCAATCCTAATACCGGTGCACCTCATTTTCTTACTAGACATGTTACAATGTATTAATCACCACCAAATGGCCTAGTGGTAAGGTCCCTGGTTTCCTCAGAAGAGGTCAACGGTTCAAACCTCGCTAGGTGTATACATTTGGGGGTGGCCAGGGAAGGGTAGGAAACGGTCTCGGGATTAACCCGGTGAAGCCGCGTACATCAAAGTAAAAAAGGCTCGCCCTTCCCTAGTAACCTGAATAAGGAAAATCTCATCCGTTTACCCGTTTACATGTTACAATGTGTTACAGGTGCGAGCTGGAATAGTTGGTTATCCAAATGTCGGTAAATCATCTTTGATCAATCGTTTACTGAAGCGTCGTATGTGCCCGGCTGCTCCAAGACCAGGTGTAACAAGAGTATTAAAGTAGGTTACTTTCTTTTTTTTTTTTTCTTATTAAATTATTATCAAGGCGGTAAAATGGGCAGGTTAGACAACTGGTAATATTTATGTATTGGTCTAAAACGATCTAGATCGAGTTTGGTGGATCTGCCAACACCTTTATGTACTTTTTTAAAGATATTTAGAATGTATTTCACCCGTGATGAAAGAAACTTTTATGGGTTAAAAATACCGTCTATAATTTATTTGTTTTTATAGAGTGGTTTCAACATTTAATTAATAACCTATTTCCTTTATGATCTTGGTATTAGGTGGGTTCGTTTTGGAAGCGATCTAGAGCTGTTAGACTCGCCTGGAATAATTCCAATGAGGATAAGTGATCAATCAGCAGCAATAAAGCTTGCTATATGTGATGACATTGGGGAGAAGTCATATAATTATACTGATGTTGCAGGTGTTCTTGTACAAATGCTTACAAAGCTTCCATCAGCAAGTATGGTCCGTCTTTCTTGAGTGTTCTTTGATATTTACGATATACTGTATCTTAAATCAGTTATAAGATGCATTTTTATCCTCTGGACGTCTGTAGAAAAATTGCAACAATTGACTTGACATAAACCAAAATGCTTTAACTTGGTTTATAAATTGGCACTAGGCTTCAATAATCATTGATAAAATATCTGCTAACACAAATAAATCTATCTCGTTTGGACTAAATTTGAAACTTTGAAGCTGTTTGTATTTAATAATGGGCTAATGTGTAATTTTAATTTGTAATCTTTCCAATTATATATACAATGTTGCAGCATTCAATGGACATCGATTACTACATATAATTTGTGGTACCTTTTCCTACCCATTATTTGACAATTTACCGCCATTCTTGTTTGTGGTAGATAAAAATGTTCTCTGGGAGCGTTACAAGATTGATACTGATGGCCGTTGTGGTAAAACGTAAGTTTGTTGAATACTTTTCACCTTTCGATCAGATTGACAAGTTCAAAACATTTTGTGTTTTCTTTTGATATGATCATCAACTATTTCTAAAAATGTTAAAAGGGATTTTGAAGTTGAGAATTAGTCCTTTAAGTATTAAGGAAAGGCTTGCACATTTCTTTGAAATAAATGATGTAATTTTTTTTTATGCTAATGCACAGATTTGTACACAAGCTTGCAATCCAGTTGTTCAATGGAGATGACCATCAAGCAGCCTTTCGGGTATTGTCGGACTTTCGAAAAGGGCGATTGGGTAATATGGCACTCGAGAGACCACCTGTTCAATCTCGGGTTGAATAGCCAGGTAAAATTACTTGAAGAGACCACCGTTTATAAAAGCTGAACATATTGGAATTTAGATGTTTGTAGAATTACATTCCAAAAATGGAAAATCCTAAGTCATTATGAGGCTCTTAACAACTGCTTACTTATTAATTTCTGTGTCTCTTTATGTTTTTTGCAGCAATGCTGCATTCTGTTTTGGCGAACATGTGATAGGCTAATAGCTTTGATAAGGCTCTTGGGAAGATCCAAAATGAGTTGCGATCGAAGGGAACGGAATAATTTATGAAGGCTCAGATGGAGTAAAAAATCAAATAGCAAATAGAAATTTCATTGCTAATGTGTTCAATTATGTTGTAGAAATTTCATCACACCTTGGCATCATATGTATTACTGAAGAATCTGTATATCACAGTCGAATACTAGAGGTTGTAAAATAGGCGGGGGTTTACCTAAGCTCCCATTTGTCTAACCAACATATATTAAAGGCCCTCTTAATATTTTTAGTAGTTTTTGTAAATTTAACAAATTGGATATTTTAGTTCTTGTATTTTTGTGGTATTTGTGCAAGATTTTTGATATTAATCCAAGCTGATTTGCACACTCGTCTATTTTATTTGCACACTTCATATCTTTTATATAATAAAGTAAAACCCCTAGTGGGGACTTTTTCATTTCAAAAAAATCAAATCATACCTTATTAAGTAATTATTTAATTATTAATTTATTTTATTTTAAACACTTTTAATAATAAAAGCTTAAATATTTCTTAATTTAGCAAAAAAAAATTGTAAATTCGTTTTATATACTTCTGGATAGAAAAAATCAAAAAATACACATGTACTTAGAATTACATTATTTATACTTTTGGGCCAAAGTGTAAATACATTAAACACGGGATAATGTAGAACGATTCATTAAATCTAAAATCTAAAATACCTAAATCTATCACACGAATCTTCAATCCCCATTCGTTCCTAATATCCCCTGGTTTCACAATCACCATTCATTCCTAAAATCCTAATATTGATTCAAACCAAAGAAGATTGAAATAGGAACTTGGCATTGATTTTTTTTTTAATTTGTTTTTAGTGAAACAAGGTCTGCAATACATTTTTCTATAATTCTTTTACAAAAAAGATCACTGCTATAGGGTTGCTTAAGATGATTCTTAGTTGGTAATATTTATTGACTTGCAATCAAATCAATTAGCTTTAGGTAATATTTAGTAAACATGTTTAGTGAATTTATGTTTGTGTTGTGGTTCTTGAACCTCACAAGGACGGTGTTACTTTTATATTTTTACTTAAATGGTTGTGTTTGGTTTTAAGAATTATAAATATAGATTGTACTAGCAAATGGTTGTGTTTCTTTTATGTATCAGTAAGCATCAATCCTACTGGTCATTGAGTTAGAAGTGTTTGGTTTGGTGATGCTACCGTATCTGCTTCCTATCTTGGACGGGTATTGTTAGCAATTAAAAAGCTTTTTGACCCGTTTCGTATTTAGCTTTTTTAGTTTATATATATTTAAAAGAAAACAGAACTCAACTCACCTAATCACAAGTAAATAGGTCAACACGTCGCCCCTCTACTCATAACAAAGTAAATTATCAGTTTGACCCGTTTCAATTTTAGTTGCCTTTTAGTTACCCATTTGACCCGTTTTTGATAGTACCAAATTTGCAATAACGATTGATTATCAATCAAATATTTTGGGAAAACGACTGAGGTAGTTTTTAAGAAAAGTTAAGTGTCTTATTTGTCGGCCCACTTGACCTCTTTTAGATACAAATCATAAAACTTTGGGTCACTTTTGACATTATGTGTGTGTTCTTGATAAATTGTGTACAAGTAGTAGAGTTTTAATTGGATGTTTGGTTGCTTATGGAAGACTACATTTGCACAGAAACTGAGATGAGATGATTGGAGATAATGGTCTATAAGGAGTGCAACGGCAAAATTGTGTGCACAATTAATTTTAGGTTTCTGAAGTTATGTTTAATTTTTAATTATGCAGGAATTCAAGAGGTCTAACTTAGATGAAGATGATGATGATGCGATGCGATTATTATAAAGGTATAAAAATCCTTAGTATGTTGTCATGGACTCATGGTATTAATTAGATAAACCAAAAGAACATGTACTCTTATCTCAATTTATTATTATTAGGTAAATATGGCCTTAAGTGACTATATGGCAAAGATATAAAATGTTTTCACCGTATTCGATGATCAATAAACTGTATTCCTTTGATGTTAGTGAAAAGATAATAAACATGTTTAGAGAACTTTATAAGTTACTTCAGAAGTTTAGGATAGCTGCTGATTTTTCAAATAATTTTAGCTTTGCCCATATAGATTTTGCTGATTTTAGGATGCCGAATTTAGATGATTTAAGCCTGCTAAATTTTTGGACGATTTTTAGTTTTGCCTAAATAGATTTTAGTGACTATGGAATGCTTAATATAGTTGATTAAAGATTGGCTCATTTGTGTGGCATGTTTCTAAATTTTTGGACGAATATATATGGCTAAATGGACAAGTAAAGAACACGCTTAGCTATCAGTAGATTGGTAACCAGACTGCTGAATCTTCGGAAGTTTTTTAGTTTTACCCACATAAATTTAAGTAATTTTAGTAATTCTAGGCTGCTGAATTTACTTGATCTGTAACAAAGCTAACCCAACCCAACCCATAATCAATAGGATGAATTCATGTGTCTGCTCTTTTACGACGAGTTTAATAGATGTCGCTTGAGTTATACCAAGGAAATTAATCAAAAGCAAATTAAAAAAAGAAAAACAAATACCCATTCATTGTTAAAATCCCATTCATGCAATCCCAGATACCCATGTTGTTTCTATTGAGTATTGACAATTACTACTTTACCTGATAAGTGAGTTCACTGTTAATCTTTAGAAATGTAAATGATGTTAATTATTAAAAAATGTCACCGAGTGTTATATATTGACATATCCGTAGACACACTGTTAATAAACTTCGTATCAGAGGTTTGGTTTTGTTTCGGACGGCCTGTGGACAGCACATCATCAATATTTCGAAACCAATTTTTATGTTTCAATCATTGAAAAAATATACTATTTACCATCTATTGTTTGGGCATCAACAACAACAAATTTCACTGTTCCTGCTGTAAATATCGATATATTGCATACAAAACTAAGGGTGAGTTTTAATGTCCTTACAATCAGCTTTGATATAAACTTCATTACCTTATTCACATTCTAAATTTTTACTTTTTGACCTTATAGGAGAATATTACAGCCCAAGTCAACTTCTCTTTACCTATAAATGGATCGACGTTGCGACCTCTACTTTTGTGCTCTTTTGTTTTTTGCAATCTTGCAACGCAAAGCTCACTCAAAATTGACCCAACTAAGCATATATAAAAGGTAAGCACTTCCTTTTCCTGTATTCAATATGAACTCCTGCTTAATAGCGTCATGCTTGGGTTGAAACAGTTTAATTTACTCTATGTCACTATATGAATTGGGAGAATATTTGACAAATAATTCAATTATTCCTCAATAAATAGCTATAGTTGTAAATGAAATTGACACTTCTTGATTTAATGATTTGGGGTTATTTAGGCAGAATCATGTTAATTGGAACACATGTATCATAGTAAAATTACACATAAAGCTAACTACGGATTATTTTCAGTTAGATTTGCGTGAACAAGTCAAGCAACTTTATTTTTCTAAACACAAGAGTGGTATCTTTTATGGGCATAATAATACTGGGTAGATAGGTGGCAAAATATTTTCATATGAGCCTCAAGATTGTCCTACACTCCTACGGCTAAGGAGTTAATATCCTAATTATCTAAATTCATATTATCGTTATAGGGTATTATTTATGTTATTGGGTCAACCTGACTCTACAAGTAGTATTTTCTTTAACTGATGACTAAAGGTGTGTTTGGTTGCTGTTGTTTAAAGGTGATAGGTTATTATTGTACTGCTGTCTAATCGATCAAAAGGATAAAAAAAAAAAAAAAAAAAAAAAAAAAAAAAAAAAAAAAGGTAGTAAGGGTCAAATGAGTCAAACCACATTGTAAGTCTCCCAAACTTTATATTCTAAGGCCATTTATATTTTATCCTCAAGTTCTGGTATCCAAGAAGATAATTGGTGGGTACCTACAAGAAGATACATGAAAATAGTTAAGCCATAAGCGTGGACATGCTAATCAGATTTTAAAAGCTCTCATGGCTATCAATAGTGTTTCTTTAACTGAAATAGAAGTTTCCCTGATTTTTATTTTGTTAACTTCTCGAGGAAATGTCTTTTATTTACATGTCATGACTATTTTTTGTGTTATTCGTTGTTGCACTCTACAATTCAAATTCATATATTGTAGTTACTATACAGTCTCCTATTCCTGTTCATGGGTCTGCTTCTAGGTTTGGTGGTCAAAATAACACTAACAGATAGAATGCTTCACAATCTATACTGTGAAGGTCGACCAACATCCACCACTAAATTACATGTGGATTCTTTGATGTCTTACTCTAAATGTTATTTTAAATTGGTTTATCTATCACATGTTTAAGTTTCAGTATTGTTATTTACTCTATACAACTACGTCTAATTTTGGGAGCAAGTTTAGCGTGGGCCATTTGTGAATATTTGCTTTAAGTGATTAAAGCAGCTACTTTGTTTGCTACTCACTTTCATGAGTTGACGTCATTAGCTCATGAGAATGCTGGCCAACCTTCTGGTGTAGCAAATTATCAAGTCAGTGCACACATTGACTCTCTGAGTCGAAAGCTTACAATGCTTTACAAGGTTTGTCGATTTATCAATAGAATATTTTTTAAAATAATACTATACCATAAACGGACGGTTGTTACACATTTAAATCTTTACTGGTATTTGTTTATAGCTTATTTTTCCATTATTCTTTGTGATGTTGATTATATAGGATGAACCAGGGGAGTGTGATCAGAGTTTTGGCATTCATGTTGCAGAGTTTGCAAACTATCTACATATCTGTTGATTAACAAGAATTTATATGATAGTTGCAGTAAGTAATGAAAATTGAGATGCAATCCGAGCTGCAGTTGATACCTCAAAGCAGAAAAACACATCATCAACCGTAGTAGTCATTGGTGATAAGAGCATAAAATAGAGGTTCTGGGATAGAGCTAGATTTGCAACAAGATGCTTATAAAACTGTAAAAGGAAAATGAGGAAAGCGACGTAGCATAAGTAGCTTAGAGACCGAGGCTCCAGCTTAAGGCAAATACTGGATTCAAGGACTATGGCCCGAGTAGCTATCTAAAAGAAATTCAAAATAGTTGCAGTTAGGGGGAGTGACTCCAGACGTGACTGTGGCAGCAGATGGTAGTGGAAAGTATACAAATGTGAAGCCAAAGCAGGTACATTGTTAAGACAAAGACGGGTGTATAGTGAGAACTTTCAAATTCCAAGCAGCAAAACGAAGTTAATTAATGTTTATAGGCGACGGAAGGAGTAACACCATCATTACAGCAAACAAGAACGTGGCGGGCGATAGTACTATCTTGAACTCTGTAACCGCAGGTTAGTATATGAAGCAGAGTTTAACATTTTTTCGAGTAACCATGCATGGTTTTTTACCTTTTAGTTATAATTCGTGTCTATTACATATATTTGATATATTCTGCAAATTCTTTACAACTATATATGCAGTTATATGTTAACTATCCTGAATGGGTATGTTTCCATTTATGAGTTGGTTAGAGCTTCCTATCTATGTGCCAAACTTCTTTATCCATGTATGCTAAAACTACTACTTAAAATTAGACTACTGGATTATACACAACATTTTCCAAAAGGATTGTGAGCAGAAAGTAGTTAAATTATCATTATAGTTTATGTAAAATAAATTCCCATACATTGAATCTGAATACTCACAACAATATCTAAAAACTTACATTATATTAATCTTATCTATTGTCCTTAAGTGTGTTAATTTAGTAAACACTCAAGTTCAGTTAGTACAACTTCAAATTAGCAAGAATTCTGAATGCAATGGATAATATGCACACTTAATATGCATTGGATAATTAAAACAATGAACAAAAATTAAGCTATTTGTTTTTTAATAAATAAATACAAAAAACGCGGGCATTGGTTTATGTATTTATATAGTTTTGACAACTTATACTCTCATATGAAAAGACGTGTAGGTTTACGGGAATAAGAGGAGTGTGATGAAAGGAAGGTTTGATGCCGAGTTACAATGCTAGAGGTTGAGTTGAACCTATTTGGGAAACCATATGATTAATGTTTTGTCAGGTCTGAATTAAGGTTTTGAAATTTCAAGGTTTGTTCAACTCCTCGAGATGCCAACATAATGAATCTTCTGAATTCAACCGCTAATCTTCGAGAGTAGTTACTTAATCATCTTATAAAATTGTCATTTTGTTTCTCCGTATGGCATACAATTGGTTGGGTCTTATAAAAGACCTGTATGCAAAGTCATACTTAAGACTAATACTGAAACGGTAAACCATCCTTATTTATCATATGTTAGTTATATAAGTGATCGAATGCGTTTATTTTTATGTCTCGGCGCAGTGCAAGGCCAAATAATACCTATTAGTCTCAAACTCTCAGTTATCATCATGTGTATATGTTTATCACTACTTTATAATTGTAAGGAGGTAAAGTTTTTAATAAGTGTCTATCAAAGTCGTCTCAATTCAATAACGTGGACCTTTGGTTTATAATATCGATTTTGTAAAGTGATGATTTGTGGATTTGTGGTGACATTTAGTACCGGAGGCTTTAAAGCTCAATTGGCCATGTAAAACATCATCAAATTGTTCCTTACGATTGGTTAGAACTTTAACTCCCTATTATTGAACTAATCGATAGCATCATGCTACACCAAATAAACACTTTATCAGGTCCTCTTGACTTGGTGTGATGGAAAGTGAATATATAATTGATTGGAATTATGGATTATGCAACAAACTAGAAAGAACGGTTTTTCCACCTGTAGATGTGATGAGTGTCTAAATACTCATCATTTTTACTTAATCTGAGCTGCCAAAACTCTCAAAAACACTCAGAAATGCATCATAATACTGAAATTATCACAAAATTGTGTTTTATATGTTTCAGATGCAAAATGTTTAAAAACAGTTGAAAAACGAACAAAGTTTGCATAATTGGCAGTTTCAGTCCCTCAACTTTCAAAAGTTGTCAAAACTAGTCCCTGAAGGTTTTAAATAAATGAAAAGTCAACTTGAGTCCATGGGAAACCAAAAATATTCAAAAATAGTCCCTGGATAAAAGTTTACACAACTTGGCAACTTTTACCCCTCAAGTATCAAAATTGGCAAAAATGGTCCCTGGGTATTATAAAACTTGAAATTTCACAAAATACCCTTGTACTATTCATGAAAATACAATTTGGAACAATTTTGATAACTTTTGGGAAATTACAAAACAAACCCCTCTAAAATCCAAAATTACATAAAAGGTCCTTAAAGTTTTAAAATGTTAAAAATATACAACTTTATTCCTTGTGTTATTGAATATTGGCAGGTTTAGTCCTTGAAAGGAGTTTGGCAACTTTACACTTCAGGCCCCTCATAAAGACAGAAATTACATAATTGGTCCTTGGGCTTATTGCTTAAACAATCCAAATCCGGACCCTATACTAGCCTAACCCTTTTAATATAAAACCCATCAACCCAACCCTTATCCCATTTCCTAAACCCAGTCCAAGCCCAAAATTAAACAAGCCCAACCCCAACCCTTTGTTTGACTGAGTTTAACAACTCAGTCAAACAAAGTCAAACCCGTCATCCCTAAACCACCATTGGCGCCAATACCAGACACTCACCCCCCAGCTCACCCAAAACCACTAACCCAGTCATTCCCCCTCCTCCTAACATGCCAAAACCAATTAATGCATCCCTCCCACTCCCCACTAGCAAAATCAGAGTTAATCACCAAAATCCACTTTTCCCGCCAAAATGCCAAATGGACTGTGGAGATCAAATTGAGCTAATTCAATGATGGGGATTTGTTCAGGATGTCGACCAAGGATTATCCCACTTAATTTATGTATATATAGATAGCAATGTAGCTGAAATAAAAAAAAGTAGAATAATTAGCATAATTCGTATTTTTCATTCCCAGTAGTTGTACTTTGTAATTTTAAATTTCATCAATCAATACAAGTAATTCTAGTGTATTTGTTGTTGTTTTTGATTATTTATCAGTAGTTACTTAAAATTCCAAGTTTTCTTATTTCCCTGTGTACTGAGAATTAGAAACTTAATAAGTAGTGTATAAAATAGCTTCTTAGCTGTTTTTAATAGCTTATATAAGCTTCTTATAGCTTATTGTAAGTTATTTGTAGTGTAAACATGTTCCAAATTCAAGATTTGAAAAAAGTCAAGAAAAGTCAACTTGGATGTCAATAAGCTAATTCTGGGTGGATAAGCTAGTTCAAGAAGCTTCTCTGGGTTATCTAGCTTGTTTCTAACAAGTTAGATTGGTCCTTGGTTCCTTGTTCTCATTTCCATAGCAAAATCAGTTGTGAGCTTTTCTTGGATTTTTCCATAATTTGCATAGTACTGTGGATCTGCTTATAAGTAGCTTATTGTTGTTGTTTTGTGCTTATTATTAGTTTGTAATCACACTTGATCAATAAAATCAGTAGCTTTATAATTTGTTTTCCACTTTGCTTAAAAATCATAGAATAGACCAAAAATAGTCAATAGTAGTGTAACTAACCATAGTGCTTATTTCTGTGATTTAAGTTGCTTATTAGTATTTATATAAGTTAATAAGTCAGTAAAATTAAGGCTCTTAGTTTAAAATTTGGAAGTTCCTTTGTAAAATCATATCAGTCAACCCTTAAAGGGGTGTTTGTTTTAGTTCAGTCAAGGGGTGAAACCCTTGGTTACTGTAGATTGGTCATTAAACTAAGTTTGCATAAGCTTATATAAGTCCCTAGAAGCTCTTGTGAACCCCTGATCAGCCACTTAGTTTGATTTAGTCATTTTGAACCCACTGTGTTGATTTTGGACTGCCAAGAGATCAAATAAGCTCATACAAGCTCTAAACTTGTTTTGGCCACTTCCTTGGTAGTTTTGAGTCCCATTTGGTCTACTTAGTGCATTCATAAAATACTAGAAACCTTGCACCAATTCTGTGCATCCCTGCACAGAACAGACAAAATCAGCAGACTCAGTTGTCTGAGTTGCTGATCTAAGCATCAATTGGACATCAATTGGGATGATCATGATGGGGCTTTTGTGATTTTTAGATAGCTCATAAGCCAAGCTAACTTTTGCCCCCATAAAATGGCATCTCAGTAGCTTATTGGATAGCTTAAATTGCCCTTCAAATTGGCCACTTTTCTGAGTTTCTGTTTTGAATTCCACTAGCAGCCAAGTGTTCATTTGCTTAATCCTTTGTGCTTATTTATAGTATTCAGTTGTTTTAAGCTTATAATTGTGTATTAAGCCTGTCCTAATCAGTTGGTTAATTTTAGTGCTTATTTGCTTATTTTTGGGCTTATTGTTAACTGCTTATTAGCCCAAATCTGCTTTTTAGGCTTAGCCAGCTTCCACTTTTATTTTTATTATCTTTCTAATGTTATTTTAGAATTATCTGTAAATTTTCATAATTTTCTGAATAGTTTTAGTATTTTTAATCTTTTTAATTAGTTTATAGTAGTAATTAAATCATAATAAATAGAAAAATAATCAGAAAAATATAATTCCAATTTTCATAATTTTCTTTTGTCATTTTTAATCTAGGAAAAATATAAAAATATTTTTAGACCTTAAGAAAATCAAAAATAGAAATAAAGTGATAGCTTCTATTTAATAGAATTTATCTTTTTAAATTTTAATTAAGTAATTTTCATTTTTATAATTTTCTTAGTTTCTAATTACTTAGTAATATTTTTAGAAAAAGTTTTAAATTTTTCTTAGCTCATTTAGTATTTTTTATAAATTTAAATAGTTTAAATAGTTATTAAATAATAAATAATTAATAATAATTAAATAAAAAGTGTAGAAAAATATAATTTAAGTTTTTAAATAAGTTTTAAGTAATTTTACATTTTTAGCTTTTAAATTTTATAAATTTTAGTTTTTGTCCCGTTTTAGCTTTTCCGTTACGCGTTTATAATTTATTTAATTCGCGTTTTATTTTATTGTGCATATTTGTCTTTAAATTGTTATTTAGGATTGTTAAATAAAGCAAAATCAAATATCTGATTCATCAATCACTTTAATCCTAGCTTTGCACAGTTTTCCATTCACACCTCGTTGGGAAACGACCCAGGTGATCACTTGCCTGGTTTCACACACTACACACGAGCATCCTGTTCTGAGTCTGCATTTGTTTAAATATAAGTGTTGTTTCGGGACGGATCAAATTTTGGCGCCGGTGCCGGGGAGGTGTGCTGCGACTATTGTGTAAGTTTTAGCGATTAGTGATCTGAGACCCTTCTATCAGAAGTTCCTATTTCCCAAAAACAATATAAAATACAAAAATATTTTTCTTTTCTTTTCTATATATATTATTATTAATATTATCATATAAAAAAAAATAAAAAAAAAAATAATAAAAACACCAAAAATAAATTCCGTTTTCTTTGTTAATAATAAATAAACAATAAAAAATTACCATCGAGAACCAAGACAGAGTACTACCTAACTGGGGGTACGACCATAATAAGTTCCCAAACCAAAGATTTAAAACTTGCCTTTTTATCACTTGCGAATATCGGCTCACCTTTGATTGATAAACAAACTCTAACGGAGGTTCTAGGATAGTCTGACATTAAATTGTCGGACTGAAAGAAGCGGGTTTTTAAAGAGCGTAATTGCCCACCTTTGCTTCTCCGCCACTCTGTGCGTTTATCATTTAGAGAGCTACCGTACGCTTGCTGATTATTGGTTTAAGTTCACTTGTGTTTTGCTTCTGTCTTGTTTTAATTGGAATATTTTACTTAGTGCATGCGCACTTGTTCTTCCACGTCATCAAGCCCTTTACGTGAACTCGTAGAAATTCCGAGAAGACGTAATCGTAGACGTACTGCCCAAATAGTCGAACCCGAGATTCGTACTGTTCTCACTGAAAATATGGCAGACGAACGCACCATGGCTGAAATGCTCCAGGCACCCACCGAGGGTTATGGAGATGCCATCGTTTTACCAGCCATTGATTCTGATCATTTTGAACTGAAAACACATTTGATTCAGCTCGTGTCCACAAAACCAATTCCACGGGTTTGAACGAGAGGATCCTTATGCACACATTCGTTGGTTCAACAAACTGACTTCCACAATCAATTACAAAAATGTGCCGCAAACAGTGATCAAATTGATGCTATTTCCATTCTCACTTGAGGGGGCAGCCCGAATTTGGCTGGATAAAGAACCCCCTCGATCCATTGAAACCTGGGAAGATCTCGTTAAGAAATTTGTAAATTATTTCTTCCCTCCATCAAAGACGACTAACCTAAAAAATGAAATTGCTGGTTTTCGTCAAGGTTTCGATGAAAATTTCGGAGAGGCATGGGACAGATTTAAAGATCTTTTAAGAAAATGCCCACATCACTATTTCAATGTGTTACAACAGATAAATACTTTTTATAATGGGTTGACCCAAAACGATCAAGATGCACTTAATGCAGCCTCCGGTGGCAATATCTTGAATCGTAAACCCAGAGAGGTGGTTGAAATTTGTGAAAATAAATCAAAAGTTCCTATTTCAAGAAACAAAGTGAATGTTCCTGTCACTCCTACTGCTTCTTCTTCATCCGGTAACTCCTCAGAGTTAGCTTTTTTAACGGATTCAATGCGTTGTATGATGAAAGAAATGAAAGAATTAAAAAGTGAAGTTCATAAACCGGAACAAATCAAAGCAATAAACAAAGTGTGTGAAACTTGTGGTGGCCCACATGCGTATTTTGATTGTCAAGCAACCGATGCTTCTCTTTACCCAGCTCCCGTAGCTGTAGTAAACCAAAATCAATACCGTCCGCATGCTGAGACTCAGTACCGAGCACCGAATGCTATGGTCCCACCTGGTTTTCCACCCGTGCCAAATCAGAATAATCAAAATCGCTTTGTTCAAAATCAGGGACAAAATTTTCACAATTCCCAAAATTTCAATCAAAACCGAGGTCAGAATCAGGGTAATTTTAACCAAAACCGTGGTCCAAATTTTAATCAAAACCAAGGTTCAAACCGAAATCAGACGTCCTCAGATGAGTTGCTTATGCAATTCATGAAAACCCAAGAGGAAACAAATAAGACACAACGTGAGACAAACCAGTTATTGATATACCTTCTACCTCGGGAGGTCTCCCAAGTAACACTGTTACCAACCCTAGGGGTGAACTCAAAGCTGTCAGTACACGTAGTGGTAAATCTCATGTTGGATTCAAGGTGATAAAGGACCCGGTACTTCCCACTAACAATGGAAGTGCTAAATACGTCCAACCTTCGGTCATCCAACCTTCAGTCATCCAAAAATCTACACCCACAATTGCTCCTCAGCCGTCAAGAATCGATCCTACTCTTTCACGATTTACGGTTAAAAGTTTGTCAACCAAACTTAGTGAGCAAAGATCAGCCAGATATTATTCCGAAATGCTCAATGCTGTTCCTGTCAGTGTACTTGATGACAGTGATGATGATGAAGATACCACTTTCGTCAAAGCTATCACCACTCGGAGTGGTGCTTCTTATAAGGGGCCAGCTGGCCCTATTCCTCCTCCGTTATTTGAAATGGAAAAAGAGACGGAGGATACAACGGACAAAGTGCAAATTCCAATCCCACAAAGTACAGCACATGTCCATCCTCCGGTTAGCCCTAAAAAGAAATCCAAACCAGGAGTTGTCTTTGAGACTCCTGAAGTTGTAGCCCCTAAATCCAAACCTCATATTCCTTACCCATCGCGCTTAAATGAGCAAAAGCTCCGTGAGAAGGCTAGTCAACAAAATGATAAATTCTATCAAATCTTTAAAGAATTACATTTTGACATAAGCTTTGCGGATGCTACTATTCTGATGCCCAAATTTGCAGCAGCAATCAACCACTTGTTAAGCAACAAGGAAAAACTGATTGAAATGGCTAAAACTCCAGTAAATGAGAACTGCTCAGCGGTTATCTTGAAAAAGCTTCCGGAGAAGCTTGGAGATCCTGGAAAGTTTCTACTACCTTGTGTCTTTCCGGGAATGGTTGAATGTTATGCCTTAGCAGATCTAGGTGCAAGCATCAACCTGATGCCTCATTCAGTATGGAAGAAACTCTCTCTTCCGGCTCTTACTCCTACCTGCATGACTCTTGAGCTTGCAGATCGAACCATAACTCATCCCTGCGGCATTGCCGAAGATGTATTTGTGAAGATAGGAAAGTTCCATTTTCCAGCTGACTTTGTGGTTGTTGACTTCGATGCAGACCAAAAAGTTCCTCTGATTCTTGGAAGAGGATTCCTAAAAACGGGCCATGCTCTTATTGATGTATTTAAGCATGAAATCACCTTGCGTGTGGATAAGGAAGCTGTTACTTTTAACCATGATCAAACATCGAAGTACTCCTCCAATTTTAATTCTGCTTCGGTTAACCGAATCGATGTCATTGACATTACTTCAAAGGAATACTCTCAAGAAAATCTTGGTTATTTTCATAATTCTGTGAGTGGGGAACCCACCACATCTTCTCAACATATCATAGCAGACTCTTCCCCTTCTCTCACTTCTGTTGAGGGAAGTGATCCCTTTTGGGATGAAGTCGATGCTTTTCTCACTGTAGATAGTTCACCTCCTCATGAGGTTGATGAAAACTATCTTGATCCTGAGGGGGATATTCTTTTTCTTGAAAATTTGTTAAACGAAGATTCATCTTCCCCTCTTCCACCAAAGCAACTTCATAAAAAAGAAATCAAGTCAGTTGAAAAAACTGATAAATTTCCTGAGATCAAGTTTAAGAACTTGCCTCCTCCACTTGCAATTCTTGAGGAGGAAGTTCTTGTCTTAATTGCTATTCAGATCTCTCTTCTTCCCTTCACCTACCCGGTGATTTCCCCTATCCTTCACTCATTCGGGAGTGAGGATGTTACTTTTGACCCCGGCATCGTCCATCTAACATTGGTTTAAATGCCGGATTTCCTGGTCTCTTACTTCCCCATAAACTTTTAAATTGTTTTTTCTCTCCCGGGCTGTTCAGGAGCCCTTTGTTACAGTTAACCGTTCACAAGCGGTTAGCTTGCGTGATAAACCTGCCTGTTCGGGAGAAATCAACTCAATTCGGGGTCGAGTCAAGCTAGCGACTCGGTTAATAAAAACAGTAGCAAATATATGGGTTTTCACCCATGTCTCACCCTAGTGTGGGGGAGATGCCCCACATGTTGTATATATGTACAGTCAAAAAAAAAAAAAAAAAAAAAAAAAAAAAAAAAAAAAAAAAAAGGGAATTTGCATGCCTTAACGGCTTAAATGCAAATTAAACAAAAATAAAATAAATAAGTATATAAAATAAAGGCTATAAATATTTCCCTTTCACGTTCTAAGTATTGGTTTAACAACCGGTTCTTTGAATATTGAGGGCAATATTCAGTTCTAAGTGTGGGGGGGAATTCTTGCGAATTTGATCAAATGTACCATCTAGTACCCCCATTTTAGCCAAAATTTTAAAATTTTTTCTCACTTAGAACTCAAAAAATGGTTATCAGTCCGCCATGTCTAACCCACGTAAGGATTGGCTAATCCGAGAGCAAACGGCTCTTGGTAAAGATATATCAAATCCGTTTATGGCTTACAATTTGCCCAAAATTGTATGGTATTCGACTCACCATATCTTCATAAGTGAAGAGTTGTCTAGCCCGCAAGGTTATGGCTTGTGGTAAAGGCAGTAGAAAAACCATGATTGGTGATCAGCTCACCAAAGATAATATTGATAATTTATCTAAGAGTTGGCTAGTCCAGAAGCAAACGGCTTCTGGTAAAGACAAATCAAAACCGTTGACAGCTTGTGGTTTGCTCAAAATCACTTGGTTATCATTGTACCAAAGTTCTTACTTGAACTGAAACAATTGGCTACTCCAGAAGTAATGGCTTTTGGTAAAGAGTCTTTCAAATCCATTAAATCTTCATAAAATATTGCTAGGGACTAGCAATAGTTTAGTGTGGGAGATTGATGAGTGTCTAAATACTCATCATTTTTACTTAATCTGAGCTGCCAAAACTCTAAAAAATACTCAGAAATGCATCATAATACTGAAATTATCACAAAATTGTGTTTTATATGTTTCAGATGCAAAATGTTTAAAAACAGTTGAAAAACGAACAAAGTTTGCATAATTGGCAGTTTCAGTCCCTCAACTTTCAAAAGTTGTCAAAACTAGTCCCTGAAGGTTTTAAATAAATGAAAAGTCAACTTGAGTCCATGGGAAACCAAAAATATTCAAAAATAGTCCCTGGATAAAAGTTTACACAACTTGGCAACTTTTACCCCTCAAGTATCAAAATTGGCAAAAATGGTCCCTGGGTATTATAAAACTTGAAATTTCACAAAATACCCTTGTACTATTCATGAAAATACAATTTGGAACAATTTTGATAACTTTTGGGAAATTACAAAACAAACCCCTCTAAAATCCAAAATTACATAAAAGGTCCTTAAAGTTTTAAAATGTTAAAAATATACAACTTTATTCCTTGTGTTATTGAATATTGGCAGGTTTAGTCCTTGAAAGGAGTTTGGCAACTTTACACTTCAGGCCCCTCATAAAGACAGAAATTACATAATTGGTCCTTGGGCTTATTGCTTAAACAATCCAAATCCGGACCCTATACTAGCCTAACCCTTTTAATATAAAACCCATCAACCCAACCCTTATCCCATTTCCTAAACCCAGTCCAAGCCCAAAATTAAACAAGCCCAACCCCAACCCTTTGTTTGACTGAGTTTAACAACTCAGTCAAACAAAGTCAAACCCGTCATCCCTAAACCACCATTGGCGCCAATACCAGACACTCACCCCCCAGCTCACCCAAAACCACTAACCCAGTCATTCCCCCTCCTCCTAACATGCCAAAACCAATTAATGCATCCCTCCCACTCCCCACTAGCAAAATCAGAGTTAATCACCAAAATCCACTTTTCCCGCCAAAATGCCAAATGGACAGTGGAGATCAAATTGAGCTAATTCAATGATGGGGATTTGTTCAGGATGTCGACCAAGGATTATCCCACTTAATTTATGTATATATAGATAGCAATGTAGCTGAAATAAAAAAAAGTAGAATAATTAGCATAATTCGTATTTTTCATTCCCAGTAGTTGTACTTTGTAATTTTAAATTTCATCAATCAATACAAGTAATTCTAGTGTATTTGTTGTTGTTTTTGATTATTTATCAGTAGTTACTTAAAATTCCAAGTTTTCTTATTTCCCTGTGTACTGAGAATTAGAAACTTAATAAGTAGTGTGTAAAATAGCTTCTTAGCTGTTTTTAATAGCTTATATAAGCTTCTTATAGCTTATTGTAAGTTATTTGTAGTGTAAACATGTTCCAAATTCAAGATTTGAAAAAAGTCAAGAAAAGTCAACTTGGATGTCAATAAGCTAATTCTGGGTGGATAAGCTAGTTCAAGAAGCTTCTCTGGGTTATCTAGCTTGTTTCTAACAAGTTAGATTGGTCCTTGGTTCCTTGTTCTCATTTCCATAGCAAAATCAGTTGTGAGCTTTTCTTGGATTTTTCCATAATTTGCATAGTACTGTGGATCTGCTTATAAGTAGCTTATTGTTGTTGTTTTGTGCTTATTATTAGTTTGTAATCACACTTGATCAATAAAATCAGTAGCTTTATAATTTGTTTTCCACTTTGCTTAAAAATCATAGAATAGACCAAAAATAGTCAATAGTAGTGTAACTAACCATAGTGCTTATTTCTGTGATTTAAGTTGCTTATTAGTATTTATATAAGTTAATAAGTCAGTAAAATTAAGGCTCTTAGTTTAAAATTTGGAAGTTCCTTTGTAAAATCATATCAGTCAACCCTTAAAGGGGTGTTTGTTTTAGTTCAGTCAAGGGGTGAAACCCTTGGTTACTGTAGATTGGTCATTAAGCTAAGTTTGCATAAGCTTATATAAGTCCCTAGAAGCTCTTGTGAACCCCTGATCAGCCACTTAGTTTGATTTAGTCATTTTGAACCCACTGTGTTGATTTTGGACTGCCAAGAGATCAAATAAGCTCATACAAGCTCTAAACTTGTTTTGGCCACTTCCTTGGTAGTTTTGAGTCCCATTTGGTCTACTTAGTGCATTCATAAAATACTAGAAACCTTGCACCAATTCTGTGCATCCCTGCACAGAACAGACAAAATCAGCAGACTCAGTTGTCTGAGTTGCTGATCTAAGCATCAATTGGACATCAATTGGGATGATCATGATGGGGCTTTTGTGATTTTTAGATAGCTCATAAGCCAAGCTAACTTTTGCCCCCATAAAATGGCATCTCAGTAGCTTATTGGATAGCTTAAATTGCCCTTCAAATTGGCCACTTTTCTGAGTTTCTGTTTTGAATTCCACTAGCAGCCAAGTGTTCATTTGCTTAATCCTTTGTGCTTATTTATAGTATTCAGTTGTTTTAAGCTTATAATTGTGTATTAAGCCTGTCCTAATCAGTTGGTTAATTTTAGTGCTTATTTGCTTATTTTTGGGCTTATTGTTAACTGCTTATTAGCCCAAATCTGCTTTTTAGGCTTAGCCAGCTTCCACTTTTATTTTTCTTATCTTTCTAATATTATTTTAGAATTATCTGTAAATTTTCATAATTTTCTGAATAGTTTTAGTATTTTTAATCTTTTTAATTAGTTTATAGTAGTAATTAAATCATAATAAATAGAAAAATAATCAGAAAAATATAATTCCAATTTTCATAATTTTCTTTTGTCATTTTTAATCTAGGAAAAATATAAAAATATTTTTAGACCTTAAGAAAATCAAAAATAGAAATAAAGTGATAGCTTCTATTTAATAGAATTTATCTTTTTAAATTTTAATTAAGTAATTTTCATTTTTATAATTTTCTTAGTTTCTAATTACTTAGTAATATTTTTAGAAAAAGTTTTAAATTTTTCTTAGCTCATTTAGTATTTTTTATAAATTTAAATAGTTTAAATAGTTATTAAATAATTAATAATAATTAAATAAAAAGTGTAGAAAAATATAATTTAAGTTTTTAAATAAGTTTTAAGTAATTTTACATTTTTAGGTTTTAAATTTTATAAATTTTAGTTTTTGTCCCGTTTTAGCTTTTCCGTTACGCGTTTATAATTTATTTAATTCGCGTTTAATTTTATTGTGCATATTTGTCTTTAAATTGTTATTTAGGATTGTTAAATAAAGCAAAATCAAATATCTGATTCATCAATCACTTTAATCCTAGCTTTGCACAGTTTTCCATTCACACCTCGTTGGGAAACGACCCAGGTGATCACTTGCCTGGTTTCACACACTACACACGAGCATCCTGTTCTGAGTCTGCATTTGTTTAAATATAAGTGTTGTTTCGGGACGGAACAAATTTTGGCGCCGCTGCCGGGGAGGTGTGCTGCGACTATTGTGTAAGTTTTAGCGATTAGTGATCTGAGACCCTTCTATCAGAAGTTCCTATTTCCCAAAAACAATATAAAATACAAAAATATTTTTCTTTTCTTTTCTATATATATTATTATTAATATTATCATATAAAAAAAATAATAATAAAAATAAAAACACCAAAAATAAATTCCGTTTTCTTTGTTAATAATAAATAAACAATAAAAAATTACCATCGAGAACCAAGACAGAGTACTACCTAACTGGGGGTACGACCATAATAAGTTCCCAAACCAAAGATTTAAAACTTGCCTTTGTATCACTTGCGAATATCGGCTCACCTTTGATTGATAAACAAACTCTAACGGAGGTTCTAGGATAGTCTGACATTAAATTGTCGGACTGAAAGAAGCGGGTTTTTAAGGAGCGTAATTGCCCACCTTTGCTTCTCCGCCACTCTGTGCGTTTATCATTTAGAGAGCTACCGTACGCTTGCTGATTATTGGTTTAAGTTCACTTGTGTTTTGCTTCTGTCTTGTTTTAATTGGAATATTTTACTTAGTGCATGCGCACTCGTTCTTCCACGTCATCAAGCCCTTTACGTGAACTCGTAGAAATTCTGAGAAGACGTAATCGTAGACGTGCTGCCCAAATAGTCGAACCCGAGATTCGTACTGTTCTCACTGAAAATATGGCAGACGAACGCACCATGGCTGAAATGCTCCAGGCACCCACCGAGGGTTATGGAGATGCCATCGTTTTACCAGCCATTGATTCTGATCATTTTGAACTGAAAACACATTTGATTCAGCTCGTGTCCACAAACCAATTCCACGGGTTTGAACGAGAGGATCCTTATGCACACATTCGTTGGTTCAACAAACTGACTTCCACAATCAATTACAAAAATGTGCCGCAAACAGTGATCAAATTGATGCTATTTCCATTCTCACTTGAGGGGGCAGCCCGAATTTGGCTGGATAAAGAACCCCCTCGATCCATTGAAACCTGGGAAGATCTCGTTAAGAAATTTGTAAATTATTTCTTCCCTCCATCAAAGACGACTAACCTAAAAAATGAAATTGCTGGTTTTCGTCAAGGTTTCGATGAAAATTTCGGAGAGGCATGGGACAGATTTAAAGATCTTTTAAGAAAATGCCCACATCACTATTTCAATGTGTTACAACAGATAAATACTTTTTATAATGGGTTGACCCAAAACGATCAAGATGCACTTAATGCAGCCTCCGGTGGCAATATCTTGAATCGTAAACCCAGAGAGGTGGTTGAAATTTGTGAAAATAAATCAAAAGTTCCTATTTCAAGAAACAAAGTGAATGTTCCTGTCACTCCTACTGCTTCTTCTTCATCCGGTAACTCCTCAGAGTTAGCTTTTTTAACGGATTCAATGCGTTGTATGATGAAAGAAATGAAAGAATTAAAAAGTGAAGTTCATAAACCGGAACAAATCAAAGCAATAAACAAAGTGTGTGAAACTTGTGGTGGCCCACATGCGTATTTTGATTGTCAAGCAACCGATGCTTCTCTTTACCCAGCTCCCGTAGCTGCAGTAAACCCAAATCAATACCGTCCGCATGCTGAGACTCAGTACCGAGCACCGAATGCTATGGTCCCACCTGGTTTTCCACCTGTGCCAAATCAGAATAACCAAAACCGCTTTGTTCAAAATCAGGGACAAAATTTCCACAATTCTCAAAATTTCAATCAAAACCGAGGTCAGAATCAGGGTAATTTTAACCAAAACCGTGGTCCAAATTTTAATCAAAACCAAGGTTCAAACCGAAATCAGACGTCCTCAGATGAGTTGCTTATGCAATTCATGAAAACCCAAGAGGAAACAAATAAGACACAACGAGAGACAAATCTGGTTTAATTGGTTGCCCAATTAAACCAGATCAAAAAGTCTTTAACTGATATACCTTCTACCTCGGGAAGTCTTCCAAGTAACACTGTTGTCAACCCTAGGGGTGAACTCAAAGCTGTCAGTACACGTAGTGGTAAATCTCATGTTGAATTCAAGGTGATAAAGGACCCGGTACTTCCCACTAACAATGGAAGTGCTAAATACGTCCAACCTTCGGTCATCCAACCTTCTGTCATCCAAAAATCTACACCCACAATTACTCCCCAACCGTCTAGAATCGATCCTACTCTTTCACGATTTACGGTTAAAAGTTTGTCAACCAAACTTAGTGAGCAAAGATCAGCCAGATATTATTCCGAAATGCTCAATGCTGTTCCTGTCAGTGTACTTGATGACAGTGATGATGATGAAGATACCACTTTCGTCAAAGCTATCACCACTCGGAGTGGTGCTTCTTATAAGGGGCCAGCTGGCCCTATTCCTCCTCCGTTATTTGAAATGGAAAAAGAGACGGAGGATACAACGGACAAAGTGAAAATTCCAATCCCACAAAGTACAGCACATGTCCATCCTCCGGTTAGCCCTAAAAAGAAATCCAAACCAGGAGTTGTCTTTGAGACTCCTGAAGTTGTAGCCCCTAAATCCAAACCTCATATTCCTTACCCATCGCGCTTAAATGAGCAAAAGCTCCGTGAGAAGGCTAGTCAACAAAATGATAAATTCTATCAAATCTTTAAAGAATTACATTTTGACATAAGCTTTGCGGATGCTACTATTCTGATGCCCAAATTTGCAGCAGCAATCAACCACTTGTTAAGCAACAAGGAAAAACTGATTGAAATGGCTAAAACTCCAGTAAATGAGAACTGCTCAGCGGTTATCTTGAAAAAGCTTCCGGAGAAGCTTGGAGATCCTGGAAAGTTTCTACTACCTTGTGTCTTTCCGGGAATGGTTGAATGTTATGCCTTAGCAGATCTAGGTGCAAGCATCAACCTGATGCCTCATTCAGTATGGAAGAAACTCTCTCTTCCGGCTCTTACTCCTACCTGCATGACTCTTGAGCTTGCAGATCGAACCATAACTCATCCCTGCGGCATTGCCGAAGATGTATTTGTGAAGATAGGAAAGTTCCATTTTCCAGCTGACTTTGTGGTTGTTGACTTCGATGCAGACCAAAAAGTTCCTCTGATTCATGGAAGAGGATTCCTAAAAACGGGTCATGCTCTTATTGATGTATTTAAGCATGAAATCACCTTTCGTGTGGATAAGGAAGCTGTTACTTTTAACCATGATCAAACATCGAAGTACTCCTCCAATTTTAATTCTGCTTCGGTTAACCGAATCGATGTCATTGACATTACTTCAAAGGAATACTCTCAAGAAAATCTTGGTTATTTTCATAATTCTGTGAGTGGGGAACCCACCACATCTTCTCAACATATCATAGCAGACTCTTCCCCTTCTCTCACTTCTGTTGAGGGAAGTGATCCCTTTTGGGATGAAGTCGATGCTTTTCTCACTGTAGATAGTTCACCTCCTCATGAGGTTGATGAAAACTATCTTGATCCTGAGGGGGATATTCTTTTTCTTGAAAATTTGTTAAACGAAGATTCATCTTCCCCTCTTCCACCAAAGCAACTTCATAAAAAAGAAATCAAGTCAGTTGAAAAAACTGATAAATTTCCTGAGATCAAGTTTAAGAACTTGCCTCCTCCACTTGCAATTCTTGAGGAGGAAGTTCTTGTCTTAATTGCTATTCAGATCTCTCTTCTTCCCTTCACCTACCCGGTGATTTCCCCTATCCTTCACTCATTCGGGAGTGAGGATGTTACTTTTGACCCCGGCATCGTCCATCTAACATTGGTTTAAATGCCGGATTTCCTGGTCTCTTACTTCCCCATAAACTTTTAAATTGTTTTTTTCCCGGGCTGTTCAGGAGCCCTTTGTTACAGTTAACCGTTCACAAGCGGTTAGCTTGCGTGATAAACCTGCCTGTTCGGGAGAAATCAACTCAATTCGGGGTCGAGTCAAGCTAGCGACTCGGTTAATAAAAACAGTAGCAAATATATGGGTTTTCACCCATGTCTCACCCTAGTGTGGGGGAGATGCCCCACATGTTGTATATATGTACAGTCAAAAAAAAAAAAAAAAAAAAAAAAAAAAAAAAAAAAAAAAAAAAGGGAATTTGCATGCCTTAACGGCTTAAATGCAAATTAAACAAAAATAAAATAAATAAGTATATAAAATAAAGGCTATAAATATTTCCCTTTCACGTTCTAAGTATTGGTTTAACAACCGGTTCTTTGAATATTGAGGGCAATATTCAGTTCTAAGTGTGGGGGGGAATTCTTGCGAATTTGATCAAATGTACCATCTAGTACCCCCATTTTAGCCAAAATTTTAAAATTTTTTCTCCCTTAGAACTCAAAAAATGGTTATCAGTCCGCCATGTCTAACCCACGTAAGGATTGGCTAATCCGAGAGCAAACGGCTCTTGGTAAAGATATATCAAATCCGTTTATGGCTTACAATTTGCCCAAAATTGTATGGTATTCGACTCACCATATCTTCATAAGTGAAGAGTTGGCTAGCCCGCAAGGTTATGGCTTGTGGTAAAGGCAGTAGAAAAACCATGATTGGTGATCAGCTCACCAAAGATAATATTGATAATTTATCTAAGAGTTGGCTAGTCCAGAAGCAAACGGCTTCTGGTAAAGACAAATCAAAACCGTTGACAGCTTGTGGTTTGCTCAAAATCACTTGGTTATCATTGTACCAAAGTTCTTACTTGAACTGAAATAATTGGCTACTCCAGAAGTAATGGCTTTTGGTAAAGAGTCTTTCAAATCCATTAAATCTTCATAAAATATTGCTAGGGACTAGCAATAGTTTAGTGTGGGGGATTGATGAGTGTCTAAATACTCATCATTTTTACCTAATCTGAGCTGCCAAAACTCTCAAAAACACTCAGAAATGCATCATAATACTGAAATTATCACAAAATTGTGTTTTATATGTTTCAGATGCAAAATGTTTAAAAACAGTTGAAAAACGAACAAAGTTTGCATAATTGGCAGTTTCAGTCCCTCAACTTTCAAAAGTTGTCAAAACTAGTCCCTGAAGGTTTTAAATAAATGAAAAGTCAACTTGAGTCCATGGGAAACCAAAAATATTCAAAAATAGTCCCTGGATAAAAGTTTACACAACTTGGCAACTTTTACCCCTCAAGTATCAAAATTGGCAAAAATGGTCCCTGGGTATTATAAAACTTGAAATTTCACAAAATACCCTTGTACTATTCATGAAAATACAATTTGGAACAATTTTGATAACTTTTGGGAAATTACAAAACAAACCCCTCTAAAATCCAAAATTACATAAAAGGTCCTTAAAGTTTTAAAATGTTAAAAATATACAACTTTATTCCTTGTGTTATTGAATATTGGCAGGTTTAGTCCTTGAAAGGAGTTTGGCAACTTTACACTTCAGGCCCCTCATAAAGACAGAAATTACATAATTGGTCCTTGGGCTTATTGCTTAAACAATCCAAATCCGGACCCTATACTAGCCTAACCCTTTTAATATAAAACCCATCAACCCAACCCTTATCCCATTTCCTAAACCCAGTCCAAGCCCAAAATTAAACAAGCCCAACCCCAACCCTTTGTTTGACTGAGTTTAACAACTCAGTCAAACAAAGTCAAACCCGTCATCCCTAAACCACCATTGGCGCCAATACCAGACACTCACCCCCCAGCTCACCCAAAACCACTAACCCAGTCATTCCCCCTCCTCCTAACATGCCAAAACCAATTAATGCATCCCTCCCACTCCCCACTAGCAAAATCAGAGTTAATCACCAAAATCCACTTTTCCCGCCAAAATGCCAAATGGACTGTGGAGATCAAATTGAGCTAATTCAATGATGGGGATTTGTTCAGGATGTCGACCAAGGATTATCCCACTTAATTTATGTATATATAGATAGCAATGTAGCTGAAATAAAAAAAAGTAGAATAATTAGCATAATTCGTATTTTTCATTCCCAGTAGTTGTACTTTGTAATTTTAAATTTCATCAATCAATACAAGTAATTCTAGTGTATTTGTTGTTGTTTTTGATTATTTATCAGTAGTTACTTAAAATTCCAAGTTTTCTTATTTCCCTGTGTACTGAGAATTAGAAACTTAATAAGTAGTGTATAAAATAGCTTCTTAGCTGTTTTTAATAGCTTATATAAGCTTCTTATAGCTTATTGTAAGTTATTTGTAGTGTAAACATGTTCCAAATTCAAGATTTGAAAAAAGTCAAGAAAAGTCAACTTGGATGTCAATAAGCTAATTCTGGGTGGATAAGCTAGTTCAAGAAGCTTCTCTGGGTTATCTAGCTTGTTTCTAACAAGTTAGATTGGTCCTTGGTTCCTTGTTCTCATTTCCATAGCAAAATCAGTTGTGAGCTTTTCTTGGATTTTTCCATAATTTGCATAGTACTGTGGATCTGCTTATAAGTAGCTTATTGTTGTTGTTTTGTGCTTATTATTAGTTTGTAATCACACTTGATCAATAAAATCAGTAGCTTTATAATTTGTTTTCCACTTTGCTTAAAAATCATAGAATAGACCAAAAATAGTCAATAGTAGTGTAACTAACCATAGTGCTTATTTCTGTGATTTAAGTTGCTTATTAGTATTTATATAAGTTAATAAGTCAGTAAAATTAAGGCTCTTAGTTTAAAATTTGGAAGTTCCTTTGTAAAATCATATCAGTCAACCCTTAACGGGGTGTTTGTTTTAGTTCAGTCAAGGGGTGAAACCCTTGGTTACTGTAGATTGGTCATTAAGCTAAGTTTTCATAAGCTTATATAAGTCCCTAGAAGCTCTTGTGAACCCCTGATCAGCCACTTAGTTTGATTTAGTCATTTTGAACCCACTGTGTTGATTTTGGACTGCCAAGAGATCAAATAAGCTCATACAAGCTCTAAACTTGTTTTGGCCACTTCCTTGGTAGTTTTGAGTCCCATTTGGTCTACTTAGTGCATTCATAAAATACTAGAAACCTTGCACCAATTCTGTGCATCCCTGCACAGAACAGACAAAATCAGCAGACTCAGTTGTCTGAGTTGCTGATCTAAGCATCAATTGGACATCAATTGGGATGATCATGATGGGGCTTTTGTGATTTTTAGATAGCTCATAAGCCAAGCTAACTTTTGCCCCCATAAAATGGCATCTCAGTAGCTTATTGGATAGCTTAAATTGCCCTTCAAATTGGCCACTTTTCTGAGTTTCTGTTTTGAATTCCACTAGCAGCCAAGTGTTCATTTGCTTAATCCTTTGTGCTTATTTATAGTATTCAGTTGTTTTAAGCTTATAATTGTGTATTAAGCCTGTCCTAATCAGTTGGTTAATTTTAGTGCTTATTTGCTTATTTTTGGGCTTATTGTTAACTGCTTATTAGCCCAAATCTGCTTTTTAGGCTTAGCCAGCTTCCACTTTTATTTTCTTATCTTTCTAATATTATTTTAGAATTATCTGTAAATTTTCATAATTTTCTGAATAGTTTTAGTATTTTTAATCTTTTTAATTAGTTTATAGTAGTAATTAAATCATAATAAATAGAAAAATAATCAGAAAAATATAATTCCAATTTTCATAATTTTCTTTTGTCATTTTTAATCTAGGAAAAATATAAAAATATTTTTAGACCTTAAGAAAATCAAAAATAGAAATAAAGTGATAGCTTCTATTTAATAGAATTTATCTTTTTAAATTTTAATTAAGTAATTTTCATTTTTATAATTTTCTTAGTTTCTAATTACTTAGTAATATTTTTAGAAAAAGTTTTAAATTTTTCTTAGCTCATTTAGTATTTTTTATAAATTTAAATAGTTTAAATAGTTATTAAATAATAAATAATTAATAATAATTAAATAAAAAGTGTAGAAAAATATAATTTAAGTTTTTAAATAAGTTTTAAGTAATTTTACATTTTTAGGTTTTAAATTTTATAAATTTTAGTTTTTGTCCCGTTTTAGCTTTTCCGTTACGCGTTTATAATTTATTTAATTCGCGTTTTATTTTATTGTGCATATTTGTCTTTAAATTGTTATTTAGGATTGTTAAATAAAGCAAAATCAAATATCTGATTCATCAATCACTTTAATCCTAGCTTTGCACAGTTTTCCATTCACACCTCGTTGGGAAACGACCCAGGTGATCACTTGCCTGGTTTCACACACTACACACGAGCATCCTGTTCTGAGTCTGCATTTGTTTAAATATAAGTGTTGTTTCGGGACGGATCAAGATGTTACGATAATCAAAAGAATAGGTAGATTACAACTTCAACAGTATTGGAATTAAAGACGATATGTGATGTTCATTGTTTCTTGAGATTAGTTTTAACCATATTTAGAATTTAGTTTTAGTTCGTTTTCTTCAACTCCAAAATGGATTTGAATAATAGATTATGTAATGTAACAAACTTAAGGACACATTCTTCAGTTGTGTTGTTGCTATGTTTAGAGTTATCATCGATTTGTCATAATAGAATGTATAAGGTTCTTCGTTTGACATTGATTAGTCCTGTGTGACACCTAATAGTAGTAATTGATTATGAATTGAATGTACCGGGGATTTCTCGACATGAGTTACGAGGAATTGCTTGCCTCTAATAAACTAAAAAGGGTGTTTGGCATAGTGTTATGATCTGCATGTTATAGGTGATATTGATGAACTTATGGTATACATGACAAGTGAATTGTATAAATTATCGATAAATTTGTACATAAAGATGACGATTATCTATGAAAATACCATATATGAACTTTTAACACGTACATAAACCATAATTAAAATTTTTGAATTATAAATCAAAATTAAGAACTATAATAAAGGAAAAAACAAAAATTAAATTATTTGTTTCTTAATAAATAAAAATACATTATTAAAAAATTTCGAAAAAACCCCGTGCACGCGCGGACATTATAACTACTTCACTAATCTTGGTTCTTTTTAGCACGCCTCACACAAAATGCATGCAATACTACTTCAAAACACCCAATATGCACGCCTCACACAGCTGGGAGGTACCAAGCACAGAGATTCAACAAGGTGTAATAGAAGCATGTATTTTTAAAGAAGAGGTCAAGTTGAATGAACTTCGAAGAATGGTTAGAAATATAAACAAGGTATGGCAATACGAAGTGACATAAATTTGTTAGTGAGTAGTTTGTAGATGTCTAACACCAAGAATTAGGCATTTTATTGTTTATTTCTTTTTTACAAGCACACAGTTTTTGTATCATAAATATAAGTTTGTAATAGCAGTTGATTCAATAAGTTGGGGTTATGTTAATCTTCGGATAAGACTGCCCAGTTATTTTTATTTGGATGGCCAAGGTACAATTACTGTAGCAACTATAGTATGTAAGCCTTTGGAAATTGATAACGAGGTGTGTAACTAATTTGAGAATATTTAACCTTAGTGTTGGGACATTTAAAAGCTGCAGCTGCCGAACGGTCGATTATTTGTAAAGATTATATAGATGGGTTTGAAGTTCAAATTTAGTTGAAGTTTAAATT